>JAYKKI010000105.1:3670000-4270000 GCA_039881145.1 Druceiella hillmani | reverse complement strand
GTTAGTTGGTCTTCAGTACACTGAAAGTTTCAGCTAGAGCTTTAAATTATAACCTGATTATTACATACCATCCATATATGGACAAACAATTCAATAAATTTTTAATTTCCCATTCTATATTATTTTATATTTATATATAAAATATAAGATATTAACTAATCACTTTCATAGAACTCCAAACACCAATAAAATGAAATTAAAAATTACGAGGTCCTTGCAACAGTTCTAAATTTAGTAATGAAGTTTTATATGACTAATTTTGGACACTTATAATAATTGGTATAAATAAGCAGAAAAATTATATATAAATAATTTCCCTGCTTTTTAAGAAACAATTAGTGTTTTAATTTATTATGATATAATTTAAAATAGAATTTCCCTTTGTGAAATATTAAATTATTTATTTATAGTTTTTAAAAGAGTGTAAAAGGGAAAACCAAATTATGGAAAAAGAGATAATAAGTAGATATTAAAATAATAAACGCATATTTAAAGCCAGTGATTACATTAGTAGTAAAGACGGTTTTTGAGATAGATAGTGTTAAAGTTTTTAGAAATCATGGTTTGCCCTGGTTGAATATATTTTTTCTAGGTAATGATCATATTGGCTGATTGCGTGACATCAGCGCCATCTAGCGTAAGCAACTTTATAGGTGCTTCAATTTTATTAGTACGCTTCAAATTAACGGGTCTGGTTAACGTTTACGTGAATAATATAAAAATAATGGAAAATATCTAAATAAATGCTTTTGTTAACAAATAATAACAAGACTTTAGTTTGTACCCAGAATATATAATAACTTCTTGTTTTCAGCTTAACAAATTGGTAAAATATTAAATGTATTGCCCATATTATAACATTTCAAACACAGACTATGGCGGAAGGAATGAATTTTATACCACATTTATTTTTTTCTTATCTAATTTCCAATTCAATGTTGGAAACGTGCAACAAAATTAGAATTTGTTATTTCTTGAAGTATTTTTATAATACAAAATAACTATCGTGTCATATTTAAAAAATTTGCATTTAATGCATAAAAAGTTAGGTATGAGTTCAGTGTGACTAAAATGCTAATTTTAGTGATTTTTTAAGGTAAAGGATATACGTAGAAATGACGTATTAATAAAATACGATTCAGTATCTCAAAAATTTATTTTAAAAAATTTACTTATAGTATATACTATTTTCACTTTAAATTTATAATTATATGCTACACACTCAATAAACATTTAAACAGAAATATTAATAATATAAATTTATAAAATATTACGAATTATATAATTATGACATTTAAATATTTAGTTTATGATATATAAATTTTTAAATTATGTTCTCATGGATCTTTACTCGCTTAATGTTTCTTTTTTTTGAGCTGATAAACGGTAAAATTTTTATTGTTGCTAAAGTGCATTTGTTTCCAGTTATTAATTTATAATAAAAAAATATAAACTAAAGATCTAATAATAAATTTTTAAGATTGGTAGAATCATATGTTTTTGTTAATATTAAGTGAGATAGACATTATTTTTTTTTAAATTTTGTAAGTTTTTATTAATCCCTTATTTTACGTTTTCTCTTATTATCACCAATCATATTTATTTGTTTGTTAAATATGTAGTATCTAATATAAATTTAAAGTGAAAATAGTGAAAAAATTTGCAATATACAAAACGGAGGAATTATTGTGAGTATTTTTCTTATTCCATCAATTTTTCATAATAAAATAATCGCGACCGAGACCTCAAAAGTCAGACAGTCAAAACCGTTTATGGAGATATCGTTTAGAACAACATACCGGTTATATTGTCCCGGCTGAATGCTATACGATCGCCTCATCAAAATCATTGTTTTTTATGACATTGCTTATTACGACATACCTCTTTAAGCGACTACATTTAACTAGTATTTTCCGAGAAATATGTCTGTTAGAATGACCAGCTGAGTTTCTACTAAGCTGTATTGTAAACAATTTGAATAGGTCCACATCTGGCACACATAATGGTCAATCGCAAAAGTAAACAAAAATTGTAGGGTCTTTTGTAATTCTTAGAAACAAAACACGTGCATGCAGTAGAGTAGTAATTGTAATAAAAGACCGTGCATGCAGTAGAGTAGTAATAGTAATAAAAGCCCACTTCTTCATGTCTCAGTCAGTTTGTTACTTATCTGTACACAAGACGCACCAAAACATATTGTGGAGTTATTTCTGAAATTTTTAACACGTCGCAAAGAAAAAGAAAACAAATTAATATCGAAGAAAAATCACGTATTGTGTTAAAGCTAGAAAGTGGAATTCCAAACAAAGACTTAGCGTAGGAATATGGTGTACCACACTCGACAATTTCAACCATTTGGAAAGAGACGGAAAAAATTGAAACACTTTATAGCAACAATTTTTTGAAAATGAAACGAGCCAGAACAACGAAGCATACGAAGATTGAGGAAGCTTTGTTAAAGTGGTTTAAATATCAAAGGACTAATAATGTGCCAATAAACGGACCAATTCTTCAACAAAAAGCTAACGATTTTGCTGTGTTTTGGTGAAGATTTCGTTTGCTCGTCTCGTTGGATTCAACGTTTCCGGACGTTATTGTCGACGGGAAAATGAGTGGTGAAGCTGCCAATGGTGATAAAAATGCTGTGGAAGAATGGATGACGCAAAAGTGGCCTACATTATACGAAGGCTATCTGGTCCAGATGACATTTTTAACGCAGATGAAACGGGACTTTTTTACAATGTGACACCAGATAAGACTTTAAATGACACCAGATAAGACCTAAAACGAGAGAATTGTTCTGGGGGAAAAATGTCCAAGACGAGACTAACGATCATGGTTGTAGCAAATATGACAGGATCCTGTAAGAGAAAGCTTTTAGTTATTGGCAAATCTAAGAAACCAAGATACTTTAAAAACATACGCTCACTGCCGGTAACGTATGAAAACAACATATTGTTTTCATACGTTACCGGCAGTGAGCGTATGTTTTTAAAGTATCTTTATCCAGTTTCGTAAACATCTTTCAAAAATTTCCGATGTCTTCCATGACTTCATAAACTCATGGAAGACATCGGAAATTTTTGAAAGATGTCTACGAAACTGGGACACTGAATTAAAAGCAAACAAAAAGAAAACTACTTTTGGTTGATAATTGTCCTGCTCATCCGGCTGTTACTAACTTGTGTTCTTACCACCAAATGTTACATCTGTACTGCAACCTATAGACCAAGGCGTAATAAGATGTTTAAAATCTCATTATAGAAGACTACAAGTTAAAGTTAATACAAAACTTGGACAGTAACGACCAGAAAAGCTTTACGGTTCTTGATGCCATCTTAATGATATCAGAAGCATGGAAAAAGTTACACAATACACTATAGCTAACTGCTTTAGCATGCTGGTTTTAAAGACCTCGTAACAATATCCTCAGATAATGTGACTGATGATGATGAAGAGGATGATATTTCTTTGGCTCAATTAGGCCAAAATTTATGCCCTGCTTTATCTACTACTGAAGCAGAGGAGTTCACTGATGTAGATAACTCTATTGCAATTTGTGCACCAGCTACGGAGGATGATATTGTACAAGAAGTTCAAGAGGAAGATGACGAACAGGAAGACTCTGAAGAACAATTTACAGTGCCAACTTTAAATGATGGTCTCAATGCTGTTAGTGTTTTACGAAAGATTGTTCTTCTTTCTGAACAGTTCCACATCCAGGGCAAATATGACAATGCGCTAATTAAAATCCACCGTGAATTACAAAATATGTATGCACGACAGAAGTGTTCCAAACAGACTAAAATTACAGATTTTATGCATACAGAAAAGTAATATACATATAGTTCTTTTATTTTATACGTTTTATGTGAAATAAACAAAATGTAGTTTAATTTTATACATAAATATATTTTTCCTATTAATACCTATGGATTAATATGTAGGTACTTACAGAATACACATTCAATAATATAATAAAACTTTCTCGAAAACATCATCACTTGTTACGACTATCGGTTTTTACAACTAAATATGAGTAGTCCCTTTAATGTCTTCATAACAGATTTTGACTGTAGTTTTTTATGTATATTCTTTCAATGAAACATCAGTGAAGTTCGCATTTTTGCCAAATTGAACTGGTTCCAAAAGTAAATATGACAATACACATAAGTAAATTATATTATCTATGAGATTATTTAAAAGGTACCTCTAGACAAAAACAGCGAGCACTACGGTCGGTTTTGTTACCGCCATTCTGTGACTTGCACCCGGCCAATAAGCTTGTTTCAAAAATTATCTCATAGTTTTAAGAAACTGTAAATGCGAGTCAATTATTGTTTTTATTTACTATACAGTTATTAAAATATTAGATTAAATAGCTATATACCCAAGGAAGTGAAAGAAGAAAATAGAGGATAAAGTATGTTCATATTTAATATCTGGTAAATTGACTATTATGTCTGCATGGCAGGCAAGTAACCATCACCTAATCACATTATTATTAAAACACTCTTACTTGTAATTGTGATGCTTCAGAATGCAAGACAGTTTCGATCAAATCTAAAATTAACGTAGGTTGCATACCAGAGACACTGGACGGGTCCAGTGATTCCATTAAACAGTCAATGATCGGATAGCATACTCTTAATTCTTTTTTTATCCTATCAATATTCTTTAAATTTTCTAATTCTTCTTTGCCAATAAATAATATCATCGCATCGTAGACTGAAGAGAGGAGCAATGGCAAATCCCGTTCTAGGCCTCCACTAGCAATGCCGATGAGAGTAATGCTTTATGGAATAAATAACCCATTAATTAAAAATATACTTTGGTCTTTTCCATAATTGGCATAAAGATGAGATACAAAAATTAAGAAAACAATTTATAAAAGATATAGTGTAGCATTTAATCTCCAGTCTATGTGTTATAAAATATCTTTCAAACTAATCTGATATACTAACAATTGAAATAGATTTTTTATATTTCAAGGCTTGTTTCTAACAGTAATAAATAATGTTGAGTTAATAATCATTTCTATTAGTGTGGTATGCTACTGTCATAAAATTACTTTATAGTTTTCTTTTTTTAAAAATTAAAAAGGCATTTACTTTAGTTAATGCTCTATAATATGAATTATATTAAGATATATAGTATTAAGAAAGGCTTTACTTTAATTTTTGGGTCCTAAGAACTATGGACTAGCATAAAAATTGGTGATACCTATATCAATAAAAAAATTTCTGTGGGATAAAGTTTTGTAAGGTATGTTATTATATCACAAGCAGTTAAAATTTCATCTGTAAAATATCTTATATCTATTTTCTTGTCAAAAAACAGTAAAATATCTTTTACACAATAATAAATATAATTTTATAAGCAGATTAGATTTGCAAGGAGATTGATTTGATTTTTAAAGTAATGCCTATTTAAGAAATGTGTTATTTAATACCCACGTCTTTGAATATTCTTTCCAAACCAAAGTACCATTAGGGACTTGGGTGTTTAGTATCGTAACATCTTGACATTTACTGAACATATTTATACCGTGGAGAGAAGCGACGGTTGAAAATTGTAGCTGCAATGTAAAATAACGATTTATAGAATTAAGTAATATTAATGATGTGTAAAGAAACAGATGGAAATAATAAAATTATCATCAGGTTTGTAAGAATAAAAACTAACACCGTCACTTCCACCACGCTTCCTTGAAAATATTGGTACACCACTTTCTGTCGCTATAGCCATTACATATACAGCCATTTTTTCAGTAATTAAATAATTTTTCTTATGTCTTATTACCGGTTATTAACGTTGCCCAACTAAACAATATCCATTGAGTTTTTAATCTTAACAAATTTTTACGAACTTAAATTAAGGCACAATTCGAGTAATTAGGTACTTTGTTAATAAATCAACCAACCAGACTAAATACTCAATTTCAAAATTTGTTCCGTTTGACAGTAATTGACAGTCCCATCGAATGAAGACAAAACACACCCGTTTGTTATTAAACAAGGGACGTAGATAATAATTTTTTTTTCTTAAAATACAGACATTTAAAATACAGTACCCACAGGTAGTAACTTTTTGACTATGGAAACTAGTTCCCATAGTCAAAGGGTAGTTAGTATATATGGATAGTACCATAGACCAAATAATTGTTCTGTGGTTAGATCAGTGTGTCCGGCATTCAATTTCATATCATGTTGCCGATAAATATATCTAGGCGACAATTTTTAGGAATTATATACGTCTAATCGTTTAACCACCATTCGTATATTTCATCATTCTATTTTTTGCGATTAAAATTTGTTCATACTTGTAAAGATTCACAATTTTTTATTTGAATATACTAGAGGCACTCGTGATACTAGAGATACCTAATACATTGATATCATTTGTCTCTTTCACAGTAAATTTGCGCTCTGATATGATCCTCTCTACGCTAGTCAGTGTGTAATGCGATTCGAGTATGATTTTGTTACTCGAGTCACTTACCTATATCATTTGAATTTTCGAGTCTCTCGAGTCAA
Organism: Druceiella hillmani; assembly: GCA_039881145.1. Lineage (NCBI taxonomy): Eukaryota > Metazoa > Arthropoda > Insecta > Lepidoptera > Hepialidae > Druceiella > Druceiella hillmani. Next base: position 4,263,464 of record JAYKKI010000105.1, on the reverse strand, counting down.
CTCCTTCCAGTTTCAAGCATTATATTACTCGAGTTTTAAGTTTAATAAAAAATAAAACAAGAATCAGGCACAAACAACTCCGTTTATTTGTGAATCGAATAACGTAGCATACATATAAAACAAAACAATAAAATTTCTATGACAAAAAATAGCTTTTAAATAAACATTATGTCTAATATTTCTGCCCCTCATACGAGGGAGCAGGCGTAAAATAAGTTTGGAAACTAAAAAAAATATAAATAATTGTCAATTTAATAATTTACGACAATTATAAATAATTGTCTACTAAATAATAATCAGACTGTGTCGATAGAAAAACACAATATGAGTATTTTACGAAATAATAAAAATAAATAAAGCAGCTCTTTGGACTAAACTTAATTTCAAATAGAATAAAAATCTGTCTTTAAAATTTCTTCTACTAAATAAAAATCAAACTGACTTAGACTTTTATTTATATATCATTTTATAATTAGTCAACATGCGAAATAAAATAGCTTTTAATATTGCAATTAACGTTGGATATTATGAAAGAAAAATTAAAAACAGAAATAACTAAAAAAGAACTTCCACATAAATTCAAACCATAAATCAATCTTTAAAATAAAACAAAAATAAGGAATAAACTAATATCAAAATGCTAAAGTTTAATTTAGAGAAAGAAAACGTGATAGAAAGGCTACAAAGTAAATAGCTATTTAGGATAATAACTTTGTCCACTTTTTTAGAAATAGGTATACATAAATCATTCATAGCTATTTCGTATAGTTCCGGCATTACTTTTTGTCCTTTTTCCCAATATAATATCGGATCAAGCTGACGGTCCAAATATGACATATCAATATATTGTTTCATTATAACTATAGGAGATGACACAGGTGTTCGAGTTACTCTTAGTGCTGTAATTTTTTTGTCAAAATGCTCCCACAAATCATCGGATTTCTTATTTGTATCAGAACTGAGTGTAAGCGTTACATTGAACGTTTCATTATGTTCACCGATTATCGGGGAATTCTATGCAAATGGAACTGCACTGCTATTTTGTGTTAACAGAGACCCTAACTTTTCCACCATTCACGCAAAAGCTTTCTCTGCATTGCCTTCGATACCAAAACCAACTTTTTTATATCTCGGGTCCATTATGGTGGCTTTGGCAGCCGTTTTTTTCGTCTTGAAGACACCGAGCCGCTTAGTAAACAGTGACTTCTTAAGGTCTACCGTTGTTGCTGGAACCTAAGACAAGCCTGAACATTTCTGATTAAAGGAATCGTTGATGACAAATTTGGATATTTTTCCCCTGATAGTATAGTAGTTAATTGCTCGATAGGCTTTAAAATATTGAAACAATCTTCTATTTCTTTCCATTTATTGGCAGTGAGATTTTCAGGAGCAGATGATATGGTTGACAAAACAGCCGATAAGCAGAGTTTAGTTGGTAATAGTCGTTCCATCATTAAAAAAACTTGACTTTCATCTTGTAATTACCTCTTGTTTTAGTTTTATGATGGGTAAATTTATTTGTTGTTGGATTTCTTTTCATTTGTAGCTTGCTTTAGTTCTTTGTTTAAAATATGTTACTAAAATGTGGCATGTCGTTAATAATGACGTTAGTGGCAGATTTTATTTTTTGCAGTTAGTTATAGCTAAATGTAATGTGTGAGCTACGCAATAGTTGTTTCTTTTGTTTAAAAAATCCGATATAGCCTTTTTAATATTACTTGCGTTATCAGTTACGATAGCAACTATTTTGTCAATGATTTTCCATTCCTCCAAAGCTGCCTCTAAAATGCTGGCTATAACAACAGAAGAATGTATATTTTTTAATGCTGTTGTACTTAATGTGCATGCGTATAGTTCAGAACTGAAAACAAAATGAGCTATTATCGTCAAATAAGACTTATTACTATCGTAACTCCACATATCTGTGGTAACAGCTAATTTTTTTACTGTTCCGAGTACATCAATTAAAGAAGAACGTTCTACTTGATATTGTTGAAGTAAATACTTTTCTGATAAAGATTTCCGGTCTGGAAGAACGTAATCTGCACGTAAAGTCTGGACAAAGTTGATAAATGCTTTATTTTCAACGATCTGCAAGAGTTGAAGATCTGTACAAGTCATTTGTACCAAAGCAGTATCAATTGCTCTTTGTGTTTGTTTGCTGAAAGATGTCGACGATGTGAACTGGAGCTGTTTAAATAGCTTATTTTTAGTCCCACTTCCCATATCTTCGAAGTCGACCTGTCCAATATTCACTGTTTCTAGCTGATTATTACCCATAGCAGATATTGATGATCCGCATATATTTACATGTTTGTGCCTAATTTCTGGGAATCCCTTGAATTGAAGCGAATATGTGCAACAACTATGTGTTTACTTCGAATATGTGCAATCATATTTGTGGTATTTCCGAAATCTTTATACTACTTTTTACATAAGCTGCATATTCAATGTTTCATTATTACCACTCATTTTTCCGATAAACCCAAATAAAGGACAAATTATTCATACTTGGCACTAATTTCTATTTTATATCACAGTTTAACACTACGTTAGTGTAAATAGTATAAAAAACAAATGAACAAACGTGAATCTAAATTTTATTTACAATTTTACACCGCAAGCAAGTTTTAACACGTCAGGTACGGACTTTAGCATTATTTATGGTAAGTACGTTGACTAGAGCTCTCTAGTGCTGATCGTATCGACTCGGTGCGGCGAGTTGACTCGAGTTTATTCGATGCGACGAGTTAACACGGTAATTCGAGTGTAACTCGAGTACACATGGACTCGAATCACTATTTCTTTCACTCAAGTACGAGTTTTACAAATTTTCTCGAGTCACTCGATTAAAAAACAAATCGAATCGCATCACTAGTGCCGCTTGGAAGCGCAGTAAAATGTACAAAAATTAATTAGTGTTTCAAGACTACAAAAGTAAAAAAATTAACGTAAGATTTGTTCTATTGATTTTGTCTGCTGAGTTATCATTTCTACGTAATAAGTAGTTCTTAAGGATCCATTTGACAGTAAATTAGGGACTGCCAGCACAGTAATAAATTCTCTTATTGCGTCATAAAATTAAAATGGCGTGGGTGGTACACAGTGGGTCGTTTCTAAAGTGGGTACACTCTGTACCTATAAGCAGGTGTCTCTAAATACATAAAAAGCAAACATTGTAAATGATAACAAATTACGCAACAAACAGCGTACAGTATATGTAGGTACTTACGTACATACATATGTCATTATCTATACTGTAGTGAGCTACATAAAAGTTTGACCAGGCCCTATATACAAAATATTTAAAAAATAGTATCATTTATGAACAACTAAATCGGCGATTTGTATGCCGCGATGGGGCAGAGCCCTGAGTACATTTCAATACAAAATGAAATAAAAGAAGTGTTCGTAAAAGAGGTATTTTTAAGAGCATGTTTTTTTACATATAAAAATGATTATTATAATATCAACATTTATTTACATTACAAAATACTGTCTGTTGATATTATCTTACCCAAAACTGTATATCCTTAAATTTGTAAGTTAATTAAATGTAATCGATGCTAAATGAAAAATTATGGATCTATTCCGAGCACACATGACAAAGAGATGACCATTTCCAAACAGTTGGCGCGACACGGTGTACAAAAGAAAGAATGCAGTGCGTCTCGCTTTTTCCAACACGCTCGTTAGGTATATAATTAATAGTTATTATTGTGTCTAAAAATAAATTATCAAAATATTACTTAAAGAATACGATTTAAAGTATTAAAAATGACGAATTATTGTCGTTTTATAGAAAAGTGGTTTAAAGAATTTGAGGTTCTCTCAATCGGTTTTACATATAGTGCAAAATTGTTCAGTGAAATATATAAGTGTTACGCATCGTTTGAAAATGTTTTTAACGACAACTTGTGTATTGTGGTGGCAACCAAATTAAAGCTTTCTTGTATTCCTTGTTTAGTTTATTTTAGTTCTGATATAAAGTTACTGATTTCAAATGTTAAACAAGAAAAAAAATGCAATTATTTAAGTTATGATAAATCAAACGTCATTAATGTGGCATTATTTGGTATTTTATTCGACTGACAATATTGCAATTAGATAGTTTACGGGCGTCTGTCAGGTATGTGTAAAATTATATAATATTAACGTTTTAAATTTTTAATAAAAAATAGATCCGGTTGTTTAGTAGTAGTGCTATTCAACAATATGCACTGACATCGAATTTAACTATTGGTTATCTGTTTTTTACAAGATAATGCCTTACTAGGAAAAGAAAAGAATTTTTAATGTGTTTTCATTTATTTGGCATTGTACAATGCGCCTTTACCTAATCACACATTTCTTTTATTCGGGACGTAAATTTACTTAAAACGTCGCTTATATTGGCGTCTGTCAATAAGAGAAACGGCGCCACTTGCTGTCGATTGGTGCCCACTTTTGCTCACAAATGAACGAGCGAAACAAAGTTCAAGATACTAATTAAATCGTTATATTATCTTCTTTTATTTACATCTATAAGTCTAAACCTATAAGTTATATTATCTTCTTTTATTTACATCTATAAGTCTAAACCTTAACATCCAGAGTTTTACATGGAATGAGCTTACATAGTTTCATCATCATTATGACCATAGATGGTCCCTCCCATAATTTTGACCCACCGACCGCTACTTATATTGATTGGTTAAAATCTTTTCGCAAGCGTCATAAGAATTTTCTTTACGCAAACCGGAAGCTTGCAGTCTGGCTACAGCAACTTCGTTCAACAAAGAAAACCTAAAGGTCTTTTTCGATAATCTGCAAGAAGTGTATAAAAGACATTCTTCACTTGCTGATAGTACCAGAGTGTAAAATTTGGATGAGACGGCAAAGACAACAGTGCAGAAGCCCCAAAAAGTAATTGGTCCTAAAGGCAAGAATATAGAAAAAGTAACACGGGACGAAAAAGAAACCGCGGTAACAACTTGCTGCATTATCAGTATAGCTGATCTAGATTTGCCACCAGTACTTATTTTTCCCCGGAAAAATAAGGATCATATGATTAAAAGTGCAACCCCTTTAACATTAGGATTGGCTACGTCATCAGGATCAAAACAATGAAACAAAAATCTTTTAAGCAAAAGTCAGAGTCTTCGTTCAATCTAAGGCAAGACCTATCTGAGCTTCAGAGTGACTTCCGACAAGAACCTTTAGGGCCACAGTGCGTACAACCGCAAGACCCATTAAAGCTCTAAGTCGAAAGATAGATCGGTATTCTCAGGCTCTTTTCTAAGGTCCGGTCAGTTTCGACAACCCCTCAAAGCTATGCCAAGGGCAAAACTTAAGAAAACTTGGCTCAAACTTAATTGCTACGGATGCACCGGAGAAGGAAAATATTAGATTACAAAGATCGGAAGTTAAAAAAGGAAAAGGTAGACAATAAAAAATCATAGTGCTATTAAATTGTTAAAACAGATACGCTGAAAGTAGCTAAAGTTTAAAAGCTAAGAGTACCTTATTTTGTTAGAGTATAGAGTACTTGGATTAAGCAAGTTGATCAAAGTGCTCTAGTTGCCACAGAATATGTAAACCAGTAATAACTAATCATTTAACTAAATTATATCATGAATATGCCATTTGGATGACGTCAAGAAAAGGTAATTTATTTGACCTGATTTGAAAATGATAAATTATTTCTAATTTCATTAAAAAAACACTAAGGAGTTTTACAATAAATGTAAAGAATTTAAAATAGCAAAATCGCAATTCTTGCCTCATTAACTCCTACCCTTTACCTCCTTTTTGCATATAACCTTTTATTTGAGCATGTATAAAAAGATAATATCTTTATAACTACCCCTACCACGCGGACACAATTTTGTCGAACTAATTTATAAACGTATGTTACTAAGCTCCTGTCGAATGTAATGGTCAAAATTACCACAATTTCTCAATTTTTCCTGCAGTCCACTCGTTGAAATGTGTACACATATATATATATATATATATATATATATATATATAGGTATATATATATATATATATTTATATATATATGTATGTATGTATGTATATATATATATATATATATATATATATATATATATATATATATATAAAATTGCCCGCCACACTCGGGCAATTTTTTTGCGTTCAATTAGAAGAAGGGCGTGTTTTACTTTTTATTTCAATGACAATTTATTTCTTTTTAGCCAACGAAATACTGGATAGCTGTGGTGGTGTGGGAGAAATGGTAGAAAATGGTCCTTGCAGATTTTCTATTATCGATCACCGACCATCCCGTCACTGAATGTACTAGAATGAACTAGACCGGAAGAGAAATATTATGTGTAATTATTTTATTAGAATATCCTCGAATGTACTAGAATGAACTGGGTTGGAAGGATCGAGAATGTACAAGAACATTATCAGCTAGTGTAATCATAAATGGTATACGTAATAAAATACGACCGAGAGTCGCATTCATTTATTACTAGCTAACTATAGTTAATTCACTCATGCATATCGTACGCAGGTTTTCTCGCTTTTTCACATCTACAACGTATATGAAACAAGGGACAAACCGAATATCTAAATACTGGTAAGTCTTAAAACTTTTAAAGATTTTAATATGAGTATGTTAAACATATTCGTATACTCGTTATACTTATGATGTTAAGTATTACCTACATCGCACTTCGCAGTTCACGGACAAATGTTTACTCAATACGAAAAGTACTAGTATTTTAAAATAAGAATTTTAAGTTCGGTGTTATTTTCGTCTAATGATTCTACGTTTTGTTATTGGAACAATTGAGTGTGATTATATTTTAGGGATATTTTAGTTTCTATTTTAGAAAATTAGAATAAATTGTATTTTTATAAAAAAATTTTAAAATTTTAAAAATTAAAGTTTTATCGAAGATTAAAGCATAACAACTATGAAAACAAAATTAAAATCATGAACGAACCAAAAAAAAAACAAATATGTTTTATATATTCCATTTTTTAAATTACGTAATAAAAGTAGATCACGATAAAAACGTGATTCATCTTTACGGCCCAGTACCGACGAATGCCGACGATGCGTCTTTCAAATGTTTGCCTTATCAACTTTCGACGGTAGTTTCTGTGACTACCATGGTTGTCACGGGTAACGGGGAATCAGGGTTCGATTCCGGAGGAGCCTGAGAAACGGCTACCAAATCCAAGGAAGGCAGTAGGTGCGCAAATTACCCACTTCCGGCACGGGGAGTGACGAAAAATAACGATACAGGACTCTTTCGAGGCCTCGTAATCGGAATGAGAATACTTTAAATATTTTAATGAGTATCAATTGGAGGGCAAGTCTGGTACCAGCAGCTGCGGTAATTCCAGCTCCAATAGCCGTATACTAAAATTGTTGCGGTTAAAAAGCTCGTAGTTGCATTTGTGCGCCGCGCTATTGGTTCATCGCTGATTATTATAAATAACGTGATAAATTTGTTTAAATACGCCGTTTAAATGATTATTCCAAATGAATAATTTAGTTACCAATTCTAGCTCTGCAGCCATAAATATTTATGGTGGTATGAAGGAAAAATTAAACAATATTTTATTAAAAATGTCTCATTAAGAAATAATAGGAATTCCCGCCAATTTTAGCTGTAAAAAATAAAGGATATGAGCACTGAACTCTTCACAATAAGTAGCAATTATTATTTATTGCAAGGTCTTAGTGATTTGTAATATAGTCTTTTCACAACGGAATTATGCCGCCCATCAAGTATTTTGTCCACCTATATTTTATGAAACTCGAACTCGTCGTACTTAGTATTGCAAAATACTTGTATTGCCCAAGTCTGCAGCGACCCGAAGAGTCAATGATCGTGATAGATATAAATAAGTCCTTGTCCTGTGGATATTGATAATGAACATATTAGCTGCATAGGTAATACAGCGCCATCTGTTGGTAGAACCACTAGGTAAATGTGCGGGCGGTTACCAACGTGCCGATAATGTTATTGAGTACGTAGTCGCTCCCACTTGTCATTATCTAAAATCGCTGTCGCGATATCGTCTTGAAAGCGTTTTCTTTCAAAATTTCAGTTATTATATCTCGAGCATATTTATTACGTTTTTTTAATGTTTTCACTTCTGTAATAAAGGACATAATTTATGACACATACAGAACATTCATCTAAAATAAATACATCTACATTTAGCGATGTAATTTCAATTAAATATAATATTTTACTGATAATAGGCTATAGACTTAGTAATATTTTATCTGAAACATTTTACTTTAAATATGTCAACATTTTTGCACTTTTAAATTTTGTAATAGTACCTCTAACAGGGTTTTCGCAACATGTATAAAAATATCTGATTAATACATATACAATGTAATACATTTAGTATAAATATTGTCATTTGATGGTTAAAATGAGAAATAATATTTTGTGCTAAAATTCGCCGGTAAATGCTTACACTGGACATCGAAATGCGCAACACAGATACTAAGGTTAATAAAAAAAGCTATTATCATCTTATTACCTGGTAATAATTATCATACTAAGTACAATAACTTTTTTTTAGATATAAAGCGTATAAGTCGAGACCCTGTTACCAAAAAAACATTGATATTAGCTAATAGCGATACGTGAAAATAACCCATTGCAATTCGTAACGATCCGAGGTGAAATTTTCTATAAACTCGACCAGAGGAGCCGGGTTTAATTGTGAAAGTTTATTAAAATTCGTATAGATGGCGCGCATCAATTGATACGATATAACTTTTTTGCATATTTGTCTTTATGTTAAGTTCAACTCGACTGATAGCTTTAATTTTAATAGTGTAAATTTTAATTTTACAAAGTAAAAATTCAGCAATAAAGGAGAAGATTACATTATCAATTAAAATAAACTAATATTTAATAACGTCATCTGCATAATGCACTAGGAACAACAGTGCTATCCAGTTTCAATCGTTGTTGCAAAATATGAAAGACACGAGCATGCTGCGCGTTCACTTTGGTAGATGGTGCTAAAAACAAACAAAATGTAATTTTTTATATTAATGAATACAGTGGATTTAAATTGAATAATAACAATAATAGTTGTTGATTTGCTTTTATGAATTTATAAAATTCTTACAACTCATGTCAAAATTAAAGCGATTTTGTTTGTCCGTCCACTGTGTGGACGTCAATGGAAATACGCACTCGTCAGTCGCATTATGACCGGGTATATTGAAAACACATTGATAATTTTTTTTGAATTGATTAAGTTCGTGTGCTATTTTATATTTGGAAACTCTCACTTATTATATATATTTTTTTGTTTTCCATTCTTTTTCTTCACGTTTCTTTTGATAATATCATTTTGATAATATAATCAAGTGAATAAATTCAGGAAAAGAGTCATCGTCATTGGTGAAAAGTCATCTTTTTTCTTGAAAGTTAAACAGTCAAATGATTAGAAATAATTTGATTGTGACATCCGTTTCTCAATATACCTAATTGATAGCAATGTTGTAGGTAAAACTTTACAATCTATTCTAGAATTTTTTTATATATTATTTTCTAGATCGGGGTTTGCTCTTTTAAGGCCATTTATTAGTTGTTTAGCCATGATGCTAATAAAATTTGAGACTTTATTGTCTTGCAGATTTTTTTAAATATTACTGGTGAGCTCCTTGATCTCAATAATAGTTATGCCTGATTTTTACATTTTAACGTTAAAAATAAACTTTGGCCAAAGGGTTTTTAAAAAATTGGCAATAATAAATAAGGCATTGCGGAGAATCACCTAGTGCGTGAATGCGATAATACTGTTTGGAATGGGGTATCTACAAATCCACAAAAAATTTAATCTTCTCCGTTCTAACTGTATAGGTTGAGGAGTATTTAATTATTTGCAGTTGATGTATTGCCTTATGCAATAAGTGGACACGCCCACGCCTTCTATTTATTTATGAGTTCTGTCTTTTTTCGTGAAATACATTACCCAGCTCTCTTTTTCATCTCTACCTAAATTTGTGTTAGTATTATCGCCACGAAAAAAGGCAGTAACAGTCAATAATTCAAGTTACAGATTAGCGAATTGAATCGCGATCAGAAATATTTTTTCTGTTTTGTAGTTGCTTGCATCGGTACCGATTCCTTCAAATGATACGGAATAACAAATTGAAATAATGAATAAGGTGACAAATATGCTTAATTATAGCAGTTGCTTACGTCCTGGCCGTAGATTGTTTGGCTGCTGTTTGCGAATCAATGTCAAAAAAAAATCATGTTTGCGAAATTAAGGTGTACGATTATGAAAGAAACTGTCTGGGTAATGAAGATGCGTTCAGTTGTCTCATTATTATGTTAACATCGCCTGGTCTCATTATGATGCTTAACATGGCTCACGTAAATGCATATTTTGCAAATTGTGCAAAATGCTTCTTTGTATGTCCTTCCGTTATTAATAAAACATCACTTGTTAGTGTAGTCAACACTGAAGTGGCATTTTTTGTTGGGTGCAGCCATAATTCACAATAATAAATACTTAACAATAATTTAAAACGTATAATAATTATGAATTAACGGTACCGATTGCGAGCGAAACAATTACAGGCGAAAACTGACTAGGAGTCGGGCGATTCGGGCGGCAGTGTGGCGCCCGGTTTTCCTACTTTATCTTAATTTTGTAGCTTCTCGAGATGTCAGGCCACCGCTATTAATAACGAACCCGACGTATCGGGAAGAATAAAACCTGTGGCTGCAATCGAGGAAACCCTCACGAACCCAATGTTTGTGAACAGTGTAGAAGCAAAAAATGATTAAAAAGTTAAAAACATCAAATATCAATTTCAAATATTTGCCCATGCAAACAAATATTTGTAAAGAATCATAATTTTTTTTTGTAATCAACTTAATCGAGCTGACACTTTATGTTGATGGAAAGCTTTCATTTGGAAGAAATGACAAAGCTTTAATTCCTTTTGTAATCTAGGATCTGATTGATAAACTTTTTTAGGACTCCCTCCTTCAAAATGAAAAAAATGGAACTCTTATAGGATCACTTGGTTGTCCATCCGTCTGTCTGTCAAAGGTTTCTTTTACTCAGAAAAGGTTTGAGATATAAAATTGAAATTATCATTATTGTTAAGATATCAAGTCGCCTACGTCGCAAGTCGCAAAAGGGCTATAGCCTTAGATTGCTGTAAACAATTTAAGATTTTTCTTTTACCAAAGAACAAGATATAGATTTTTTATTCATACAATAGTCTTACTTACTGATCATCAAAACACATAGCTTTGATGATCAGTGAGTAAGATCGACCAGCAATCTTGAAAGTCGGCATAACGGGTGATTGTTTGTTAGCGTCACTTTAGTAAACACTGTTCAGTCGATATCACGAAAACTTTAACTAATGTTGAGTGAGTTATAATTTTTGTGTTGTGTTATAATTTTTTATTGACGTTCGCAATGCTTTTGAGTATAGCTTTTTATATTGTTTGAAAAGAGATAATTCATTAAAGAAAAAAGTTTGTAGTCAAAATTAGAGAATAGAGTGGATCAGTAATTAAGAATTTAAACATTGGTTTTTAACCAGGTTTATGTGATCCAACAAAGGCACTCTTTTCGTACTACTATACTGTAATATAAACAAAACAATAGATTTTCGTAAAAACAGTGATAAAAAAATAAACAATTTCACATATTAACTATAAATAAATAAATAACATTCAAAACAACTTCAAAGGTAGAAATATAAATCAAAAGACTGAAAGTGTGCTTGTCATGTACACTGCCTCACACATCGGTTATTTAGTTCTTTGTAAAGATATATTTTCTGATTCGAAATATTCAAAGGACACAAAATCACGTAAAACAAAATGTACATACATTAGGTTTGGTTCTACTTTTTAAAGAAATTCAATTAAAAGATATATGCACACAAAAAATTATTTTAATTCGTATGAATTAACAGGTGTCAGTGTAACTAAATTTCTCGGAATAGTGATTATGTACTTTAGTTTGACATTAGATACGGTCCTATATTTCATTTTTATTATTAGAAATTGCAAATGGTGTGTAATATGTAGATGAAAATGGTATTGTCAGATAATTAGTATGTATTTGTAATCTGATGGTCCATCTATCAAAAAACTGGTATTGGTACCGATAACGGATCAGTTGTGGCTGCACGCAATGAAGGTGTAATTGAAATTATGGAAAAATAAATAAAATTTACCAAATTTCAGTCTCATATTATGTATGAAATTCTATAGACGTCGTACATTGGATTTTTGGTAAGAGGGGTTGAAAAGCTGTGATGAGTACAATAAAGTAAAATGTGGAAAAACTCCTTTAAAACTAATAAGCGTGTGTGATAAATTTTGACGGTCTATAAAATCTGCTGCTGTTTAAAATTTTAGAGGAATTAATGAATATGTCAGGAAAATAACCTGAAGCAAATGAACATAAGAGAGCGTGCATCATAGACTTTGTGGCTGGAATTTGAAAAAGTGAAATTTCATAAAATATTACAATAATGAAAATATTCACCTAGACATGTGGGATATTTCTGGAGATACAACGAAATCCTGGGCTCAGATAGCAAAATATAAAATTGCTGCTGGATTAAAAACATTGCAACAATTGGTCGATTTGGCTTTCACGGTTTTTTTTACTTTCGTATTCAAATCCTTAAGTGGGTAGAATTTTAAGCGTAATGAACATAAAACATTTGAAAATAAACTACGAAATAACTGATCTTTTTTAATATTTAATTCAATAATTTTCTTAAGATATCCACACATGTTTTGAAAAAATCTTGCCATAGCTAAATTTTGCCAGGCGAAATTCTTACGAATATTAGCTATTCAAAAGATTGACATATTGGTTCCATCTGAGTCCAAAAATACAAAGAATATAGAAAGAGACCAAATAGGGTAAGGGCGGGTAATATCGATCAGGTAACAATACCGGTCACTACATTATATATCTTCTATTTAACGACTTATAGAGATACCCTCGCACACAAATATAATGGCGTAAGCACTCTCCGCACAAGAGCATTTACCAAAGATGTTGGAAGGTGCGCGCGGCCCACTCTCTACTAGATATGTCATGTCTGTTCAAACATCGTATCACCGAATTGTGCAAATGCACACTTCAAGCGAGTAAGTGTGAGTAGGTTAAAATTGAGTGTACCGTTTATATTGCTTAGTGCGCGGGCGCCCAAATGATACGCAGGTACATAAATTTTCGATCGTCGTAAATAATAGTTAAGTGGATTTATATACATAGTTTTGATATTGTTTGTGTCCACTTTCGTTGTTCACTTACTTTTATTTGTAAATACATATTTTGAATTTGTTGCAGTTCTTTTGCAAATAAAAATTATTTAACAAATTTAAGGGTCGGACGATGTCAGTCGCGTTGGCGTGTAATACTCGCAAATGAATTTAAAATGACGTCACTATGAGTTAATCATATTTGAAATTATTACATAACGCCAGTAAGAAGGGACAAGGACCGGACTAAAGTAAAGATTTGTTACATGAATCCTCATTAGTTCCTTGAGTTAGTTGAATAAAGTAAGCCTATAAGAGAAGCTGCTCGTTGTACTGGTGTACTATTTCCAAATCTCCAAGAAAGACTTAAAAATAAGAACAATGATATTCCACATCTAGGTCGAAATACAATATTTACTAAAAACCAAAAGGAAGACCCACGACTCAAATTCCCTCCAACACTCAAAAAAAAACCTAAACAAAGACCTATTGATAGAAAAAGAAAATAACGAAGATATGAGAGCCAAAAAGAATATTAAATGTAAAACAAAGAAAAGAAAATATAAGTTTACAGATATAAAGAAAATAAAGAAGAAACTATCATAAGATACTGTCAGCAGCGACACTTTCGATTCAGAGATCACAATGACGAACTTACAGTCAGATAATGACATCGATATCGAAGAGGAATTGGAAAATAAATGTGTCATTTGTGACAACTATGGACGAGGCCAAAAGCTATTATGGTACAGATGTGTACTCTGTAGTTTATGGGCTCATGCTGAATGCTCGGGGCATGAATCAACCGAGAGCTACACGTGTGATTTATGACGATTTCGCACTTATTACACAGAATTTGTTATCATGGAATTTAATACCTGTTAAGAATTTTTTTTTATATTTTTCATTATACCAAATGAATAATTATTTTTGATTTCAGTTATTGTGATAACGTTTGAAGAATACATCCTGTTACGTTTGTAATACATTTAAAGAATAAATGTCTACTGAAACGTTTTATTTTATTATTATTTCTACTTAGGTGACCGGCAATATCCATTTTTACACTAAATCTCTGGCTTAATTAATGATTTTGTTTATGTAAAATAATATTTCTTTGATTTCAGAATTTATTGTTTGCTTAACAATTTTACACAAGTTAATTTATTTCAATCATTTAGAAACTTTTCAATTAATTGTTTTCCAGTATCGTAAATAAATAAATCGGAAATTTAAAAAGGTTATATTCATTCTAAATAGTGTTATAAACTTAAGTGTGGTTATAACCTTTTTAAATAACAAGTAAAAACGTACATATAACCAGAATGTTAGTACAGTACATTTCATCTCGAGCGCATTTGAATAGCAATTAGCAAAATATTACGTCGTTTAAGGAACGAAGGCATTTAATTTTTGAGAAAAATAAAATATAAAAAGCATAAAAATATTTTTTTTTATTATTTTATTTGGTTTTTTGTTAGTCATAAAAAATATATTAGTATAAAAACAGCAATGAGTGAAGACGAACGTGCTAAAGACATTGTGTTTGAGATAGTATTAAATTTAGAGAGAATTCATATATTTATAAACAATTTGTGTTTAATTTTATATAGTTACGAGTAAAACCAAGTTTATTAAATAACAAAAATAGATTTGTTCGTTTCCCTATCTTTGTCGACTGTTGTTTACTTTTTCAACAGACTCCAAAAAAGGAGGAGGTACTCAATTCAATTAATTTTTTTAAATTTGTTACTATACATCTCCGGCATTTCTAAACCAATTTGGACTATTCTTTTTTTTTTGGAAGTGTATGCACTCAGTACGGTCCCATGAATATTTGATTAGGAACTGACCATAGAAATTGAAGATATACCATAGAAATCCATTAAAAAAAGGAACAACACAGGTGACATGATCGGGTTTCGAGGATATAGGTTCAATAATAACCTGATAAGGCACTACTAAAGGCCACATAATTTGTTCTTTAGCAAAATCAGGCTGTAATGATGAAGCGTGTAGGTGACAGGAACTATTCATTGATGAAAACATAACTCATCGATTTTGGACTCGTCTCACTTGTCTTGACATAGCAAGAAAGTTAAAGGATAAATAGGTAGGTAACTTTATAGGGATACACGCAGTATAAATTAAATTTTAATCAATACATCATGATGTTGTAGATGTACTGCCTCGTAAACAGTAAGACTTAAAGATTTGCTGTTTTTAAATTAGTATCGTGGATCTCAAGCTGACGAGACTCTGTTATTGAGTTACTGATTCCAACTCCTCAGGATTACGGCTTGCCTAAACTGTGAGAGCTGAGGATTAGCTGTTTTTAAATTGGTATTATGTGTGTCAAGCAGAGACTCTGCCACTTAAGTTTAGGTTCCTACTCCACAGTCTTGGTGTTGTTAAAACCGTGAGACTTCTCGTGCGCCTGCTTAAATTATGAGAATTGAGAATCTGCTCTTTCTAATTTGGATTGTGGGTCGTAAACAGAGACTCTGTCATTGAATTTTGGATTCCAACTTCTCTGTTCTGATACTGTATATGTACTGCCTGAATAAACAGTGATACTTGGAGATCGGCTGTTTTTAAATTAGTATTGTCGGTCTCAAGCAGAAATTTTGCTATCAAACTTCGGGTTCCAAAACTTCAGTCTTGACGCTACAGTGGTACGGCCTGCCTAAACTGTTAGAATTGAGGAGCTGCTGTGTTAAAATAGTATTTTTAGTCTGAGAGTTTTCTAAAATAGTATTTTGAGACCCAAGCAGATTCTCTACTAATAAACTCCGGGTTCAAACTTATCAGATTGGACGCTGTGGGAGTACTATGTATAAACTTGAGGATCTGCTTTTATTAAATTAGTATTGTGGGTCTCAAGCAGAGATCTTGTCAAAAAATTCTTGGTTTCTACTCCTCAATCCTCATGCGACTTTAGGATCTGCAGTTTCTAAATTAGTATTGAGTCTCAAGCAGAATCTTTGTCATTGAATTCCGGATTCCAATTTCTTAGTCTGATACTACAGAGGTAAAGCCTGTTTTGTCCATATTAGCGCATATCTGTGACATAAGTTAACCATTTAATTGAATGACCCCAGTGTAGTATCATAAAAAATTGGTTAGAATTTGATCATGGAAATTGAAGGTACATATAGAATTCCTTAACAATGCATACAATAAATTAACGATAATGATGAAGCCGCGAGGTGGTGACAGAAACGTTTCACAAATGAGGAGTAAACTTATCGAGTATGAACTAGTTTCACTTATGCTGATGTAAGCAAGAAACAACAAATAAATAAGTAGTTGAATATATACAGGTACATATAAAGGCATGAATCAACTAAGTTATTAGGTGGTAAGTAGATAGTAAGTAAGTATAGGTATAAACTAATGCATGAATTGACTAAACATTAGTATGTAGGTAGGTAAGCAAGTAAGTATATACAGGTCTATACAAAGAAATATAGCAACTGGGAAATTAGTAGGTGGATATAAATTATGAAAAAGTATATACAGGTCTGAAGTTTCGACACGATGAAGGCAAAAGAGAGAATGGGATTTATATGTCCATACATACGTATGTATGTGTGAATGTGTATATATGGATATATGTATGTAAATATGTATGAATATATTTATGTACACTAAATGCTGCAAATGTCTCTTCCGATTTTGCAACGGAGATGTTATTGATATTTAATCCATCGTATGTTTGTGAAATTCTGAGTAACATAGACCGACCTCAAATAAAAAACAATTTAAGCGACCTCAAATAACCACCAAATAAGGAGCGCACTCTTTTTAAATTAGTATTGTGTAAAATAATGAAAATATGAATACTTAGTTGGAACTTTCGTGCTACAATTTCCTAACATAAATAAATTTGCGAAATACTGCTACTGCCAGAGATTTTTGGAGTTGGTGTTACATACACACACACACACACAAAGGTGTGAATGTACTTATGAATGGGAGAGAAGCATCCTGAATGTCAGAAGTAGTTGTGAATATCAAAGAGAAGCATAGATTTGGTACCGATTTCAAAAATCTGTAACAGTAGTAGCATTTAGCCAATTTCTTTGTTAGGAGACGACATTGTACAACACATTTCGAAATGAGTATTCGTTATTTTGTACTTTCAGTGGACTTTTTATTCAGTGGTTATTCGCAGTCGGTAATTTTTTTTGTAAAAATGGTTTATTCAAAGATCATTATCCAAACTCTAAGGTGAGGTATGGAGTTCTGATAACGAAGATGTTTAATGTCATAGTATAAGATGGGTTGATGAGAGCATGGTTTATTTTGGTTTAAAATAAAATGTAGAAAGTAACAGCTCGAAAATAATTTAAAAATAATATAAAATAATGACTCATTATGGAAAAATTAAGCTTTTATTACAAAGGTAAAAATTTATGTCTATTTTTGCTTTATTGATATGCTCTTTACTAATTATATATAATAACGTAGTTATTGTAGGTAATGAATAAGATATTTTTAAATTCATAAACGTTTTAAGATTTATGTTAAATTGTTTATTCGAGAATCTAGCGGATTGTCTGGAGAAAATATTCCAAGTGGCAACTCTGACAGTTTTGCGTGAGCGCTTTCGTGCTTGAGATGTCTTTATGTTTTCTAATCCTGCAAATCTCGCGAGATTCACTAATTTCACTCTAACCGAGGCTATAAAAATGAGCGTAACCTCTGTATTACAAGATCTCAGTATACTGAGATTGGAAGCCGTACTCAATACCAATAAAGTCACCGTTTATTGTCTTTATAAAGAGGTTTATTATGAAGGGATTAGAGAGTAATAGTCTTTTTCGTGCATCATCTACCTCACCTGAATTCTGTTTGATCATCTCGCATGATCAGTTTTATTATTCACTTAGTATTCTTTCATGCAATTTATTTGCTACATTCAGTAAGTTAGGAGCGTTGCAGTTCTTATAATACTTTGGGCATTTATTTGCTGATGTGAAGGTATTACAACAGTTCCAATCCAATGCTTCGCAACGGTATTCTTTACATCAGCATTCATCATAAAAACTCTTTATCAGGGATTCCTGCTGCCAGTATTTTTTTAAGATGTTCGAGTTTCTTGTACTCTATTCTAAAATCTTAGGATTTTTATGCTTCTTCTACTTTTTACGCTTCATATACAAACGGTAAAAACGAAACCCTTATAGTTTCATTATGTCTATTCGTTTGTCCGTTCCTGTCTGTCACACCGTTGTAGTTTCTACAGTTTTGCATACAATTTTTGCTTCGTATGGATATTTCAATTAATATGAAATAAATTCTTAAAGATTTTAATTGTGCCCTTACGCACATGTCAAGCGGAAGTTAATTTTTTTGTACTTTCCGTCGAGTTTGTCCCGCGATAGTAACTAAAAAACCTACGACGAGTCTCGGTATAATTAATATATTTTGAGGTACTGTTTACTATTTCGCATTTTTAATCTCCTTTTTTTTCGAAAAATTAAGCATTATAATGAGATTCAATATGTCGTATCCCTTTGATTTTGCAATCATAGGTTTCAAATTTGAAGAAATTCTAAATACTGGCATTTTATTAAAAATTTGAATTTAAATGATTTCGGTTAATTTGCATCAACACCGTTAAGAGATATAGACAACAACGGAACCACAACGGAACCCTGCTTTTTCGTCTCCAACACGTACTCGGGGCTAATTTCATTCATTTACTTTATTTTTTTCGCTTATATTTCTCTCTGAACTTCATATACAGACATTAATTGAGACGTTTTTCCATTATACTTTTCTTTTTTTGTTATTTTCTCTCTCGACTTTCTTATACTTCTACGTTTTAAAATCTCATCTCGCACTTTCCTTTATTTGGCAAGTTTTCCATATTGCAAGTTTCAAATAAAGTTATTAAAGTTTAGCTATAGAGCGGTAATTTTAATGATGAAATTACCACTTCGACGTAATCGATATATTTTTTGAAAGTCAAAGTTTTTTGTCTGTTGGTTTAACCTGTGGGTAATTTACGGTCTCTAAATAGTTCGTGTTCATAATCATAGACACTCATTTTACACAAACACTTAGTATCGATATTTATTTTAATTATTATTATTAATTCGCTAATGTATGTACAATATTAATTCGCTAATATATGTTTATACATTGAGGTGTTGTTTGCAAATAATACATCAGTGGGTTTATATGAGAAAACTTACCATCGCCTAGCTTCAGTAACACCGTTAAGATATATAGACATTGTGTTCGAAAATTGCTACTGCTCTTACCTAAAAATGCTCTTATGATAGTGATGGGCAACTTGAAAAGCATTGAAATTATCATTATTTCGGAAATGCAAAATATTTATTTAGTACATAGTAGCTATTAATTATACAAAATTAGTTTTTATCTGTGCAACATAAAGTGAAGATACATATAACGTTAAGGTAATTTGACCTTATTTTTATATTCCGCGTTTTTTAATAATTATATGTATATTTAAAGACAATTGCCAAAAGGTGGGGAAAAGTGTTACTATGAAGTATCAGGTTGGCTGTTAATTTTAAACTGTTTAATTAATACTTTTTCAACTTCGATTACTCGAATTACTGAAGCTCCTTAAATAATTTTACTTCCACTTAATGTTATATATTAAACATTTATCTGGTTTATTTGTTAAAAAAATTAGAGCTATTCAAAGTTGAAAAAACATTTTTCCATTCAGTATTAGTACTTGTTTCTTGTCACACTCTTGTAGTAGTAGACTTTTAGCAGTTATAAATATACGTTGCAAGATGCAAAGACGTTTCAACGATTATGCTCTCATTTTTTTTTCAAATCTAAACATCGTTGCGCAATCCGCTTATTCAGCCAGAGGCGAGCATAGGACTATATAGGCTATTACTCAGGTGGGCATACTCGTCTGAGCAAGCGCGATACGCACACGTGATAGGTGTGAAAAGAATTATAATTTTTCATATGTTGATTTAAAGTATTTATTAATATTTATTGATAACCATAAAATATCACATCGAAAACTTAATAAAAATTGTAATCATTTGATTTTTTTAAAATCACCCTAGATAGATAATCATAAAACAGTAAATTGCGGAATCTAAGTATATTTCCGACATAGGGTTCTTTTAAATACGACTCGCTTTTTCAATAATATTGAACAACATACTTTCATATTTTTTGTCAACGCGAATTTTTGTAATAACGATCGCGTGAAAACCATTACCTTAGTATGTTGTTATATTTAACTTTCATTCTGTTTAAGAAATAAATAATTTTATTTAAGTCATGTTTGTTTTGCTAGAAAAATAGAAAAACCCTACGTATTACGAAATTTCCAAGTCTAAAGAAATGACAAAAACTTCACTTTCTAAAGTTAGATACTCGCATAATTTTAAACAGTATATTAAGATTACATATTTGTAGGTTATGGAGAGAGCAATAGAAAGACGCAGTTTTCAGTTAATTTTTAATTGTATCTTCGAAACTAAGTGTAGAGTTTTCAATTCAACTTTTATCATTAAGTTTAAGAAATACTTATATAACTGTGTATATACATATATGTATGTATATATATATATATATATATATATATATATATATATATATATATATGTATGTATATATATATATATATATATGTATGTATATATATATATATATATATATATATATATATATATATATATATATATTACAATTACAAATTTTGTATTGCGTTTCGGAGAAAGACTTAATTTTGACACACGTCGGTGGGAAATATTTCTAAACGTGGTTGCACAATCAAAACAATACACGCGTCTCTAAAGAGTACAGTAATAATATAAACGGAGGCATTATATGAATATTCGATTAAATGGATAATACAGTAACGCTAGCAAGCATCACTGGAAAGCAACTAAAGCCCTTTGATTTCACATTATAAAATATCAAATACATAGAATTGAAATAATTTGACAATGTTGTTGGCAATTACACAAACCCCCATTTTAATAAATTCAGCTGTACATTAATTCTCTTTCTCAGTAATTGGATTTATGATTAGAGCCATATTTTTGTCTTCCAGTGCCGCGTCATCCCAGCCCCATACGGGATGACTTCCATCACCCGTTCTCTTTATTCGACCTTTTATTACTCCTTCACTGACTGTTTTGAGATCGTAAGCCCATCCAATTTTAGCCATAAAATCAATAAATAACTTAGTAAAGTTCAATTTTTGTCCGAGTTCAGCTGTTTTGTAATCCCAAGGAAACGTATGGTGGTAGTTATGGAATCCTTCACCAAAGACAATGAAGGAGACTATTTTTGTTTCTACAGGTTGGATATTCTTGTCGTAGGGTTTGTCACCCCACTTGTGGGCAATGCTGTTTACGAGCCAAGTTCCGTTTAGTACATAGGTATACCGCAGTATGACAGCGACAAACCAGGCGTTCTGCCAGGATTCGTCCCAAAATATGACAGGAATTACTGTTGGTAAAATGAAGCAGGCTAAGGGCATCAACCAAAGGTAGTGCCTGGAAATGAAAAAAAACATTATAACTATTAATCAAAATAGAGAAGACAACGGCTTACTTGATTTTTTGAAATAATATTTCCCAAAAAAATTATTAGAATTTAGAAAACAATTTTGTCAATTACTTTTAACATTATACATTAGAAACAAAAACTAGATAAGTGACTGTCGAAATACGCACAAAATAGTGGTTCGAAAAGATACTAAAATAATATATTTGTTTGTGTAATAATTAAAAATTTAGGCAGGGAGAAATATTACATTTTTGTCACAATTTCGTCATAATATTCATACATAAAACTGAACAGACTTCATTTTCGTTTGAAAAGAACGTATTTCTATTAACTAATTTTGAGAAGTTGGCACATATTTTCTTCTTCATTTTTTTATGGTACGCATGTATCTACTCACTTTTTTTGGAATCGAAGCACAGGATCGGATTCTAAGTCGCTGAGGTCGATGTTATGCCCTTTCCTTTTGATATCAGGGTGCTTCTTCACCATCAGCCATCCGATGTGAGAGAAGAATAAACCGCGGGATGCATTGTAAGGATCAGCATCAGTTTCGGAATATTTGTGGTGCATTCGATGGTCGCGGGACCAATCCATTGCCGAGTCCTGTGAAATTAATTACGAAATAAGTATATTATCATAATGAGTTGCATGCAAGTCAATTTCTGACTTATATTTAAAGGTCTTATGGCTACGATATTCGCGTTCTGATTGTAATTTTAGATTCTAGCTATTCACAATTGCATAAGTGATTTTAATATGTAATATATGGGCAAAGTATCAGGAGTTCATAATTTATACGTATTTGGTTACGTAATTTGATTTAGCATTTTATATAAGTATACACTGAATTCGGCTTACCTGAAATGCGATAGTATTAAAGATTGTTAAAAGTACGCGTAATGGTAGTCGCGCCTTGTAGGCCTTATGAGCCCATAACCGGTGCGCACCCGCTGTAATCCCTAGGCCGGATACTACGTGAAGGATGTAAGCTGTAAATGATTTGGATAAAAGTCAGAAAAAATTGTATCAATTTAATAACAAATTCAGCGTAAGATTAAAAAATGTCGCTTGTTGGGAAATCGTAGCAAGTATAACCATATAACAATGGAAGATAGCATACAGCGTTTTCCTAGTGCATTTAATAGTTTAAGTTATTTTTGAATACCGGATTTTTATCATATTTTTAATTTATATTTTTAAGGTGGTCAGCAAAAGTCGGTTAATGATACAATAATATCATTAAACGGGAATTGATTTGGGATTGTGTTGGTGACGCAGTAAGTTTAATATGCGTGATTTTATTTAAAAAAAAACAGATACTTTTACAAGGTCATACGGAGAAAATAAGAAGGTTAACGGTGCCATCAAGGAGAAGAGCGAAAAAATAAAACTCCGAGAGGAAATTCTTTTTCAAGGAAAACGCGACGCACTGGCTTATAAGATGGAGTTGCGATGGTTGCTGAATGAAGACTCGCTAAGCTGACTACTATTTCGGGTCTCTTATACCATCTATCCATTATATATATATATATATATATATATATATATATATATATATGTATGTATATATATATATATATATATATATATATATGTAAATATATATATGTAAATTTAATTTTTAAACATACATGGTGATATAACTTAGTCATTGTCTTGGTTTTGGATGATTCCTCGTATAGTATTCATTAGTTTAATATATTTTGATGTCCATACACTTAACAAACAATACTAACACGACACCTTCTTGAACTGAGAGTACTTGAATGTTTTCATTGTCCACGTATGCATAATGCGACCGTAATTCATTTGTATTTTTTAATTATTCCCACATAAGGAAGTCAACGGGAATGTCCTTGTTACGATTACAAAATAACATTTTTTTATATTTCATTCAATATGCGACATTGTGTCATACGTGGCCTTTATTTGATAAGGATTTTTAAGCACAAGGGGAATAAATAGTCTATGACGACGGCCTAAGAATATTATTTTGAATCTGATCCAGGTTAAAGAATTATTTTTATCTTTATATAATTTTAAATTTAAATCTCACTACAGATTAAATAAGAATCTAATTTCCGATAAATTACGTAAGTGTTTATCATATTCTTATTTTATTAGTTTGGTTACTATTGTGTATTGTTATTTGTATTTTGTTAATTAAATGAATCTGGTTTACTAACAGGAAGAAGGGTCCTTTGTTGTCTATATTTCGTTTTTTTTCTTTTTATTATACGGTTAAATTAATATCTTCCCATATTTCTTTTCACAATAATAATATACAAGTAAAGAAAGCGCGTAGCAGTTACTAAAGCGCATAGCAGTCATGCGTCCCTCCGGTTCCATATAAATATCGTTATATGTTAAAATTATACTTGTTTGGCTTAGCTAGGACAGACATAATTTATGGTAAAATAAAATAATTACGCTATTCTTGTCTTAAAAAATGACCACGAAAAATCTTGGTGCTTTGGAATTGCAAGTGGTTAATTTGCAGGTACTGATTGTTAAACATAAATCTTTAAATACGCGCGTATGTTTAAAAACATCAAATACGGCGGAATCGCCTATTCGATTTCACACGTCATGAATATATTATATTGTCCTTAACAAGTTTTAAATCATTATTATACAAAACAATTAAGTCAACACATTATTACTTCTCTGCTGTCTGCTGTGTTCTTTTGTTTTTCATTTATAACCTAGCATTATTAATATACTTTATATTGACATCTGCGGCAATACGTCAATGTTACTTTTTTGTATTGCCTCTAAAGTATTTTAAAAGGGAGATAAAGAAATAAATAAAATATCCATATCCTGTAAGTACATTGTAAAGAACAAAATAAAATCTTTAATATATTTAATGTAACTTCTCAAAATGGTATTTTAGTATTCAGTTAAACACTGTCTTAGTGTTTAAGTATATTCGTTTATAGTTATGTGCAATTTGAGATATAATACACGGGAAAAGTTAGCATCCACATTTAACCTATTACAAAAAAAATTCGTTATAATAGTTTCATCACAAAAAAGGTATTTCAGTTTACTTTTATATGTCACTTGTTTATTTTTAATAATCAAGTGACATATTAAAGCAAACTGGAATATATTTTTGTAATGACTGTATATACATAGCGTTTATTGATATATTAGCGTTCAATAATCAATTTCATACTTTTGTATTAGAGAGAGATAAAATAGTGCCATTATGTTAAGTTACTACAAGTATGAGATGTTTCTCCATTACATTTTCAATAACGTTACGTTAAGTTACTACAAGTATGAGATGTTTCTCCATTACATTTTCAATAACATTACGTTAAGTTACTACAAGTATGAGATGTTTCTCCATTACATTTTCAATAACATTACGTTAAGTTACTACAAGTATGAGATGTTTCTCCATTACATTTTCAATAACATTACGTTAAGTTACTACAAGTATGAGATGTTTCTCCATTACATTTTCAATAACATTACGTTAAGTTACTACAAGTATGGGATGTTTCTCCATTACATTTTCAATAACATTTTAAACGTTATTAAATTTGATTTCGTTAATAGATAAAGGACCTAACTATTATAATTTCCTATGAAATTTTACTCTTTAAACGTGATGATACCAGACTTTATTTTCGTTTTAGAATAGTTAATCGTCCTCTTTACTTGACTTGATAATTTACAATCAACATTTGCTGTCTGGATAAAGTAAGACAGTAGCATAATTATTATTTAATTGAACTATGTCGCAAATTGAAAAAAAGTATTAAATAGTAATAAGAGACTCTCAAAAATGTGGTTTGACAAACTTTCCACGGCTGTTGACGTAATCGAAATTTACCGTGATTATTAACTTAAAATAATTAGTCATTTATCAACCATAATGACATGTAAAGTATAAATGCCTTTAAGCCATAATTTCTTAGGAAATAATAAAGTTTAAGCCCTTAGGCTAGTGTACAAACAAAATTATGATCTATGTGTGAGTTTGAGATAACAAAATGTAAGAATCTTTTTTAGTATAGGAAGGAAGAGTAAATTCGATCTAAAGATATGTCGTGTGCATCATAGCGTTATTTTTTACAGGACGATAACGACGTTGGGAGGTTAGTTAATTTGGTATATATAATTTAATATAAATACATTTGCGGTAACTTTCAAATTTAGAATGATTAAAATTTAGTTCTACAGGTGGAATGCAAAAGGTTTGCAGAGAAGTTTAGTTGTTCACTTTTAATTAAATATAGAAATATTCACCATAACTTTTAAATTTAGAATAATTAAAATTTAATTCCACAGGTGGAATGCAAAATGTTTCTATAGAAGTGTAGTTGGAATAAATAATTAAATTTATATACATTTACCATAATTTTTAAATTTAGAATGTTTCGAAGTCGGTGCAACATGAGATGTTTGTAAAGAAATTTACATTAACATTTCCTAACATTCCCACTTTAATAACGCGTTTTATTCGCTCCTTGAAATTTCGCCTCTCACCAAAATGTATCCTTGTATATCTGACATTTTGATTTTAACTTTATTTATATATGAGCACTTAATTTCCATAAAGCTTATTGTTTCCACATATATTTATCCAATATTAGATGAAATGTACTACTTATCGTTTCAAATATACTAAAACACTGGAAAAGAGATTAAATACTACTTTTGTATCATAAGACTACTCTTAAATAATGTTTGAGTCTTGTTTTGCATAGCTACTATGAACGTTACAATATTTGGCCTGTCTTCATTGATATGGACATAAATATGTTTTCTGTTAAAGAACAAAAAAGAAACAATTAAAAATTGAATTTCTTGACTTTTCGTTAAGAGGAAGAACTAATTTCGAATATATATTTTAATTTTAGTTCACAAATTTACTTAACAATTACACAAACCTAATCTCCTACTCATCCTATATTTCCGTTATCTAAGGGAATAGAACACTAATAATATGTAGAGCATACTAATTGTATTTTATTTCTTAACTCTTGGGTCGATTGTTTACATGTCGTTTCGTGCCACTTCTATTATTCAAGTTGTAATTATACGTACTGGGTTATCTTTTGGTCAGTGGCCGAATTATAGGCAGCGATTAAGAATAGGTCACTAAATTAAATAGTGGAAAAATTCAGTCACTCATCAAAATATCACCTCATGTCGTAGAAAGACTTCATCTTTTACATTCTTTTCACATTTTTTATAAATTACATCAATACAATTGCGTTTATTTTCCTTGCTTGCCCATTTATAAATTGCAAAATTGCTTCCCTGCACAGCGGCACAGAGTGTATTTTGTAATTCATGATTTTATTTCAAAAAATTGTATTACTTTGCAATTAATTATTCCTTTTAATAAGTATGTTTCTACTTCTACTATAGAATCTAGAAAAATAAGCTAAAAGCTAGCTCAAAGGGAGTATACTGAGTTAAGCAATGCGATTTTGACAATAACCCAAGTTAATGGACTACGTAACTCACCAAAAAGGTTAGTCTTCCACTTGGCTGCGGTGAAGCAGACGTAGATTCCGTAAACGGCAGCAACGTGTAGGTAGAGGAACAGAATTATGTTCCGCCATACGAATTTCAAAGGGGGTCTCGCTTGTGCAGCCTTTGTAGATTCGTTTGTGGCGTTGGATAGTGCGAACAATTCAGCTGAAGATGGTCGTCTTTCTGGTGGCATCTTGAAAAGTAATTCTGTTCGAAAATAAAATGGCAAGTGTTTTTATTTATGTATTTCAAAAATTATTACATTAGCTCCTAACAAATAACAAATAGCTCCTAGAATAAGTTGCTAACTATGCACAGTTACCAACTGAGTTTCAGCGGGTAAAGAACTGTTAACTGTGTAAGAATCGTTGAATGGTGGGTTTATTAATATTCAGCATCAATCAATAAGTCGAAACGAGTTGACTAACATAGAATCTATCTATAAGTTAGTGCAACTGTTGCAACCTACCAGCAGTGGAAGAATTGTCTAAAATTTAATGTATTATTTGGTGGATTATTATTTTTTAAAGTTTTAAATGGAAAACAAAAATGTTATATGCGAGACAATATCATATAAAGTTGAATGCGTCTTAAATACTAAAGGTAACTTGAAACGAAAATGTCGGATATCGGTATGCTAATGTCTACAAAACTGACGTGTAAAATATTTAAGCCAATATTACACCTTATTGTGAAGCGTTCGAAAAAATCACCAACATGTGGTACTAATAAATATTACAGCGAATAAATTAAAGAGAAAAAAATACTGTTTTGAATCACATGGAAAGCGGTAGAGTGGGTAATATAATTTACGGTTAAAACGATTTTTTATGCAAAAGCTCCAAGTTTTAACGGATTAGAGTTTGAAATTATTAATGA
This sequence comes from Druceiella hillmani, assembly GCA_039881145.1. Classification (NCBI taxonomy): domain Eukaryota; kingdom Metazoa; phylum Arthropoda; class Insecta; order Lepidoptera; family Hepialidae; genus Druceiella; species Druceiella hillmani. The sequence goes on along the minus strand of JAYKKI010000105.1, from coordinate 4,235,298 downwards.
AGCTTCCACGAAAAAATTGTTTTCTTCAGTTCCGGAAAAATATCTAAATTTTGAAAAGTAGTAATTTTCTAAAATTGTTTGATAGTTTTTATTAAGTGTCATTATTCGAAGTCAAAATTGTGCCTATATTTACATTTTCATTATTAAGACTTAAAAGTTTAGAAAATAGGAAATATATTGTAAAAACTTTAGGTAGTTTTTAAAACGAAGAGCGAATGTACTAAGTTGTTTCCTTAAAAGTTATTTAATTTGTGCACGTATGCTACTTTTAATTATTTAGCATGTTACATGCACATGTAATATTTTTGAACAAGTTTCATAATTAATATTTTACACCTATTTATCTACGCACTCCGTAAAAAAACGACATATTTTTAACCAGTTTGTAACTACACATTATAGTTTATATATGTATTAATAGTTTATATATTATGTTTTATACTGATAAACTTGTTAATTTATATTTATTTATCTAGAATTAAAGAAATATTATAATTATACGCTTTACGTTTCAATAATGATAACAAGACAATTAATAAATTCACTGAAACTACAATTTAAAACTATGACACCTTCCACGAAGTTTATTCGCACTCATCACAAACAAATCACACTCCGGAGCAACCGCAACCAGGCGGTTTGGCGATTGTGTATCGTAAGAAAGTGAAGAATTCCGATATGATTCGATTCTAAATGCCGGTACAGCAAAAAGATGATGATCACACGAGCGCACGAAATTACTAACTATAAAGAGTGAGAGTCTTCCCAAAAAAAGTGAGCCCGAAATGACGGGTTCATATGAAAGGCGCTCTTCTGTAAGTAGTGCAGAATGAATATAAAATATTTGCACTCCACTGGTGCATCAGTGCCAGTGCTTATGCATGAAAATGAGTATTAGGTAATGCATAAGCAGAATACAGATGCGGGAGCGGATGCATAAACAGAATAAAGTGTAAATAACAGAATAAAAAATGAAGAAATTTGTCAATAACGCAATCCCGGTTAAAGTATGACTGTAGAAGTTAAGAAATGAATTTGGAGGCAATTTTTCCATATTGAACGAATGACTACATACTGGGTAATGCTGGCAAGAAGTGAATAAGAAAAGTTTATAGATCCAGAAATACGCAGGCGAATGTAACTGAGGAACGTCTCGGAGAAGATAATTTAGGGAGTCGCTAAAATATATAAGCGTATATGGAAGCATGTGAAAATTATTGAAGCGAAATAAGAGAAGTGTGGCATTCCATTGTCGTTCTTTACATTAACTGATATGGCGTGAAGATATCGCTAAACAGAACCCGATTCATCGCATATATTTTGACATACATAGTTGTACTATGATGTCTAAACTAAATATTATTTAGAAATAATTAGCAGGTCGTGGATTAAATAAATAAAAAATTGAAAAAAAAATAATGATAGTACTTGAATCATTTATGAGACTTGAATGTATTAATAATTAAAAATCGGTATATTTGGTTATTAACTTTTATTGTCCATGTTAATGTTTTAACAACGGACAGTAACAGTTAACTCGAGCAACTCAAATCATATTTATTCATTGTAAAACTAGACTTATAAAGAAATGACCCCCGGTTAGCTAGGATTTTTTGATCATCTATACAAAGTGAAACTCCAGGCAGCAGATACTAATAAAAATTGTAATATATTTTTATGAAAATAGTTTCAAAAGTAAGCAAAATTGTAAAATTTAAAATGAATAAATGTATCATCCTTAAAAATTTTATAATAATGTGTGTTTCAACCGTATCTGTTATAGTCTAGTCTTTTATAATTGTCATGTAATCAAAATATCAAAATTAAAATTTTTATTCAAGTTACATTTTTGGAATTTGATGTATTAAAATTTTGAATGTGTATTGAATTTGTACTTTCTGTCTATAATTTACTACATAGTATAGACTATTTGATGTTTTAATTCTTTCCTAAAAACATATCATTATTAAATTTGTAGGAATATTATTTACAGATTTATTTAATTATATTTAAAATTTCAAAAGCTACTTTTAAATTAAAAAAAAAAAAATTTAAAAAAAAATACTTTAAAAAAAAAAACTCACTTGTAATATACAGCTTAAAGGATTTTAACACGCACTGTTCATTTATAAATGTTTAACACAATTTTATAATACACAGCAAAGTTAGTGTAGACGGTCCGCCGCTTCGGTTGCCGCAGCTCTGAATGCCGGTTGCGTTTTAATGAGCACGAGCCTGTCTGTTCCAATATGACCTAGGTGTAGCTTATTAATACCCTGGTCGAATTGTCAATGTGTGAAGAAAAAATCTATTCAATATTGAAAAAGTTGTTAAAATTATTTTGTTTTTTTTGGGTTATACAAAAAAAATTTTTTTATAATTGTTGCATTATAAATATAAAATTGCAAAATTTAGTTAGAAATTGTTTAAATTACTAAAAAGCGCATTTCACAAGTAGTATAAATGTTAATAAGTTAACAAGTAACTTTTTGGGTAAATATGAATTAATGCTTTTTGTCAATTCTCTGATATACATCACTTTCAATTGGTTTTTGTTTATATAACAAGTATTTTATTTGTATGTCATATGACTACAATCCGTTTTAATGATGTTTTTATGGTGTAATAATGTCATTGTCGTTAATATTTCTTTTCACTAAAACAAGTTAACACGCTTTTTTTTTGTGTGAAAACAAATTTTTGTGGATATTTTTGTTTCTTTCTTAATCGACAGCTTATTTCAAATGTATAAGCGTTATAAAGGTTCGCGCATACTGCGCCTTCATTTTGGAGATATCATACAAACAAAGGAACTTAATGAACATAATTTTTTGGATATTAAGTTCTTCATTTCTAACAATAATATTAAAAAAGAGTACAATCTTACGATGAAACGTAGTAAATTAAATGAAATTTTCGGTAAAAATCCTCAAAGATTTAGTGACGGTTGGCCGTAAAACAATTTACGTCAACTGATTTCAAATACCCCACGCTTTTTTTACATTAAAGTAAATTTTTTGTCAATCACTATATTCTTATTTTAAGCTTATTCAAAAAATTAAAATTTTTATTCAAGTTACATTTTTGGAATTTGATGTATTAAAATTTTGAATGTGTATTAAATTTGTACTTTCTGTATATAATTTACTACATAGTATAGACTATTTGATGTTTTAATTCTTTCCTAAAAACATATCATGGGTGTTTTTTAGTTATTAAACTGTAAACAAATTCGTTTCAAGACTAAAAGACATTATGTAGGTATTGTCATCGGTTGTCCATGCGTATGCAAAATTTTAAGTAATTTTGACGTCTGAACGTGGGTGCAAATTTAATTGAAATATTCCATTACATTCACACATACAAGTGAAGCTAATAAAAGCGTGTTAAAAATTAAATTGACCATATACACGTCACCTTCAAAAGTTATAGATCATTTTCCTTATTATATAAATTTGGAGTGTTTTTGTTTGTCTACTTGTGTCATTTATTTCTTCTTTGAGTCTACTGTGACATCGACTAAATACATTCAAATACTTTTTAAGCCTCCGTAATGCAAAAGGTTACGACGAAAACTTATTGGGAATTTCCTTTAACAGATCGTTAATTGTCATAGGATTACCAGATTCTGAACCAAGCAATATAAAAGCTCTGAATTATTATTATATATCATAGTTCATATTTCTCAATGCCAGTTTAAAAAAAATCAAGAATTAAATCATAATTGCTTAATAATGCGCGTTAGGTTTCATTGCTTCCCCTTATTGCTGATTTGAGTAAATTTTCTAAAGCAAGCTTTGATTGCGATGAATAAATTGACGTTTACGTAAAATAAAAATATCACAGAATATGCATTGGAGGATTAAATCCACTGTTCATGAACAAACTTTAGATATTTGTAATTACTTTTTTATTTGTAATTAATTGGCTAATCGCACAGTCAATGTATTACTTGATTTACAATTAAGTGATGTTATAATAATAATAATCAATTTAAATGGATAAAAAAGAAAACAAATCCCGAACCTGCTAGTTTCATAGTTTTTAAAATTTTGCAGCCACTATAAATCCGTTGAAACCTTAACATTTTTGTAAAACTTATCCATAGACCAAATTCACCTCACTCTAAGAGGAAGGGAAGTGAAGTTCGCCACCCTTGTGTGATTCACCGATTGTGCGAGGATAGTCGCAGCTCGTAGGCTCCCTGCCTGCAATTTAATTGTACAGTCATCTTCTGTGTTGCAATGTTTCTTCCAATCGAAACTTTCGGTAACTTTCATGATTACAGTCTATTTTTCTTACGTAAAGTATAATCAAAGACTGCCTTGTTATTACTTGGTTCAATTTTTACTTCCAAGCGATTTAAGATGGTGGCAATACTTTATGAAAAAATCTGATTTTAATTTTAAGAGGAGAGAAACGTTATCGTTTTTTGTAAGAAAATTCGGTACTACTTTATGATCATAAAGCAAAGTGGAGAAGTATTGCCTTTATCTAATAATGTTTTCGTTATTTAATTTATTGTTCGTAAATAATCGTTTTTTTTTTTCTATACTCCTGTAGATTTTTATCGTATGGAAATATCTTGGACTAAAGACTAAAGTGGGGATTTTGGGGCTCATGACGGCAGAAGAAATAAAAAAGGAAATTATATTAGAAAATTAGTTTAATTTTGAGGTAATAATTGATATTAGGGAGATATAGGTAAACATTTCAAAGTTTTTAGTTAAATAAGGTTATAAAGAATGTATTTATCTTTGAGGGATAAATACTACAGGATGTTTAATCGATTTATCTAATAATCGATACTAATCTGACTAATATAAATTAATTGATATCGAATATTACGAGAAAAATTTATTTCCATTAGTGATGATATATACATATCATATTACATTAAATAGAAGAAATAACCACAACCTTTGATGTGGTTAAGAATAGAGAAGAAAGTGAAAAATTTAAGAAAGAAGAAAAAAACTAGAAGAATTGGGTCAAAAGAGAAAAGAAACTTATCAGGTCAAGAGTCTTTTTTTGGAAAATTACTAATGATTAATTTCGAATTCAGGATCTAGTTGGTTCTAAAATGCATCTTGAAGTAAGTTTATAGCGTTGTTTGGGAAATGACTGTAACGATGTGTATGGATTTAAGAAGACTGAGTACCTTTCTAAAAATTTTTTACCTTTCTAAGTTTTTTTTCAGAATTTTTCTCTAGGAACATTGTTTTCATCTCAAAAACATTCTTCATCAGAATAAAAATAACTTGTATCTTAGATTAAATACTTTAAACCAAATAATTATCACAGACTCGACAATTCCCACTCATCAGTTTTACATCCGTGCGCAAAATCTTACAATCTGAGTGCCAATAATTGAACTTTAAGTCTCTTAGAGAATATTTCATAAAAAAATATTTTAAATTGTTATCTGTACTCTAAGTTTCATCATAGTAAAGTTTTATTCAAATTGTATTTGCAATTTTTAGGTCACGCTGAAACTAAAAAAACAGGCAGACGTGAAATACGTCCTTTAGTAAATATTCGAAAGGAATAAAAGATGCCCTAAATTTTAAATCGAAGTTTATTCTAGTGAAAGTTCCGTTCAAACTGTCCAGTATTTTTTGCGTGAAACTCGTACAAATGGATATACAGACTGATAAAAGTGATAAAAAATGAGAGAAGATTTAACAGCTTATTCTACTATTTTTTTAAAAATATATTTAACGTAGAGACATATCTCTCTTACAGTTTTGTAATAGCAAATATACAGTGCGTGTATGAGTATACGCTACTTATCGATCGATTCAATCTATTACATAAACAATTTAAAGATTACTAGTCTATTACATAATTCGTTTATTACGTATCGTTTTTGTTGTTGATGTGTATCGACGTCCAATTTAAATTAGCAAATCTTTACGGAAATAATTATTACGCGAATCGTCGCTTGAGTCCTCGTAAGACCTTTATAAAATATGGCCAGCTGAACGTACGTGACTAAAGGCTTTATGTTGAAACACTTATACTCAAAGATTAATATACCGGCATAAAAGAAAAATTTCCTCCTAAAGTTTTTGATTCTGGGATCTATTTTTATATATAGTGGTGCGAAAAGTAAGGAACAAGGACTGACATTGTTTGAATGGAACAAGGAGTGATATCGTTTAAATGGGAAGCAAATTACAAAGACTGACATTGAGCGTTGATATTGAGAATGCGGGAAAAAATTCGATAAGATGTATTTTCGATATAAAAGATACACAAGCGTTATGCTTGTGTATCTTATACGTAATATTCGATCTTCTCAAATAATTATATATATTGGATAATTTATTATATTAATTTGTTTGTAGGTCAGCGGTATATTCAAAACTCTCTAATATAATATTAAAGTTTACAATGATATTATCAAGCTGCTTATGATTCACGGTAAGCATCCAGAAAATAGAAATCTAAAAATTTACGGTCACGTGAAGTTCAATTTCTATGTTTAAACCTTTTTTTTTTCAATCATCTAATCGTTAACAGAGAAATAGGTAAATGTAATTTGATGATTCAGTAAGATACATTCAGAATTTTAAAATAATGCAAATTTACAATTAAATGAAACTACGTGATGTAGTATTATTTCTACTTTCTTTAATTTCTTTACCTATCTTTGCTAATATCCCACCTGAAGATGTTGTAATACAACGAAACCTAGGTCGTGGTAAAGAACTTAAATGAAGTAGAAATAATACTACATCACGTAGTTCCATTTAATTGTGAATAATGAATTTCTACAAAATTAACGCCAAATATATTCAATAATGCAAATTTAGCTATTTTTAGAGTTGAGTAAAACTAGAATGAAATTTAAATGCCCAAATTTTATTTTCAACGTATTTCATGTTGCAGGTAAATAAGAAACTAAAAATACTGACGTCACGTTTTATGCAGAAAAGAAGTTTCATTACGCATTTATTCAAATGTAGATATTCTTGTTAAGAGGTCAGAATTTGCGCTGCCCCCAACACGACATTGAAAAATTAATGTAGCGACAGGGTGGTGATTGTATGCATGCGCTGATGACATAGATAATAAAATAGAGTTTTAACTAATGGGTAACCGATATAAATTGATTTAGATTGGAATAGATTTAGATTGAGAGATATAAATTGATTTTAAATATAACGTTGATTTATTTATTATTTTTTACATCGACGAAAGCATTATTTTTTTAATCTAAATAGAATAAATAGAATTTTAAACATTGTAGCACGAGTTAGCTGTTGCAAAATTATAATCAATTTCCGATAGCCCAATGAATTTATTCAAATAATTTCCCAGATGAGGATACTTTCGTTCGAACCTCAGTTTCTGACTCATTTCTATATTACTAGAGGCAGAAAATTATTATATAATTTTTGTTTCTACGTACCAAAGATTTGTAATGAAAATTAGAAAATTATAGGCTAAAATAGGAGCAATACCAAATACGTGGAGGCAGATAAAACATAATAGAAATAATTTAAGCATTGTTATTTTAAATTAAAATTTGTTATTTAGACTCCATCTTTTAATACCTTTAAACCGTTCAAGGACAATTGGTGTGACCTGATGTAAAATATTTATTCAGTAATAGAACAGGGAAGATTTAAATGTTATATACTGTTATCCGTTATATGATATGGTAAATTAAAAAAAAATAATGGACATATGAATTTGACATATAATTAATAATACATATAATTAATTTAGAAATGAATAATTAAGAAAAAAGTTAAAACTCTAATAAAAATTAACCTCTCGTAATTTATATCTGAATATCAGACTATACATATATTTATATACATATATGTATATATATATATATATATATATACACACACATATATATACATATATATATATATATATATATATATAAACATATAAATATATATATATATATATATATATATATACACATTAATGTCAAGGAAAATGTAAAATTAGATGGAATAAAAAAAACTTTGTAATTGAACTTGCCGATATTGGTATTTATACCAGGTGCATAAAATAAAGAAAATGCATCGCGATGTGCGCGAGTTGTGATATGGTTGCTTATTTGCATAAAACCACGGCAGCCTTTTAATTGTATAATATTTCATCTCGACAGATTTTATAAACGAAGACACTTAAATGTTATCATCAGAAATGTTGTCGCATTTCGGTTACGAGGTCGTCATTGAGGTTAAGTGTTAATATAAATTTTAGGTGAGGTGTCACATGTTGGTGAGGTAAAACACATTGACATTGGCGTGTTTAACTTTTTTTTGTGAGGATAATCTCGTTATAATTTTAAAAAATTGCGTGAGTTTGGTAATTTATGTGTGTATATATGTTAGTATAATAATTTATTTATGGAGTTCCGTATTTCCGCTGATAAAAATCAAACTTTTATAGCAAGATTATAATTTTAGAACTATTTGACCAAATTTAAGCTGAATTGAAGGTTATATCTATCGTTGCCTTGATAATATTTTCGATAAGGCAGAACGGAAGACGACTTTCTCATGTTATGGAAATATAATGTGAACATGGCGTGAAAATCGATAACTTGGTTCTTCTAAATCCTTTACTTTATTATGCTTCGGAAAAAACCTCTACTTATCTCATGAAATTATAAACCAAAAATTATTGAACAAATGAGATTAATAAAAAAAGTATAAATATTATTAAAAAAGTATGAAGCGTGGAGAACGACGGGCGAATAATATATACACTTTCTGTTATTTTTAAAATTTATGATCAAACAATGCATTTTCAGTATTTTACTGCATTTTCTATTTTGCATTTCCTAAAAATTTGTTAGTATATACATATTTGTAATAATATTTTAAGAATTCCGAGTGGCATAATTTAGTCGTGATTGTGTAATAGATATCAAACTTATTTAAGTGATTTATTTTTATTTGGAAATTACGAAATTATTTTATATATGATAAATTGTTTGTAGATTTTATAAATACTTAACAGTATTTTTATGCAGATGCAGGGTTAAGTTATATTCTTTTTTGGTAAACTACAGGGCTATTTTTTGCGCTTAAAATAAAGTGGTCCATTAATTTGCTTTTACATTCAGGATCATGGTCTCATCATTAGTCGACAATATTTGCAACGCTGATAGAAATTTAGAAATGATGATGATTGTCCTTTTGAATGACACGGTGATGGTCCTTTTGAAAGTTTAAATCTCGCTGCTAATTCACTTATTTTGAAACGGCGTTCATTCAAAACCTCTTTTCTGGTAAGGGCAATAATTTTTTAATCGAGTACTTCTACTGACCAACCCCTCATATCCCGTGTTTTTATCTATCTATAAGAAGATAAGGACTTACCATCTAAATTCTCTTTCAATTGACATTGTCTCGGTATATTTTTGATATAAAAAAACACAATACTTCATTCAAGCCACTTTAAAACTGTGATTGCTGCTTTCATGTTCATATGTGTTACCCATTGTTGAAATTTTATTAATTATAGGAACCATATACTATATAATATGTGTTGCGTATTAAACAGTATCATATAGTCATTATTGGACCACGTCATTACGGGACAACCTACGTAACTCATTGAGCTGCTAACTGCTTATTAATATTGTTGTGCACTTGGAAACATTTGATAATAACTTGTTCACTTGAAGCTTCAAAAATAATAGAAATCATTTAAAAATGTTTGTTAATATTTTTATGCATGTTGCGATTTGATTATTCAATGTACAATATTAATATATATGCTTTTTTTATATTAGTGTTATATTGCTGGTACTAGTTTGTATTAGATATGTTTATGCGTAGACCATATTTATGCGTGTAATGCTGACAGTTTTGAAGCATTTGATAATTTATAAGTAAGCAATGCGGATAGCTAGTTTGAGTCATAATTTGCGATTCAAAATATTTTATTTGTACGTTGCGTTGTTTAAATATAAATGCTTTAAATTTAAATTAAGTTGTCTCTTTACTAAAGCGATAAGAAGATGCTCTTTTTGCAGGACAAATGACAAAGTTATAAAATGTTTGTTAATCAAAACGAGTAAGTATATGTGTATCACATAAGAATTATCTCTTAATATATTTATTAGTGTTTACGACGACAATGTTTTTTACGACAACGTTTTTACGACGACAATAAATAAAACATTGTCGTTATAAACATTATCAAATATATTAAGAGATAATTCTTATGTGATGATTTTTTCGTGTCTGGTGAAAACGGTTTATTTTTTGGAGTCATGTTATACGATTTTAATATTTACTACTCAGTTGAAGACTGTCAAGATATTTAATTAACAGTGGACCGAGATAGAGAAAGTATGTCAGATAAGATCCTGCGAAACTATGTTTCAAATCGGACGTAGAATTTTAATTTGGAAAAAAAGTAAATTTGCTCGTTTATTTATACGCTTTGATAAATAAATTAATCTCTGCTAATTATACTTTTTTGATTTTTTTGTATTAAGTATATTGTAAAAGAGGTTTATTCTATTATTGTTTAACAATGTGCAGTTTCAAAAATAAAGCTTATTGTAGGTACTCTATCTACCTAGGAATCCGCACTATATTTATTAAACAAAAAATGGTTTCCATTCTATAATATCTAATTTTATTCAGATTAGTAAAATTTACATTTAGTTTCAAAATATAAAACAAATTTTATTGTCGTTTTCGATGATTTTATGGATAACGTCATTGTAACTTTATTTATCGGCCAATTTTGAATAAATATTAGCAATAATATATTCAAAGAATGAAAATTATCGTGCATTATAAAATTTGGACAGTATATTTTGCAGAAATGAAATATACGTTTAAAATATGTTTTTTTTTATATAAATATCCCAAAATATTAAAATTACAGTCTTTTAAACTTGCAGTGTAATTATTTAAGTCAGCAAATTTAGTGACGTCGTATCAATAAATTTGCTAACTTAAATAAGTGTGGATGATATTACAATAATTGTCACGTACCTAACAACATGACCGTCGTCACTGTGTGTGCATTTTTTGTTATTATTTTTAATGTTTTTATTATGTTGGATGAAGCAAAATAAAACTATCATGGTATCTATATCTACGGAGCCCACATTGTTGCTGTGTCATTATTTACACTCCTTTGTTATAATAAGATTCTTTTCCATATAATAACAATTTTGGAATGAAAAATAGCAATTAAACAAAAACAAAATATATTTGTTTAAATGCATTCCTCTGTTTTTATTTTTTTAATGCCAAATTTACTTGCATTTATCATATTATAGATACATACTCCCATATATATATATATATATATATATATATATATATATATATATATATATATATATATATATATATTCATATATATATATATATTTTTTTTGTTTGTTTTGTTGTCATATCTTTTTCAAAAAACGATGGGTGACTATTATGAATTACCAATGGTTCCGGTCTCATGGCTACACTAAAGGGTGTAAAATAAGTAAGAATAAAAACATTAATTAAAGGTAGAATTGCAAAAACATGTCTAGTTTTTTTAATATAATGAAACCTGAGGTTTCTTTATTTTAAATTGAAAAAACGCTGAAGTGGGACTCAAATTCACGCATACCATAATTTGAGGTATTTGAATACATCGCACCTTTAGAACGAAAGTGACTTAACTAAAAATTCTGAACTTTTGGAGCATGGGGGAAATGGAATTTATAATTATAACATTTAATGTATTATATTAATAGTTAGTGCAAGAGAGAAAAATGGTAAGATAGATATTTACATTTTTACTATTTTGTAGACTACAGGTTACGTAGATTGCTTTCTTGGGTCTTTTGATTCCGGTAACTCAGTTTTAATTTTTTTGAGTTATGTCTGCTTTATTTGGAGGGTACGATAAGTTCTGTTGATAATATTAATTTAGTGTATATTACAACATCGGACCGCAACCGATTTTTTCATATTTTTTTGTTACTGCTTAAAGAAGTACAGAAGGTGGTACTAAAAAATTTGCTGCTTTTCGAAAAATTTGCTTGCACACATAAATGTTTTTTTAGGTTTTCCTTTTGCCAGATTTAATTTAATACTACACATGACACGATTAAAAAAATATCCCTATAATGACATTTAGATAATTATTAAGTATAAGTGTTCTGAAATAAAGTATCTATAGCCTAATTTCTGAGAAATTATGCTGTAAACGGACGGAACAGAAATAATATGAATTATTGAAATACTATAAGTTAAAATAGAATAACGATACTCATATCGGCTTCAAAGAATTTAATATTTTAATCATAGAATTGATGCAGTTAATTAAATATTCATTAGCTTAATTTATGACCATTATAGGGTAATATCAGCAATAGTTCAACAAAATATGTAAAACCCCGCATAGACACGTTGAAGTGTAGTAACGTCGCCACCTTGACTGCCAATCGCTGCTTATTGGGTCGAATAACCGGCTTCTGTTTTACTTCATTGAATATGTTAAAAACTAAGATTAATAACCGAAAAGTCTGAGTGAAAGTCTATCGAAACTGCTTTGTTTATTACAATGAGAATATATGTAAATCTAATTACGACTTTGGGTACAAAAGTAGAAAAAAATTACATTTTGAATCGCTCGGTGCGAGACATAAGGCGTATATGTTAAGAACTAAGTGTATCTAATAGGGAACATGAAATTCATAAAACACTGTTTCATTGTTCGTATCTCATGATTTCCTGTCTTGGAATTATTGGATGTAGGGATATGAAATTGTACCCAGATTGGACCTTGATTACGGTGATAAAAATGTAAAATTTGGAAAACGAAAGGAGTATGTCTCGAGAGTATGCCTCGAGATTGCTAGTTAAAATTAAAAAGAAGAAGATAAATTTCTGTAAACGTAATGTGTATAGAAAATGAACACAAATAATATAGTGATTCCAAAAATAGGTTATTTTATTACATTTCTTTTCATGATGGCTTTGATAGACTCACCATCCTGCGATCGTTTGCTCAAGTGTGTTAAGTACGTTGCTTGCGACAGCTTATGTGTACTTTGTTGGTACGTGTTCCATTTATTTGGCAACTATATATTTTGATTGGCAGAGTTATGAAATGCGAATATTCTTAGTGATTATAGCAATCATTTGGATAAACTATTATATATCATTTGGAATTCAAGTACTTAACTCAATAATTTATTTATTTTGAAGTCAAGTTTGTCATCATATTTAGCATTGAATGTCGTCACAATTACAAAATAATTTAGTCTTCCACTTTTGCTTTTAAAATTATCTTTATGCATATAAATTTAATGTAACTTAACTAAACTTTAACTACACTTAAACTAACCCTTTTTTAGGATTCAGAACGTGTAGCTGCAAAGACGAAAATTTACGTATTAGGTATTTTATCTATAGAGTGCTGCTTCAACTTTTAAATAATTAAACTAATTGACATCCATAAAAGTTATGGTTTATATAATCACTAACTTTTAATAAATTTTGTTAAAAACGTTAAGTGAAGATTTTCTTCAAATTAACGAATAAGTTTCCTTTATGGCAGATTTCAAAACTTAATTATTTCAGAAACTCGCGGTGAAACAGTAAATAAAAATTAATTCTTTTATAAATGTAAATTCATTTATAAATGTTAAAAAAATATTGTAATTGCTTTTCTTTCAGTTTTTTGACACGAACGTCTTTATGTGAATGTCAATCAATGTCTGTTAATGCGTTATCTAATTGTTTGTAGATATAGCTAGTGTTTTTGTTATTATTTTGATGTCTTAGGATTATTTAAAAAAAAAAATGTAATTATTTAAATTAACATCGAAATTTTAAGAATACGGTGCATATTTTTCTCTATTTTCTTGTTTAATTTTTACGTCCATTTATGTTTGTATTAAAAAAAAAGGTGTACATGTCATTTTATTATATATCACTAAACGCATTCGCAAAATTGTCACATCGTACTTCTTATCATTAAGCCATATTAAGAAAAAAGTGAAAATTATAGTAAAATATTTAATGAACGATAAAACTACTCGTAATTGCGGATATTAGCATATATCATTATACTTCTGGAGCATTTATTAAGTATTTCTGCCGTAATTTATTTCTTGTTCTGCCATTTACAGAAACGTATTAGAGAAGTTTATACCAATATATGTAAGCTATAAAACTCGTCAAAAATCATTAAAATAAGTGTATCAGAAGCATTACTTAATATATAATAACACATTTTGAAATAAACGAATAGAATAATTTGTATGACGGTATCTTTAAATTTAATATTAAATATTCTTGATTATTTAAACAATTTGGTTTATGTCGAGACATTTAATAAGGCAACAAATAAAGTCGAATGTTTTAGTATTTCTAGTAATACGGTAGTCATTCTAAATTTTGATATTTTTCGTACAATATTGTGAAATATAATTTAAATAAAAACAAGTTTTGAAAAAAATTAAAAAATTTATTGAAAAATAAGCCAGTTGTATGCTTCTAAATGTGAAGATACGGATAGAGTTGGGTATATCCCTGTCTCTTTTCCTCTCGTAGAATATAATGTGCAATATTAAAAATGACCTCACTACACAGTATTGCCGTCCTTCTCCAGAGGTTAAATTTAAACTTTTATAACTCGATCAATTTTTAAGATTATTAAAAAAAATTTTCACTCTTCATCTGCCTGTACCTTGAAATTATGATGATTAATGAAATAAAAAAAAATTAGTCAGATACCCAATTTGTCATACTATGGTGATTACATTGGTATACTATTAAAATGAGTATTAAACGGTAATGACAAACAAATGAGTTTGAAACGACCAACATTAAGTGAAAGTACTTCGGAGAAATGCATTAACATATAAAGAGAAAATTAATACTAATTATATCCCATACAATTATATTGATACTAGAATTATTATAACACAATATTTAAAATGAATTAATAATCCTAATAATTGGGATATAAATGTGTCGTTTATGAATTATTATTTCATGATTTTTTCACGTTGAGTGCTTTAGAGCTTACCGCTCTTGGAATATTTATTAGTCTTAGAGGCAATAAGAAAATGATTGATTCGCAGCTGGCTATACGGTTTCACTGAATGAAAAATGCTAAGATGCATTTTGAAAATATACGAAAAAATGAGAATATACCAAAGGAAGTTGATATTTTCTTTGGTACCTATGTTTTGAACCAATCTTTTTTGTAAATTAGTGAGCAGTTAAATAAATATTGACATACGGCTTAATTATTGTTTATTTTTTATTTATTGTATTTATCGTATTTTTTTATTTCAAACGATATGGTGCGAGTGAAGTGTATCTGTTGATTTTTGGTTTACGTGTGTCAAAATTAATTGAGTCTTTTCTGTGTTAGTAACTTTTAAATTTTGAATAAATATTTTTTTAAATCATAACATAATGTGATTTTCTTATTTATAATAATTAGAATCTATTAAATGTCATTTAATTTTCGGTAATTCAATGAAAGGAAACAATTCAATGTAATAAAAATGTATTTTAAGATCTTTAATAGGGTCATGCGTATTTGTGAAGAATGCAAATCTGTCTCTTTTAACTTTCGTTCCGTGTATTTAAATAAATTTGAGAGATTTTTTATTTTCTCAAACTGTACCTTAGTCACCCCTTAGTTAAGTTATCTTAAGTTCCTACACCTTAAACATTTTTTTTTTAAATATTATTCGAATATTTGATTTTATTGCAATAATTACCTCTTACACAATGTTCATTAGGAATTTCCATAAACAATTTACTTTGTGCCGGACTGTCGATATTTAAGGAATATTATTCTTTGTAGGGAGACGAAGTATAACTCAGTTGAAGCGTTCGAACGCAAGTACATGGCAAGTTTTACGTTGTCTCTTGTATCAATAAATTTTGCTACTGTAATTTTGTACAAATATATTAATCATTTGTAATATCAGTGGCCATTAAAGAGTGAATATTGCCAACTGGTCAGGGATCACGCGGCTGTCTACTGTTAGCTCTATCGCCAGCTGCAAAGTGGATCTGTACGAGACGCGAAGGTTACATAAAGTCAAGTTGTCATTGGCTTCATGCACGCATTTCGTTGGCATAAGATAAACAATATAGATGGAGTCAAAGGGAAAATATTTAAGGCAGTTGGATATTAATTGCCGTATTAGAATTCTTTCACAGTATTAAAACAGTTTGTAAGTTCTTCTTTAGTCGTTTTCTTATTAAATTTATTAGAAAAATTGGTGAGGTTCAAATCCGTTTTTTTATGATTGTTTGCAGCATACTGCCATCATAATTAATTGGTAGATAATTATTTAATTGGCTATTTATGATTTATATTTACTTTTGAATTAGAATACGTCATCAATCTAACTATCTATCAAAATGTTTCCAAGTATACCGTTTTTACGGTTTTGTAAAAATATATGAACATTTAAGGGTACACGGTATATCTATTAACTATTTATAAATATTAATATTAATTTTCACTATGCCTAGTGTATATAGGCATGACTTAGTATGTTCTACATTACCTAGCAAGTCTTATACAGGCATAAAGAAATTGTGAAATTTCAAAAGCTGCGAAATTTGGAATCATCGCTATAGTTTTCCGGTGAACCTAAGGTAAATTTCTATTTTTTTCATAATTTTGAATTTGACTGTTTCAGAATCGAAGAGAGGGTGGGATAAGTGTTTTGTTTTATTTATTCAGATAAAATTACATACAAATTGTTTTGTAAACTTTATAACTCGCCATTTCAATTAATACCAAACACGACACATCAAATTTAAGAAATCAATTTCGTCTCTATGGTTTTTCCCATATCTCTAGAAACATTTTCAAATATTAACTATTAAAATATACGACATTTAACATATTTTATAACTATGCCAAATTTCAAGTTTCTACCTCGATCAGTTTCTGAGAATATAGCAGACAGGCCGACGAACTTATGAGTCGAAACTCAAAAATCTCAAATGTTTTTAATTGAAAGAAAACATAAATATTAGCAGAGAGTTAATAAATTGTAATATAATTAGGGCCTTTTGAATTTTAAAACTTCGAAAAAGAGGATATTCGACAAAATTCATGAATTCAGTTTAACGATGTAGTAAAGTCACGTCAAATATCTCAGGAGTTTAAGACATTCAGATTGATTGAACAGAAATTACGTTTAATAAGTAATCGGTGGCCCATGTAAATAATGAGGGTAGGATTTAAATTTTAGTAAATTATGACGAAAAAATATACTTGGAAAGAATTGAAAATGTTTCCAAAACAACATCTAATCTAAAACTTAAAATGAAATATTATTCAATTTGATAATTGCTCCTTACATTGACTATTTATTTCTTTAATTCATATAGTTCTATCGAACAATGCGGAGCTTTAATTTACCACAACCCTCAAACTGTGTATATCTTTTTGAGAATGTCGATTATTTAAATAAACTCATCATATTAGAAAATTTTCAAGCTAGGATTGAAAATTAAGAAGCAAATTATTTAATAAATTATTGGAATCGACCTAAGGCGGGGTAGATAAAATGAGAGGATTCAAATTTAGTAATACAAGCTGTGGTGTGTGACTAGCGCCTCAGTTACCGCAGAAATGCGTAAAATGTAACATAAACGTCTAGTTTCCATTGTGGCATCGTATATTTTGATTTTGACAACCGTAAAAGTATTTTGTATCGCAGAAAATAATTTAAACAATTTTAAAAAAATAATTTCCATTACTTTACTACGACAACAAAGATATGCCTAGCTACTGAACGCTTGGTAATTCCAAAAACATATAGTATTTATTATATACAGTTTAAACCGCTCAAGAAAGCTTTCCACCTGGACATACATTGGTGAAATGAGTGTGGTCAAAAGTAAATTGTGGAATTGTGGGAAGGGAGGGTGTTTGAGTAAGTAACCAGCTTGCGGGAAAGGCAGGATGAGTAAAGACACCATTTTCGCTCATCTTCTCCGCGTAAATTTCTTTTAATGTTATAGGTTTTCGTTATGAGCTTACTTTGTTTCTTCAATTTTTAAGTATTTTTGAGTCTGTTGTCTACGTTAATAATTTAATCACTTTGATAAGTTTAGTATTATTGTCTATAGATATTATAAAATTGTTAAATTGGCGTTCATAACAAAAGTATTAGAACATAAAAATATTGTTTTTGGAACGTTTGTCTGTTTGTTTATGAGCCTGTTTATTTGTTCGAGTATCATGAAAGAGTAGTGAAAAATATATCAAATATGTTTTGGTTAGAGGATTCTGTTATGTATAATATAAATGCTATATTTTATCACCAATCATTAAGCACTTTTTACACTAAAAACAGTTGTAGCTTTTTTTGACGGTATATTTTTGTTTATTTTTCAGCGAGTTTTAAAATCGATTTTAAAGAGTTAATTGTTCGGTGTGGTAATATTTTACATTAATGTCTGTTCGAATATTTACTTAGTTATTATTTTTTTAAACCGGTATTACATTTAAACTAGATATTTCATGCCACAAATAAAAATACTGATAATATTGAATTAATATATAAATAAAATTTACATGTAAATGGTATCAAAACTGTTACATATTGAGTATACAAAAGTATTTGACACGATATAAAAATATACGAGATTTATTTAAAGTGATTTAGAAATTTATTCAACACTCTAAACATTCGCTTTTATTTTATTATAAAAAAACATTTTAATTGTTTTAAAAAGTCTTACTTGAATCGGTTTTAGAATATAAAATAATAAACACTGTATTTAAACAAAAAATTTGAATGGATAAAGAAATAACTTGCAAGAAAAGGGCAGATATTTAAATTACGTATAGATCACCATTTCAAAAGATACATAATTTAAAATTAACCTTTCAATATATAGATTTTGTACTATAGTGGTACTGAAAATATCTCCCGGGAAAAAGTATGTTCTAGCTTCTTATTATATAGCATTTTAAACTTTATACTGCCTTATAATGAAGTCTTCATAGGGTAAACACTAAAAACAACTCTAAGCTTGATGAGAATGTAGATTTCTGTTTTCAAAATTGATATTGAAAAAGAGTATTTTGATTTTTAAAACGTGTATATACCTTAAATATAATGTTGTTTTTTATAAACAAAATAACCGAGGCAGGTGTTTCTATTTCTACTCTACGATACTAAAATTTAAAATTTTTATTTAATTAATAAATAAGACAAATCAATAAAGAATGAATTTTTTTTGTTTAAATTAATTTGATCTGGGTATTTAAGAATAAAACCGAAAAAATTCCGCTACGATTGTTAACACGTACATTTTTCATATCAAGCTATTTTCTAAAATTGCACGCAAAGGTACATAAAGTCAATTTCATAACTAAAACTAAACACATATTTCGAATATTTTCCATAAAATATAAATAAGTAAGTAATAGTCCCTTTGATATATTTTAATATGAAACATATTATTTAAAATATGCGAAAAAAATAATATAATAATTAATTGAAATAAAAAAAATTCGCTTACCTTGGAACAGGTCAGATTAGTTGTCCGGAGGCGAACGAGCTTGTGATTGTCTAATATTGGAGGCGATACAGCATAACAAATGTTACAAATAGGCTGTTCTATAATAGAATAACAATTAACGGTAATCATCATTAGCGCAACTGTGTACACATGACTGTGTTTAATTAGCACTTCGAATCGGTCACGTAGACTTTTAATATTAATTATAATGATTTATTTACATAGTTTTGTCTATGATCGATAATGCGAAACTTGCTTTGGGCTATATTATAAAACTGTGAAGCAATTATTTGCGTGCTTAATTAAATTCTTTCCTAGAAGTGTAATGTTTCCCGCAATGTGGTGGGAATTTCGATTTAAAAATAATTGTTCAGTTTATTATTTGTATTTGCGCGATAACCGATACAGTTTTGAGTCGAGATAAAAATTATGTATATCGGTCCGCGCATAGATTTTTGAAATCGTTTCAGTTAAAGTTATTAAAGGTACGGAAACCATGTTTGGCCTTCCAATTTTTATTATTGCGTCAGGTCTGTCCCTCTGTCCGTCCGTATACCATAATATCATAGTTTCTTCAGTTTAAGGCTGATTGTGACGAAATTTTACAAGAAAACATAGTTGAATTACAATCTACGTAATATAATAACAAATTTAATTTTTTTGCAGTACCGTTCCGTTGATCAAACTCAGGGATGACCAATTTTTCTCTCAAAGGACCCCATCAAATGTGATGTTAATGAAGAGGTCTTTTAAAATTTAATCCAAAATAAGTAGTAATCTTTTTTAAAACGGCATTTTCTCGTCAATAATGAGCCCACAAACTTTTTGCAGCGTACGACCGTTTTAGAAAATTAACAAACCAAATAAATTCGAATAGAACGCACACTTTGTTATTCGTGAAAGTGAAAAAAGTTATAAAGGTTGTACAGTTTTTCTTTCAAACTAGTTATAAACAATTTAAATATTATTATATTCGTTATCTATGAAAGTGAATTGCCTAGCAAATCACTCCCAGGCGTAAGACAAGTAACTTGCTTGCCTATGACTCTTTAATGTATTAATTTTAGTGGATAAAAATAATTGTTGCACTTTAGTATTCACTAAATTTTGTTACATTGCTTTTAAGTTTCTCGACACACGTGGTTAAACATTTAGAGAGGAAGGGGGCAGAATTAGGCTCGACACATTGATGTTTGCATCCCGCGAAGGAGACTGGGTACTCCTCTCTATGGAATCTGGTCACATTTCTTCAAATACGCCTTATTTTGGTGAAATGCGGTCAGAAAAGGAAGCGAAAACCTTGGTATGGTTATTATCAATTTCTTCTAATAATTTGTAAATTACCTGATGTTTCTGATCCAGAATTATTTTCATGCAATCGTAGTGAATTGTTTATATATATATATATATATATATATATATATATATATATAAATATATATATACATACATATATGTAAAAACTTGATAAAAAATTCTAGTTTAAACATTTCGACTAACGAGTCTATTGTAGGAAAAATTTTACGGGGGATTGTGGTAATTTTGACTATTACATTCGACAGCAGCTTAGTAATATACGTTTATAAATTAGTTCGACAAAATTGTGTCGGCATGGTAGGCGTGGTTATAAAGATACTATCTTTTTATATATGCTCAATTAAAAGTTTATATGCAAAAAAGGGGAAAATGGTAGGAGTAAATGAGGCAGGAATTGCCACTTTGGTATTTTAAATCCTTTACATTTATTGTAAAACTCCTTCGTATATTCATGTATTAATTTAGTTAATCGGTATATGATTACTGGTTTAGATATTCTGTGATAACTAGAGTACTTTGATCAACTTGCTTAACGTAATATGAAGGGAGAATATTCCTACAAATATACAAGTGAAAAATAAAACAATTTATTTTTTACACTACAGCAAGATGATTTCAATCAAATAACCATAATGAAAAATATTGAAAAACAAAAAGATTTAAGGTCGCAAAGAGCTTCAATGCTGATAAAAAAGATTTAAGGTGGCAAACAGCTTGAATGCCGATTTATTTTTTACACTACAGCAAGATGATTTCGAATCATATTTTAAAAGAAATATAATGAAAAATATTGAAAAATAAAAAGGTTTAAAATGGCAAACAGCTTCAACGCCGATAAAATAGCCATCGTGTTCTTTTTGTGCGAGGTATAAAAGAATTCGACGGCTATTTTATCGTCATTGAAGCGGTTTGCTACGTTGAGTCGTTGTCATTACATTTAGTGTAATTGTAGTTTACAGATTCGTACTTATCTTTATGGCATCCACGAGAGGGCTTCGGTAATTCAATAAGTACACATATCTGTATATGTGTACTTATTGAATTACCAAAAATACAATGTGTACACATATCTTTTGAGGAATATCTTTGAGTTTCGGAATGTCAGATGAAAAATTATATTCGATAATTTTAATAAATGCAATTTTACTTTATATTTCAAAATTTGATTAAGATATTGGTGGAATAATACTTGGCATAATCATCGCAATGTTTTGACGTGTTATCTTCTGTGCAAGTATCTTAGTCGCTGGTATTTTAGAATTAATGAATCAATTGTAATTAATTTTTTTCGAAACCGATGACCCAGAAAATGATGAGATACGTGTTTTAAAACTCTTTTTTCGGATTTTAGATACAAATAGTAAAGATGGCATACTTAAAATTTGTTTGTATCCGTCTGTCCTCGTTACCATCAAAGTATCACGCTAATAAATAATACATTGATCTCTGTAATTATTTTTTAATTCTCACAGATCTAGGGGAGTATTCTAAAATGAAATCGAAAAAATCCAGCTATATTCTTTGACACAGTAGCGGCATATTTATCGCGAGATACGAATCTTTAAAGAGTTTTACAGTATCCATCCCTTACCTGACGTTTAAAAGCATCCATTTCAAAAATACGGAAATAAAATCGCTAACAGCAGTTAATAAGTACCTCAGTTCAAAGTTACTTTGGTAAACTTGCATCGGTCAATTAGAGATACGGACAGCCGAGCTATTTGTTTTATGCCTCAATATATAGAATACATATATTAAGATAATATTGATGTAATTTTATATTAATATTTGTCACAATTAAATGAAACTACGTGATGTAGTATTATTTCTACTTTCTTTAAATTCTTTACCACGTCCTAGGTTTCGTTGTATTGCAACATCTTCAGGTGTTTCATTTAATTGTGAATAATGGATTTCTACAAAATTAACGCCAAATATATTCAATATTAATATTTGTAGTGTAATAGAATAGTTTAACCATTTACATGTATTTATACTTTATTTCATTTCAAAAAAGAATAGTTCTAAACAAACCAATTTGACAGTTAAAGTATTTAATTAGCTTCCACAAATATACATTCAATCTGTTGACGACTGTTTGCAAAATTCATTTTATTTTACCCACAATATTATTAAACGACATATTATAACCACTGTATTAATTTAATAAACTGTCACACTAAACAATATTACAAATATTACACTTTTATTTTACTAATACGAATTGTGAAATTACGAAGGGAAAAATAGACAACCTTTTCTGGTGAACCCTACCTCACGTAAAACTCAGTCATATATATATATATATATATATATATATATATATATATATATATATATATATATATTATATAAAGCATTAGAGTGAGATAGCTACAATGAGCCAGCTACGATAGATGTACAATCTTTGATTGTCTTAATATACAAATGTAATAAACAAATGTATACATGTTATTTTAATTTTAAATAAACTTTGGGATTATTTTACAAACACTTTACGGCAGTGTCTTCATTTGACTCTATGTTTTCGATGTTTGACATATTTATTTTCAAAAATAGCAGAACGTTAATATTCTGCAATATATATGCGTACTTCAGTATTATATAATATTTCGGCCTGCAGCGCAATGATTAAGATGCCTGGCGCTCGCCTAAACGGCCCCGAGTTCGATTCCCGTAAGGATGTTTGAACATTCATAAAAATTACTATCTATTGTCAATTATTTATTATACCTTGTAATAAAAGAAAAGAATACCAATAAAATAATTATATGTTTTCATTATAAATACCAAATTAAATCCTTATTATATTACTAACTGTATAATCAAGAAAAAGGTTTACATTGCCTGAACTATCAAATCGATTCATTTACATTCTCTTTTGGAATGGAATGAAGTTAAAGTGTGAATAAAATTTCTGTAGTGCGGGCTCTACGTGCATCTAACAGGTTTTTCTTTCTACAAATGAATTTTTATATGACAAAATAATCATATAAAAGTTGAATATACCGAATCGATTTCAAATATTTACATTGAATTCTTCCACAATTTTCACCTCTTATACTATACTCTAAATTCAGTTTTCTGACCCGGAATACTTTATGTGAATAGTATCATTCGAGTGAAGAAGTAGACGAAAGATTGGGTACTCGATTTTAACCCTTTTTAAATCAGTTATACATGTATGTTCTTATTTTTTGAAGGACGGCCTTATTTTTTATGACGATTTTCAATAATATCTCTAGATCTGTCTTACATTCCATTCCATTTTTTGTTTGTTTTTTTTTATGAATTGCTCTTTTCATTGATGCCCCATGTAACATCAGAAATTAAATATAAGCAATTACTTAATTTATTTAATAATTCTAAATAAATCTTTTTGAGTGTTAACTAGTAAAGTATATGTGGATTAACAAAGCAAATTGATACGCATCACTGTACTAAATTTAAAGTTTCTGCGTCAAATTGTTTCTGAGACAATACGGCTTATTTCTGTTTTCATTTACTCCAGAACTATCTTCTTTTAACTTATATTCAGAACTGTATATTATCTCTAAGATTATTTTCTAGATGTATAACATAAAAGTAGGACTGGAATATCTGTACATTGAAGATATTTGAGAAAAAACTATTAATGTGACATAATAATAGTAACAGAGCACAAAAAATATTGTTTTTGGAATTTTTATTTGTCTTTTTATTTGTTTGTACATCACGACAGTACTACCGAAGAAGATCTTCATGGAGGTTAAACGAGACTTTGTAGGATCTGAGATAATCTACAAGCTTTGTTTCATTGCAATCAAAGCACTAGAAAAGTAGGTACAGTAATTTGAAATGTCAAGAAGAAGAACTTATTTGAAAAAAAGTTTATTTTATAATTATTACAGATAGAATTACGTGTACTTTAATCTTCGTTTTTACAGTTAACTTAATAATATTTCCCAAAAGTTCATATGAACGAAAACGCGGGCACAGAAGTCTTATACAAAATTCCAAAAAAATATTTTGGGGTCCTCATATGTTGCTCTTTCAATTAAGGCCCCAGTCGATATAAAAATTAACAAAAAAAATTGAATACTTCATTTGTTCCTCTATAATTTCTGTTTTCAAAATTATTTTGCGTTAACTATAGAATATGACATTTCGAGCAACCACATGGACGGAAACGGGTTTTCTTTATAAGGTACGAAACCCTAAAAACTTTTTTGTTTAACTATCGAAACAATATGCTAATATAACGTCATGTTTGCTCAAAATAAAAATAAAGTTGTCTAGTAAAACAAAATGTGAGTAAATTAATAAACTAAATGAATGTATATTTTTGATCAAATTAAGTAATTTTCCTTTGTGCAGTTTTAAAATAATTATAAAAATAATTACAGTGTTTTAGAACTTATTTGAGACATTAAAGATTTTATTACTTTTTAATTGTTTTGGTAATATTATTTTATCATTTAACAAATTTATCAGTATGTCGGGACATCATTAATTTAGAAGCTATAGACACTCTCATAAAAAAGCAATCACTATTGGAAAAATTTGGTGACAAATAATTTTTTTCCGTTGTTCATAATTTTATTTGATGTATTTATAATCGACTGCATAGGATATCGAATAAGCAGTCATTTGTATAGAATGGCGTACATTTTATGTATTCTAACGGTCTTCCTAATATTTGGTATAATTTTCTACACCACTTATAAAACGAAAGTTTTTTTTAAGTTGATGAATGGTCAATTGAGTTAGTAGTAATTTATTTATTGAATGGCTCATCCATTTATTGCCTTTGGAAATATTTTTGCGAACAGAATTTGTTTCGGAATTTTTTTTATTTGAATTTTTTTGTCGAAACTTTGGATAAATTAGATCTTTGAGAAAGTGAGAATATGACATCCGGCGTTATTTACTCGATGTTATCAGTTAAGATTTATTGGTAATTAATTAGTTTACATAGGTTCTGTATATCTTAATAGGGCTTTTAAAAATATAGGCTGTGAGATCTTTTTCATTTAAGAAGTATAAATTTCACATAAGTTTGTTTTTAATATTTTGTTGACTTTTCCAATTTATCCTCATTTAAGTCTAATTTTTTCCCAATAGTAACAATGGAAAATTAAAAAAATGTCATGTGCCTTTTATATCGTCGCTTAAGTTCTAACACAGTGCTAGGATAAAAATGGAAGTTATGATACTTTTTAATAATCAATAGTGAATCGAGAGATCGTCACAGAAAATTGTTAATTTATCACGATCTTAAACTCTTTCAAAACATAATTACTGATAAAAAACCAAGGTAGTTAGTAAATACAAAATAGAATAGTTGTTTTTGTCCTCCTAATAATTTGATTGTATTTATTTATGTGATGCTAGAATTTAAGCAAGGGTATACTTTCAGAAGTTATTTGTTATTTTTCAGTAACATTAACTGTATCGGCATAACCTATTCCCAAACGGAGTAATCTGATACTCCTCCATGGGCCCGTAACAACTTGTCTCCAACAAAAGAGAAACATTTCGAAAGACCGCTAATAGTGTTCTGTAACTATAAATATCGGTACATTCTCGACCAAGTCATCGTGACTAAAGATATCCGTATTACTGTAAATATGTGATCAAATAGTGCAATTGTTTATTTATTAACATGTCGGGTAATCTATCAATGTATCCTAAAATATTCGTATTTTTTTTTACACCTTTATGCAAGACTTTATTTGCTGTAATTATAATTTCTGGCTAACTAGTAAACAATGGACCATAAATACAAAATACTCAAATGCCAATTCCATTTATTGATAACAATTGACCAGGAATAGGCATGCATTTAACGTTGTTACTTTTGTTGGTGTACAGCAATTCATGTAGTTAGTAATTAGGGTTGCCACCTGTACTTTATAATAAAGTATCGTACGTTATTTAGGGAAAACGTACTTTATACTTTATGAAAACAAAAAAGTACGTGAAAATACTTTATTTTACCTATTTCGACTGTTGAAGGTTTTATTTAATTGTTTACAAAAGAAACAAGAAATGTAAGCGATTTTTTGCGTGTAACGGGATGACTCACATCGATAAAGCATAAAGCGATAAAGTTAAATGCTAAGCAGCACTGTCGTTTTTGTCTGTTACGTAATCTAAAACGTCCATATCAATTATCATCTCAATTTGTCATTGTTTACTGTTTGTTGTTCAAATATTATTTTTTGTTCTTGGTATGTTGTCCAGTGTTGTGATAAATATTCGATTATGGATGCATACAATTGTACTTCACGAAATACACCTGAAAAAGGAATACAGGAATCGGATTCTAACATAGAATTGGAAGGCATCTGTAACTGTGAATACAGTACACTGAATAAATGAAAAATTTTATCTTAGGTGGATGTTTACCTGTGTGAGTATAGGTTGGACAAACAAGCATGCAGGGATAGAATCACAATAAATCTTTGGTTTCGTGACGGTTTGGGGTGTCTGGTGTGTATGATGGTAGGTGAAGGATTTATTATTTGTTTGCAGGTTAAGCAACATCTGGAAAAAAAGCGTACATCGAAATATAAGCTGAAAAAATCATCTGAACTGCTTGAAAGTTTTCTTGGGTCTGCTTCTATTTCCACTTCTTCTCAAAGTTAATTTTGCAGTGATAAAGACAATGTTACGGCTGCTGAACTACTTAGCCTTAACATATCACACTATTAAGCATATTTTGTCCTTTAATTGTATGGAATGTATTGTTAAGTTAAATAAAATGATTTATGTTAATTCAAACACAGCTACAAGTATTCATTTAGCCAGGACCAAAATGGAAGCTCTAGTTACAAAGGTGTTGAGGCCATATGTTTTACAAAATGTAATAAACGATTTAAATACAGGCAATTAATTTTTCTGCTTGCAAACGGATGCGTCCTAAAAAAAAATATAAGCTTTTTCCATTAGTTGTGCAATATTTTACAGCTGAAAATAGCATTCAAAGAAAATTAACTGATTTCTATGAAAATAGCAATGAATCAGCTGATTGCATGGTTCATGTAATTCAAAAGTCAGTAGAGCAATGCAAATTATCATTTGGGAATATATCTGGGCAAAGTGCTAACAACACAAATGTCAATTTTGGAATAAACCGTTCATTATTTGTAAACATTAGAGATTTGGTACCGGACTTGATTAAGGGAAATTGTTATGCACATATAGTGCACAATTGCACGAAACAGCCAGGAAGTTTTTATCCTATGACATTGAGAATGTTATCCTTAAAATCTATGCTCATTTTTCCCACTCGGCTGTTCGGAGTTAAGAATTAAAAAAATCCATAGAATCGGTAGATGGAGATTTTTGTGAACTCAAACGCCATGTAAGAACCAGATGGCCTACCTTATGTGGATACAATATTGTTAAATTGGAAAACCACATTTCATATGTGCTTAGTAAAACTGTAAAATTTTTGGAAGGGAATAAAATAACAATTTTGATGTATACAATGTTATGCATAACCTTAGAAAAGAATTAATGAAGAGAAAAGGAGATCTCTTCTTTGGATATGAAACTGAAAAAAAGATTAAAGAAATTGAGTTGTCTTCGCTTGAAGTTAGTCAGAAAATTATAAAAAATTTCATGTTGTTCTTGGATAAAACCTTAGAATAACTGGAGTCACGTTATTAGTCACACAAATTGGCTCTTTTCATTGAGCGTCATATATTCAAAAAGTAGGTAATGATGAATATGAGCATTTTGTTCACATACTTATAATTTTGAAACTGCAAAAGCGTGATGACCTGTATAAAGAAATTAATTTATTGAAAGAGTTATATGCACAAGTTAATAATTCTGTAGATTTTTCAGAATTATCTACATCGCATGAGTGGCAAAAATGTTTCCATAGTTTTGTAAATATATACAAAATCGTGTCATTTCTGCTATGAATGCTAAGTGGAGCGTCCCTAAACTTAATAAAAACCGAATTATTTATCTATCTTAACATGGACATAGATTGTAAAGATGCGGTTTAGACGTTTTTTGATAACAAATATTTGTAAGATGTTGCTAGAAGTAACAAAAAATATGTATGGAAAAAATATCTAAATAAATAAATAATACTTTATTTTTAGACATTGTACTTTATTTTTTTAACTTAGAAAGTAAATATACTCTATTTTTTTTTAAAAATAGTACCGTAGGAAAAAATAAACTTGTATAAAATCTGATACGTTGGTCTTGTCACAATATTGCTTGAAAATGACAGTACATGAAAAATGTTCAGATCTGGCGTGGGTTTTTTGTTAGATTTTATATCTATGACATTCTATTGCAGTACCATCGACAATATGAAAGTTTAACACAAAATAGTGTCTGTTTAGTTATATTGTGTTTAACACTTTGGCCCAGTTTGCTATCAGATAGGTCTTCCAGCTGTGATGCAAGTATCAATAAAAATAATCTAAAGGGTCTAGCAGGGCCTGCAGTCCTCGAGAAACATTTCGAAAATATCATGAGTTATGATATTGCCATTGGTAATGATCTTCACGTGTCCTTAAGATTATATGACATTGACATTGGCTATGACCTTCACGCGTCCTTAGATAATTGACCATATGTATGCCAGAGTAGGTATTTTTGAACTAATTTTATTCAAAAACTATTTCAGCTTAAGTAATGAAACAAAAACTGTTTGCTAGATAATAACTAGTAATATATTATATAATTCCGTAGAGTTTTCATCTATTTTTACTGTTTAAAAACAGTTTTAAATATATTCTTATTTTTTTATAGTTTGCGGAGAGGTACATTTATTACTCATTATTTCACATTTCTCTTCAAAATATATTTGCCATAATGTAAATAAATATAGTAAGTGCATTGATTGTAGGTAATTTGATTATTTTCTAGTAAGCACATGGGCAAATACAATTTTATGTACTAGTTGAGTAATTATTTCTCTGTTTTTGAATACAACATTTAGTAAGTGTGAGAACTGTTTATCGAATTAGTATTGTCATATCGAGTTGCATATGCCGTGTTGAGTTGCATCATAGAAACAAGGTTAAACTTGTTGCCTTCCAGTTCGTCGTATGGCCCTTGTTACTGATTTGTTTACTTGCATGACGTCAATTATCGTGTGTGGATAGTTTCAGAGAATACTTTATTGATTTTCTACGAAAAACTGTGATTTATCTAATTCACTAATTATCCTTAATATATATATGACATAGTAATATATGACATAGTAAATAAATTAGTATGGTTTCGAGGAAAGAAAATAAATTAAGACAAAATATCAGAACTGAATATGAAGCTCAAAAATATAGCAATAGTAATGACGTAATATATAAGAAACGTCACCTGTTATGGATAATGTCGATGATGATAGTGTTCTTACGGTAATGGAGTATGCAGATACTATACGGTAATGGAGTATCGCATTAAGGTCTGCATAATATGTCGAGTTAAAATAAATCTTTGGAAAAAAAGTATATTTTGAAACGTAATGTGAAGTTTTGGGAGAAAAAATATTTGTATATCTATGAGCATTGCTGCAATAAACGCACCTAATATGTAACACAATTTACAAAGATTTGGCCCACTTACTCATTATTTCTAGCACGATTAGAATAGTGAATAGTTACTGTGACTAAAATAATTCGATTTTTAAACGAACTTGTCAACTGAAAACAAGCTTTACTCGGGAAAAAGTGATCAAGCTTAAACAAATGCCGCCTTCAATGATGAATATAGGGGGATGAATAGGGTGAAAAATATATAATTTCAACTTACTTTTTATTGAAACGGAGTATGGATGTAACACTTGGACCGGGACTTTTTGAAATTCACCTGATTTTATTTATTATTTTTATTTCGAGAAACGTGCGACACAAGAACCAGTTATTTGAGTCTTTTAAGTGTGACGGTTAACTTACTCTGCTAATTGTAAGTACACGTAATTTACGTAGGTACCGGGAACCAAGTGAAACTCTAAGATAGCTCATATACAATGAATGAAACAATATATGGAATTAATCAACTGGACTGGCTGGACGCTAAAAGCACGCAGGCACAGGCTGAAATGAAAAATATATTACGGGGAATTCCCGGCACAGCTTAAAGATTGATTATATTATTAAATATTGATTATATATATAGATACAGATAAGGGCAATACACGTTACCATAGCCTGTAAAAGTAAGTACGTGGAGCCGTTTCGTCGCTAACTCTAAAAAACTCACCTACGTCAGGCCTGAATACATAATACTTCTCTTTACAGAGTCGTGTAAAAAGAATACGTTGATACTATAATATCTTCATTAATTTTTATGTAAAATATCCTATTTTGGCATCATAACTTCTATAATAACTTAATTAATTTTATTATGAAACAATATATTAACTTGTTTACAAAATGTCGAATGATTTCTTACGTCTTCATTTATATATGTATTTCCTTCTTCTAATTATTTGTTGATAGAATAACTACCTATCTCGATCGACTGGACTAAATTGAATCACTCGTATGACTCAGCTGACACGACTGACTTAACTAACTCGACTAACTCGTTTAACTTGTCTTACTCGAATGAACCTATGAACTCGACTGAGTTGATTGACTCGACTGACTAGACTCTGTTTGACTTTGACTGACTGACTCTGACCTATTGCAATGCGAACAGGACTTTTTTCGGAGCTGGATGCTCTGAAAAAAGTTCCGTGATATGGAATTACATCTGACTTTAGTTTGTGACGACAGATAGGAGAACATATCACAGACCTTGAAAAACATTTTTATTTTCTGTAGTAATGACTTCACGTTCAGATTCATTGTTATTGAAAGATACAAAAGCTTGTTGCAATAAAAATAAAATATGCTTACGTGTGTACGTATGTTGGAAGGTTATATTAATATATTATCAAGTTTTATACTAAAATCTTTTGAGTCTATATACTCTCGGACGTAGTTACACCTTCACCGAATAAACACGAGTAATTTCGTGGAATGATTGAGATTTTCATTTGGGATCGGAGAAACAGGTGGTGTTGGACAACTCCTCGGTTCGAGCTTTCGAGATGAACTAGTACCGAATTGTTCCCCTCTTGTTGCCTAATAGGCTTTGCATTGTACTGATATTTCGTTGCCGGCACAAAAAAACTGTTTTGTAATCGGCCGCATATGCCGATTTTGCCTTGCTAATGTAAGTCATGCTGACAAATACTAGATTAACTATAATGTATACGAATCAAAGATGATAGGACGGGTGACGTCTGTCCGTTGCGTGGGAACTAGTACATGCCACCTACCATTAATATATCGAGTACTGAGTGCATTGAAACACCACGTACTTTCCGAATAATAATATATTATATTTCTTTATTTTTCATGTTAAAAATCTCTGAAAACCCCTGGCATTTTCATCGTTGAGACTTAATAATTCTAAATTTCTTAGATGTTTATTATTGTGATAAGATTTTGCAAATTTATCGATTTAATCATGTCATTTGCACATGATGGTGATGAATTCGATTATATTTTCCATACTAATTTGATGACAATCGTCGAGTATGATGATCGTCGGAAATTCCATTTTCTTGTCAATTCTCTCAGATAATTATAAGCTTTCGGATTAAGTAAAGTTAAACAAAATAAAATACACAAACACGTACACATGCATACAGACATATCGGAACGCACACATCGCACATACTTGTTTGTGTCGTTAATCAATTGAAGCAAATACTCGTGAAATTAATTGAAATATGTAATTATGGTATTAATAGTACAACTTTTTGTAAACAGTTGGTTTGTTGAGATCGTTATTATTTGAATTATTTAGCGCTAATACGAAGTTCTGTTTATGATATTCTGTGCTAAAAATAGATTTGCTTTTGTGTCTTCAAATTTATTTTCATTTGTTTTCGTTTCTTTGTTTATATATTTAATTATATTGTCCAATGCTAAAATTAATCATTAATTAAAAAAAGAAGAGAAAAAATAAGTAGGGAGAAATAAAAAAAAACAATGCCTGATATTAATAAGTACACCCCAAACGTGAACATGTTTGCTCTCTCTTGGTTTGTAAACCTTGTTTGCAGTAGAATTTGTATCGGAGCCTCAAGCATCACTCTTTCAAGAATGACTGTCGTTAATTGGAAATCCTGATTTAAGTTTTTTATTGGAGGTGGAATAATTCTCTGACAATATCTTGGGTTCATCATAAAAATATCTAATTTGGATTTAAATAAGTTTATTAGCTAAGGTCTACACAACCATTCGCAGTGTTCTTCCACTTATCTTTATAAAATGTAAAATTAATTTGTTTTTAAGCAGAAATTATTGTAGGTGAAATAGAAACAGATAAATAACTGCGCTGGCTAAACAAAGGTGCTATTTGACAAGTGCTTTGATTTTAAAAAAATATTTACGTGGTCTCGCAAAGGATTAATTAAAAAAAAACAGGCTGAAGTGTGGAACGAAAATAAGTAAATAATCGAGGAAATACTCGAATTCAGTTTTGCTTTTTAAGTGTTAAGAATTGTTAATAAGGAATAAAAATAAAAACATAAATCTAACGAAGTAACTAATACATTTTAGAGACGATTATAAAAAAGTATACAATACCGATTGGTTTTATTAATTTATAGCCATTGTCTATTAAAAATAAGTTGCTAACTGATATAGTTGTCCAAATAAATTTTCATTATTTTCCATGTTTTCGTATTTTTTTCACCCCTGTCGGTCCTACGAGTTTCATGGATTAGTTACTTTAGTTCATCTTGACGGTTCAGAGAGTTCAGTAGAAATAGCATTTATAAACTATTATTAAATATAACTTGGTTTTTCATAAAAAAATTACAAGTTTTCTCATTTATTGACACTGACGCGTTAATTTAAATTCTAAGATCTTACTTTTTCATTTCTTCGATTTAAGAGCGTCATTTTTGTTTTCGTAACATCTGAGCCCAACACTATTTGGACTTTTGTCGGTTTCTTTTGTATTTTAACATTATAATTTTTACGTTTCATAAAAGTGGTCACATAAAAAGATGGAAAGATATAAAAATAGACATAAAAATTTAATGATACTTTTTAACTTTAGCTATATTAGTGAAAACATTATGCTACTTTAGCTGAAAATTGATAAATATTAAAATAAGCTAAATATGCGGGACAACAGGCAGTAGTCAAAGCCGCGCACTTGATTGATGCTGGATTGGAGGATTCAACGTTCACCAGATCTACATCACTGTAAACTACGAGTATGTAACCGGGAGAGAGCTCGCTGGGTCGAAAACCAATGAATACTCCGCGTCCATGTAAGACAATTTCTTTATTAATTAAAATAGTGCTTGCGAAGCTGACTATTGCTTAAACTGTCGGTTGCTAGAACTTGAACTGTAGCGAACTTTCGAAGTTAATTCCGAAATGAAGTCCGAAGTGAACTGCGAAGTTAAAACTCTCTTATTTGCCGACAGGTGATCCTTTTGTGTAGTCGTCGGTTTTTGCGCCAGGAGTTATGAGCCCGCGGCCGCCTGCGTTGGTTACTGTCGTTATCCGGAACACTGAAGGAGTCGACATTTATGTTAGCGATAGCATTAATTTATTGAGTCGAAATAAAATATAAGCGTTACAGCGCTGTCATAATTTTATTATCATACTTGAGTTTCAATCTTTGTTTAATTGGTTTACTATATGGAACTCCGTTGCATTTTTTTAAAATTCTTGCAATGAAAACTAACTCATTGTTCTCAAGGCATACAATTATCTCCTGTAGCAAATAAAATATTTTTATTTCCAGGATAATCTACTTTACATACTTGGGTTTTGCAGCGATTAAATCGTATTCATAAATTATTCTCAATTCAAATGTTACACCTACTATACTACTAACATTAAATGCTTTAAAAATCTTTGAATCTAGCGAATTTTCTCCGTAGTCTCCTTAAAAGATTTGGTCAAAGAATTTTGAATAATATGAAAAAAATAAATCATTGGTTTCTTCTTGCGTTACTTTTATGACGAAGATGCGTTAAACATTCCGATATTATGGCAATGGTGCGTAGTGCCTTATAAGCAATTACACGTAGTTTGCCCTGAACATTTAGCATATATACATAACATATTTACGAAAATTTAAACATATTTATATTGTGCTATTCAATCGAAAGCCACACTTTCGATATATGATTTGTAGTTCGCATACAAACAAAACGAACGTTTCCGGTTGCTGGAATTTTAGATAAAACAAACTTCACACCAGTATTGTATGAAATTACAATATTTTTCCGAATCAGTAATTTTTATGATTAGTATTGGTGGAACAAGTTCAGTTTATAAAAAATGCTTATTTCCATATATTTTTTATTTTAAATGACAGAAAATGGTTTAAACACAAACGATAAACAAAAGTAGGACTCGGTTGCGATTATTTTATCAAAAAAAAATTATTTGAAAAAGTTCCCGTACAAAACTGTATTTTGTCAAGGAAGTTTTAGTTATAAGTTTTTAGACTTATTTGTGATTTTAGTAACACTAGACAATCAATTTGCAAATATAATGTGGAACTGATATTAAAAAAAGATATAAAGAACAAAATAAAAATTGAAATTGCCGAAAGTAGATCGCATAAAGTGAGGTTATACAATTTATGTTTGACAACCAACTGACAACCCTTTCCTCATAGAAAAGCGTTTTTGAAATCAATTTTTTATAAGGAAATAATCGTGTCCGAGCTTTAATGATTTTATTATTATAAGTTGTTTTTTATGAATATTCTTTCATTTAAAAAACATATTGGTGGCTAATCAGAAGTTGCATTTTAAATAAAATGTTTTGTTAGATTAAATTGTATTTTTAGGTAGCAAGAATTATCTTTTCACGGTCAGGATTAAGGTCATAGATCGATAAGTCTGAGAATTATGTCGAGAGTTTATTGATTTTGAGTGCCTACAGTTCAATTATTGAGACACGTTTTCAATCTATTTATTTCTTCAATGCCGTTTTCAGCGCTATTAGGGGCGGTTGGCGGACACTTGCACGGGTTTGTGTATATCTATATAATTTTGTATACATCTGTCCCTTTACAGCATGCCCTTCCTAAAAAGCACGCCACTGTATTAAGATACTATAAAGGGTCTTAATTACTAACGAGAATCTGTGGCAAAGGAGAAAAAACAAATAAGAAGCACCAATACCATTTATTGTATTCCTGTAAGAGAGTTATAAATAATACCATGATCATGTAGGACTGACTGATACAAATGGTGTAAATATTACACAGACTGTATTTAATTTATGTTTCACGAAATATTTCACGTCTTGTTATATTTCACCTCTAATCAAATGCTACGCATATTCATATGCAGCAACTGTAAGTGATTTGAATTGGAAATTGGAGAAGTAATTGACACGGTTAGTTATTTATAGATTACAGGGTACTTAAGAGAAACATGAATTTTTTGATTTTCCGTGACGTGGGTCAATAAGAATTTTACTGAATTTATCTAAGAGATATTTATCTAAGAGATTAGAAGATTTACATAATAAGCCAATATAAGGAGCTTCAATTTAACCGATTCATTTTAATTTCAATTATATACTAAGCGACTTGAATCGAAACCGATCACAGCATTAGTGTAAAATTAGGACATACATTTTAAACATTTTTGTGGGCTATCACTACGTTCGACATTTGGATATAATATTCATTTTTGTGAAGAAATGTGAAGATAAAATAGCAAGAAGCTGATATAACACCACAAGTGGAAATCGGTTCTCCAAGCATAACATGTTTATGTATAACTGACGAACAGTACAGCATTGCTTATCGTAACTTATCACGTCATGCGTTAAAATAATAATTCAATTCTTGATAAGATTTTATGGTAGGTAGCTAAGCAAAACAATGTAATTAGATTTGCAAAAGTTTTGATTATCACGATTAAAGTTGCAAAAATTAATCAAAGATTATGCTCATAGTGCTCCAATCGCGTTGATTAGAAAACCAAAAATAGTCACTTTATTTTTAAGACAACACCCGTGTAATTTTCGTCTAGGTTAAATCTATAAAGCATTATGAAAAGTTAAACTGATATGAAACACGGTTACGAAATGCTGGTTAATTATCGGCCGATAATGAACAATAGTTGAGTAGACGGTCAATCACTAGTGAGTGACATTAAAATTGAAATAAAATATTAACCGATCCTAAATGAATCCATTTATTAGGTAACATATATTTGTAAAACACTCTTGCTGTATTGTAATTATCTTAAATGTAGGTCTTTCGCAAGATGAACAAGATTTGAAAATGAAAGTACCACTATTGTATAAAGTGCCTTCTTTTTGTTTAGATTAGATTTCCACCAATATCTGATTCAGGATGACTAATGACGTTGATACTCTACGTTCTGGTGAAAAATTATATTCAAACGCAATCGAATACGCATTTATCTTTATAAAGATAAGGGCGACGAGGGTATCCAATGCCAAATGTTAATACAATTAGTACATTAAAGATAAATACAATTTCATCTTTTAAAATATGATTAGTGCAGAATTAAACCTACCTACATTAAAGGGAGAAAAACAATATTTTGAACAGTTAATACATTTACAGAAATAATTATAATATTTTCTAAACGTTACCCTATGCCACTGTTTTTTACTTGGCCACAGAGTAGGATAAACTCGTCAGCAGTGATAAGGAAATATCTAAGAAACAAACAAAAATCATTTACTATTTGGATAGTGGTAAAAACACAGACATTTTACTCCTATCATATATCTTCTGCCTCCATAACAAATCGAAGCGAATATCTAATGATACGAGTGATCGTTTTTGGTAAGGTCTATTTTGTGCAGAAGAAACTGACGGAAAAAGTCAGAAGAAACTAAAGAGTTGATGAGATGACAGTTATCTTAACTGTCATCTTATATATGCCTGTTTGTAATTTGAAGATTAGTGTTTTTGTTATTTCTAAATAAAACTAATAATATTTGTTTCTCATAACCGCAAGGTTGTTATGATGTCGACGTGATAGAAACCCGTGACCTATTATGATCAGTCTTTCCCCACATATATATCCTGCATGATGCAATGATGAGACATTATGCTCCATTAGTAAATGTATTGATCCATCAACGTTCTACTGATATGATGTTGACGTATTTAAATTAATAACGAGTTTATTGATTTAGGCTATAAAATATGTCACTTGAAGGGTTTATAAATTAATTCGCAAGTTGTTTTTTTTTTAAATCCATTAAATCTATCGCAATAAATAAAAAAATTATTCAATTTATGTTCATTCAAATGGACTCAGTAATCAGTAGAAATATTATATTAATTTGGAACGTCAATTTGCAAATAATTGCGATCTTGGAGAGCATTTAAATGGAATTTTAATTCTAGTAGGATTTAATGATAAAAATTTATCGAGTTAAAAGTCATTCAACTTTGCTTTTTTCAAGGAATTTCTCTTTTCCTTATATATAATTTCTGTGGGTTTGAATACTTTGAATTGCTGTCTTTCAGATTTTTTGAATATTTTAGCATTGTGTATACTTGAAGCAGGACTATATTATAAATTTTCTCAGATCTTTTTGGTTCTTTTAGCATTATATATACTTGAAGCAAGACTGTATTATAGACCTTTTGTTACTGCGTTTTTAACACGATTTCATTAGGTCGACTTGTATATAACTATATATCGTGTCTTCATGAAACCTTTAGGTAGTTCTAATGACAATACAATAATTTTATACAATCAAAATCAATCTTTTCCCAATGAATCAATACTTTCTTTGTAGAAATAAATGTATATGCAGTTATAGTTTGTTACACTTAAATATTTTTATCAAAAATATCTGAGTATAAAAACGTGGGGCGCTTTTTCTCGAAAATAAATGATTTTACTTCTCCAATTAATATTAAGTGAATGAAAATGCTCAACATTTTAGTTCAATATCAAAACAATAAAAGGCATGCTTTCACACTCAAACATTATTCTCAGTAGTAAACATGCTTACACTAAAGTCCTCACTGAGTAGACGGAGAAAATAGCTTCGACAATTATTTTTACTCTTTAGTGCAATATTTTTAAAAGCGCGTTTTTCTAATTTTTTAAATATTAATTTATAATCCTTACACATTTCTTTATTGCATTTTGGGTTCCGTATCTCAATAGAAAAACGGAAACCTTACAAGATCACTGACATGTCTGTCGGCACTTTCGTCAGAGCCAATTTTCTTTAAAAAACTAGGGGAAGTGAAACTTGAAATTTGGTTTAGAAGAGAGAATTTTGCCCTTTTTTAAAGATACTTTTATTAATCACCTTTTTAAAATATTTATATAAGTATTAAATGAGTTTAAATAAATTACTCCATTTTTTTAAATTCATTTATCATGTGGCATATAATTTGGAAGGAATTGTTGACCACAAAAAATGTTCATAATTTTAAATCGGTATTCTTAAAATATGCAAAAATGGAGCACTCCCTCTTCAATCATTTCCAAAATTATTGAACTGAAAATTATGAAAGAAATGAAGTTGGTAAAATCTAACCAGAGGATTATAGGAAAATTATAATGATTATTCTTAATTTATTTTTTAATATGGAACATGTTTTTTAGTCTGCGAAAGATATAATAGGCAATATATTTCCATGTGAAAAGTTAATGACTATTGGGTAGCTTAATATACCTTTCAAATTTCTTTCGATTATTAATTGTCACGATGATCCGTGACATAATTACGACAGCCTCGTGAATATTTCAGGTGCTATCGAAAACGTACTTGTCCAAACCTCTCTGACTAGTCTCAAGGTCCAACATGTGTACATCCACAACGCTGACAGATGATAAAAACGCTGAACTGTAGCAAAAATACTTTATATCTTTTAAACTGGGCAAGACATTCATTTAGGATTGCTTATATAGTGTACGATTATGTTGGAGCAATTCGTAAAAAAATATAAGCAAGGGAGTGATAACAAATTATATTTGCATATACGTTTGTTTCTACGAAGAAAGTATTGATTCACTCGGAGAAAAAAATATACCAAGCAAGAGTAACTCGTACTACGAGGGTTGCGTTCATATTTAGGTACTTATAAATATATAAATGTACATAGTATTTCTAATTAAACTGTTTAGAAATATTAATTTTTTACAACGTAATTTTGTTGTACTATATCTTCCACAGGCATAACAACAAACCAATTATAAAAATTTAAATTCCAATCAGAATTACAAATCATTGATTTTTAATTCTTCCCTTTACTTGTTCTATGAAACTTTCCATTATGTAGACTTTCAAGGTTGTAGGTCGATCGGAAGTACCCAATAGGTTTTGGTGATAAATGAGCGTACTATTGGTGAGTATTGTGAAATGAGACAACTATTGTGTGAACAAAAAAATAAACATATATTTTAAAGAGCTATAAGATTTTGTCATGTGAAGGAAAAAACTTGAATTATGTACAATAACGTACGGCAATATGCTCAAGTATACGATGTTAATTTCAAGTTGATGTCTCGAATCATTCCTAAGAAAAAGGCTTTGACATATAGACGGACGAACAACGAAATGAAAGAAATACAGAAAGAAAGACAATATATTTGATGTAAAAAAGAACCTAAACACAACTTTATTGTTATATATCTGCTTCTAGATATATTTTTGTTTAATTAATTATAATTCGATAAATTTTATTTTAGTTTTAAAAAAAATTATTTCATTCTATTTTTTAAAACAACCTTCATTGACTTTTTGTTTTTTTTTAATGTTGTTTAATATCCATTTATTTAAAGTTATAGAAATACGTATACATATACATTTTAATAACGATAACAAAACTAAGTTTGTAATAAAATACAAAAATTGATAAATTTAATGACGCCATAATAAATAACGAACACGCATTTCAAGAAATGTATTCATACTTACACAAAATCACTTTGAACGCGATTTCGACTGGGTAGTTGAATACCGTGGAAAGTATACTATTCCGATAATAGGTATTCGATTTTAGATGCTGGTATTGCAAAACAAATGCGACTATGCTAGTTCAGTAAGTCATTGCTTATAGAGAGTGAGAGTTTTCACAATAAGACAGGATGCGAAATCTTTTAATTTAATTACAGCAAAAATTTATAAGCTAAATATTCTGAGCTGAAAAAGTTTCTGTACAATACTAAAGTATGAAAACCTGCATCTCCGGAAGAAAATTAACAGTAAATGCCATTACCATTTCACGCACTGGTCGAATTTGAATATATTTAACCATCTTGATATACTTGGTGTGGTGTGGATTTCAAATAATTGAGCTGGCTTCTGTTTTCCCTCGCATTAAATAAATGTAAAACAAATTGATTCAAAAATATAACAGAAATCCTACACCACGCAATATAAATTGAATCCTTCTTAATATTTTTTTTGTTTATGAGTGTTAAATGCCAAAAGATATGCAATTTTATATGTTTAAATAGATAATAATTTGATATAAAATATCTATTTCATAAATTTATAGAATCGATCACTACAAGAAAGCTTGGAAAAGTTTTATTCATAATTATACAAGTATAAGATGATGTTACAAAATGACGATCAGAAAAACTTAGTGACCACTAACTTCAGGATTTCACAATTTATTTATTTAATGTATGAATAAATCTAAATGCTCATGTTTGTGGCATATTGTCAAATGTATTGTGTTGTATTTTCTTACATAAAAATAAATAGGTAACGTTAACTATCTACGATATGTATGACTCAACGTACGCTTTGAATGGTTCAAGAAAGGTCATGTACTTTGATCCATTTGAATGTATGATGAAATTTATCAGTCTATCATTTCTATACTTATTTTTCCTTCTTATCTCCTTCTGAAATAAATTCTGTGGATGCTTTCGATACCTATAAACTTAAAGCCAATCGTTAATTTTAATAAACTTCAATTTCAATATCCAGATGAAACAGGCGTTAACGTTTGGCAAATGTCGATACAGACACTTTCTCTTATTTTTAGTAACAGTATTGTTCATACATACTGTAATGAAATTATAAGAAAGATGCTTTTACTATATCTTTTATTTC
Source organism: Druceiella hillmani (assembly GCA_039881145.1). Classification (NCBI taxonomy): domain Eukaryota; kingdom Metazoa; phylum Arthropoda; class Insecta; order Lepidoptera; family Hepialidae; genus Druceiella; species Druceiella hillmani. Next base: position 4,193,390 of record JAYKKI010000105.1, on the reverse strand, counting down.
GACTATAGTAGGAATAACACGTGACACTGCCATTCGTGAATCACGTTTTACAATGGAACATTACCAAACGTTGTTTATATAGGCTGAAAGCACGTTAGTGGAGGTCATAGGTAAGGCGGATTTACGTAGCGAGACCAATCACGTGTCATTGCATATCGTTTCAGAATTTCATAATAATAACAGAGATTTCGTTTAGGATGTCGCAATCATTATATGTCCCTACTAATAATATTATTGAAAGGTAACATTCAAATTAATTTAGTAATGGATAGCCGTTAAGAAACATAATAATTTCGTCGTCGCCGTGATGTATTGGATTTAACATAAGATTATACGGCTTTTGATGGCGCGGCTCAGCACGGGGATCCGGATTCGATTCCCGATCGCTCGCTGAGCGGGGCTGAATTGCTGTTCTGGTTGGCTGTAAGAGGCTGTTCTAGTAGTAATAAGTCCACCATATGTATCAACTGTATGCATTAAAGTATATAAATAAATAATTTAAATCTTGTAGTCACGGACGGAACAGGAAAACAAGTCGTTCGCGGTTTCAAGTTTGTGCGCACGTGAAACAATATGATTATATGTTTTTACCCATGACGGAAAGGAGGAGGTATTGCCTTTAGGATGAGTGGTTGTTTCTGTGTGTAGTCCAATGCTCCCATTTATCTCCCAAACGGTTTGACCGATTTAGATACGGTTGTCTGCAAAATATTTGGGACTAATTGGTGATGGTTTTTAGATAGATGTTATGGTGCTTACTGACCAGGAGCGCCGCAATAACCATTTTGTTGCAAACTAATGTTCTTATTTATCTCCAAAATGGTTTGACCGATTTAGAAACGGCTTTCTGCATAATATTTGGGATTAACCGTTGATGGTTCTCAGGTGAGTGTTATGGTATTAGCTCACCGGGTGGCGCTGCAACATTTTGTTGCAAACGAATGTTCCCATTTATTTCTAAAACCGTTTCACTGATCTAAAAAGTTTGTGATTTAACGGCGAAGGTTATTAGTAGGTGTTATGTTGTTAACTCATCAGGGGGCTCTGCAATAAACTTTTTGGATTGATCTAGATTAACTACTTTGTGCCCTTTCTTCGGCTACGTTAATGTGTGGTCCACGTAACGTGTTTCTCAAGCGCTCTAATTCTTCAAGTGTTATGCTATTGTGTGGATTTTTGAAGAGTTTTCTTTGCTTTAGGTCAGTTATTACTTCGCTGTCTAAAGATTGTACTTTACTAAGTGCTACATATGCTTGCCTTTTGGCGAATATTTTTTTAGAAACTTAGTAATTAAGACTAATAATAAAAAGCAAAATTAAAATTTTTATTAAGGCCACGAAATATATGAACATTTTAATTGAAAAAGTATAAAATATAAAGCAAAATTAAAAATTTTGAAGAAACCTATATATTATATATATATATATATATATATATATATATATATATATATATATATAAATATTTCTTTCTTTTTTTTTTTTTCTAAATTTTTAATTTTTTATCGTCAAATTGTTGTTTTATCGTCAATTTTATCGTATATTTAATGGATTATTTATTATTTAATGGTTTTTCAATTACTACATGTTATAATTTAAAAACGATTAAATAATTTTTTTGAAAAACCCCGACGATGCCCTGCTTATGTCTAAAATTTTACAGTTTTATTAGTTCGTGACTAATCAAAACCCTCTTAGGTTGCGCAAATAGCTTTTCTATGTTGCTACAATGTAATTGATATCGGGAATGGAATGGCAATGGCAGCCCCGACGGATTTTCTTGGGTTTGTAATTATATTAATAGGTTCTTACTATCTTTTACTTTTGTTAAAAAAAATAAAATTTAATTGTTTTTTCCATCGTGGGATTTTTAAAAAAAATTAAGTTTGCTTTTTATTTCTTTATTAGTTTTATATCATTATATAATAAAAAAAAATTCATTCAAATATATTTATTTAAGATTTAACATCTTTACCCATTTCTCATTTTCTACATATAGATTTATTTTTGTTTTTGAAATCATATAATAAATACATCATTCCGATATTAGACGTGGACTATAAAAGGTGTAGATAAAACACACTGACTCCTTCGAGATATAGTGTTATTGACGCACGCTTTTGGTATCTTGGACAGCTCACCGGATCAAGTCCATGATCCATTCCATGACCATCTGCTATAGTTTGTCCTCTGAAGTACCTGTCAAGTCTACTTCGGTCATATTATTAGTAAAAATCCAAACATCTTGGGGTAAGGCATTCTGCTAGGAAGGGTCGATGAGACAAATCTGGATGCCGGTTTGTTAGGCTGATCATATCCTAAGCACCCTGCAAATGACTATCCGTAAGATCATAAGACTAGTGCAGGGGTCGTAGGAATTGGCGCCAACCAATTTACATCAATACGGCACTTGTCGTTGTGGGTCACGATCCTCAGTAATGGGAAATGGTTAAAGAAAAATAAAATAAGCACTGATATTTTTATGTCTGTGGTTTATTGTACTTTGCTATCACGCGGTCAATACCAATAGTATAAGACCTTGAAAACGTCTAAAACTTTGTATGTACATGAAGAATAATTTTTTGACTATGTTTATTAAAAAGGAAATTTTTGTCAGGTGATGCTTATTGTGTCAGTTTTTAACATAAGTAAACATTACACAATTTTAATCAACCGGCAGATAAATATCGGTTAATCAGGCAATGATATAATAATTGTTTTGTTAGGATAAAAACATTTTAATACCGAAATAATATTACCTCGGTCTACGTGACGATAAGGCACAACTCTATCATCGGTCAATAAAAGCACGTGTTGACGTTTGACACTACGATAAGACGATAATAAGTCACCAAATGTCTAGAGCGTTGGTGCAGGAATAATTATTGCAAAGTTACGAACGAAACACGAATCGGCACCGTGTAACATTCGCCGTGCACGCTACACGCTACGATTGCTTTATCAGCACTATAAATGGAAACAAAATTATGTGAAGTAATTAACGATGAGTGCTTTTTTGGTGCTGCTATTATCGGAGGTCACAACTAGAGACTTGCATAGGACTTTGATCGGACTCTTATCTGTGCGAATCGGGTGATTTTTCACTGGTCGGCTGCCATTGGTCAGTCGGACGGGTTCAGAGTGTAAGGTGGAAGTCGTGACCTTTATTGTTCAAGAAACATCTCATGATTTTGTTATGAATTTATGTGAGAAAAAGTGGAAATAAGTTAGCCATAATATTATGTGATATACCAAAAGATGAACAATTACAGAAGTGATAGAAGGGAAGAGAAATAAATCAGATTCGAAGTATAATAATTAAAAAAGTACTTTTAGAATATTCAATATTAAATAAATAACATTCTTGTCATCACGAAAAAAACTCAATATAACATTCAGAGTATAGAAGACATATTTCTCATATAACATTATTTCTCCACAACAATATAACATTATTTGTCACTTTATTATATAGACTAAATTGGATCCATTAATTAAAATATCGATAAAAAATAATAGGCTTTAATTTTTTTTGCGCTTGAATTTAGTTTCCAGGTAATTAATGCCCGAAAATAAAACCACAAAACCACTTGTATGGAAAGCAAGCATTGTGTTTTGTGTGGTTTCTGTCTGAAATTCATATCTGACCTACCTTTAATTATTAATGTATTGTTACGAGTTATTGTTTACATTTTAATTATTGTTTCAACAAATACGTATCTGGGGGCACGGCAGTGCCTCGTTAAGTCGAGCGAGCATTGGCGTAACACCTTTATTTCAGAGAATACAGTGACCTTCCAGTCACATTCAGTCACCTTCTCATGTCTCTGCACTGAAGTTAACTATAAGCCTCAAACTAAAAACCAAATTAAACCAAACCCAAAGTTTATGTTTATCTTTTTTTTGTAGTTCATAAGATAATTAAATTTTCACTTCGCTATTGTGACGCTCGCTCACTGATCATAAATAATATAAAATATTTCCCATAAACAAGTGAAAACAGTAGATTATAAATGTATATTTCGTCGCTTAGTCTGTCGCTGGCGCAGCGGTAAAGCACTGTACTAATGGACGCCCCAGTCTTGGGTTTTGAATCTCGCTGCTTGTGTTTGTTTTTTATTTTGTTTTATCATAAAGCGTGTTTTTTTCTGTTGGATGATATTAAAAAAACTTTTTCTTATCATTTATTCATTAAAATTTACTTAATTGTATATCAGCAGTTATATGTTTAATTTACGTATATGTTTCGATATGGTTTAAGACGAAAAATTGCGTAATAGCAGTCTTAGTTAGTGTCCCACTGTTTATGTCTCTTAATTCTTTTTTCTTTATAAAAATGTTATTTACTTAATAAATTCACGTAAAAAAATATATTGTTTAAATTTTTTTTAAATTTATTAATTTATTACAATTTTATTATAATACCTATTGGTAACGTAATGTTTTCACTTGACGTAATGACATCTTTGCTTACATCTTACACATAATTTTTAGGGTATCGTACAAAAGGACGAAAATGGCAATTTTAACAGGACAGCAGACACAGGACGTACCGTCTGTGTGTCTCAGATATTTTTAAAAAAATGTTCGACGTAGAAAATTAAAATTTGACGTAGTAATGGAGTTTATTAACCAATATGTTTCACAGTAAGAATTAAATAAAGATTTAAGTTTGGCCTATAAAGAAATTACTATAGATTGTGTTAGAAGCAGTTTAAAGGGCGAATAGTAAGAATTCCAAAACTATTAAAGTTTTAGACAAATTTACGATATTTCTTCATACGGCTGTTTGAAGATGTTTACATGGTGAAAAATAATATTAACATTTTTAATTTAACCTTGAAATAGTTAGGCGGGGTCGGATTTACCTCGCCGTCTTTTATTTGTCTATTTGTGGATTTTTAATGTATATCTGTGTGACTATATTTCCTTATTTATTGTCTTCATTTGTATTTATACATCGAAACAACGGAATGTGAAAGTATTTGCTTGCAAGAGGATCATTTAAAATTGGTTAAAATCATTTAAAAGTTTCTAAAATGAAATTCCAAAATACTGCATACTTTGCGATAGGAATATTTATAATAAATAGGCAAAATGTATATATCAATTTGTATTACTATGGAGACAATAATGCATCCGATACTGCCTGAATTAGATAATATACTATTTGACTTGTTTTTAAACTGTTTTAAATTGTTGCATTATAAGCATACTGCATTTATATTATCTAGTATATAAGTTATATTTTCAAATAAATCACTTTTAAAGTTGAAATTATCAAACTCGCGCTAAAAACACAATTTCTGTAATGGCGGTAGTGTGATGCCACATATGTGTAAAAATAAACAGTCCTGCCCGCTGAAGGGGGATGTTATTTATTTCCATATTAAAATGGTGTATGGACGGTGTGTAGCGACACAATGTACAAATACATCTATAAAAAATACACACAGAGTTCGATTCAGTCTCAATGAATCCTAAAAGACGAAAAAAGTGGCTACGATTAGCCCAAAGAGATCCAAACAGCATTAAGCACACTCAAATTATATTATGTGTGAAGATAATTACGTTGTAAGTAATATTTGTGTTTTAAATATTAATATCGATATCAATGCCTATAAAGCAAAAGGATAAGAAGGTCAAATTTAAGTATTAATGCGTTTTAGTACCAATTATATTTTGCCAATTGTTAGTATTTATCTAAATTTATTAATAAAAAAATCTAAATTTATAATATTTATTAAATGCTATGAAAGAATATACATTAAAAACTACACATTTAAAAAATTCTGCAGCAGGTGATTATTTATTCCAAAAAATCAATTTAAAAAATTTCATTCCTATTTGCGAGGGAAAACGTTTTAATCTTTTTTTCTCCCAATTATTTCACTTTTATCACTAAACACTTATTACACAATTCAAAATATTCTTACAAATTATTAAATATTTATAATAGAAATATAAGAAATTTTAATTATGACCTGAATATTTACTCAACCTGTCAATTCCAACAATTAAATCTTGTTTATATGGTACCAACAATATTTGGGAAATAATAAAGTCTATTTGTCTAGGTTTAAATTTTTAATAATATAATATTGCAGATATGTACATTAATGAGTATACACGTGTTTGCGTGCGTTATTGGCGTGTTACGTTAGTTAAATATTAAATGGTTTTTACCTTTTTTTGGTTATTTTTTATCTACCTTCATTTTCTTTCTTTTAGCTATAACAAATTATTTAAATTTATTCTTATAATTTTATGTATGTATTTATATACACAGTGATTTTGTATTCGCTTTAAACCTTGAATTAATGTTGAAGTCCATCATGAAAAGAGTTCATTCGTAGTGTTAAAATAATTGTCTAAGGTAATGTATTACGTGATTTTTTTCATAGTTTTACAGCATATTTACCATGAATACTATCCATTAGGATCATTAAAGTAATTATCAGACATAATCCACGATGACGAAATTTTATACGCAGGATAAGATCCGAAACAAAAAATAATCGGACTGTATAAATACAGTTTTACGCACGTAATCCAGAACGTTCCGAGGCGTGACCTTGACCCAGCCCATCATCTTCAGTATAATGTTATTTGGCTGCCACTCATATCAATGCGTGCGCGATTCGACTGTACGGAGTGTTGAATGGTTTATTGATCGTAATATTTTTTTTCAAAATAAAATTTAATTTCTTTTTTCATAACTTTAACACTGCCAATGGGTTGTATTTATGACTGACGTCGACGAATAAAACATCATCGCTATATATATGTATATATATATATATATATATATATATATATATATATATATATATGTATATATATATATATATATATGCTGTTATAGTGTTACTAACGCACTGCAGAGCAATTAAATAATTTTTTCCAATATACAAGTTACGCCCGAAAGTTGTCTGTAGAAACACCTGTGATGTCATCTGACTTAACCAATAATACTCTAACCAATTATGCTCATAGTGCTGGCTCTTCATGTACTTAACAGGTTTATTATATATTACCACTTGTATTCTATGATGTCGCTGTACAAAATCAACGTTCATCTAAAAACACAAACATAATGAATGTATCGTCACAATATCGAACATATTGTTAAATCGCTAGTCAGCTAGTAGCCGCAGCGCGCTCTCTTCCAAATTCGCTTACTCTCTTTTACAGACCCTCATTTGTTTTATCTCCTTCGCTTACACTTCTTGCGGCTCACTTATAAGTTATGATGGCAGTTTTGCCGCTTGGTAATTCTTTTTTCTTTTCAGATCAAGTTAAGAATCCGCTTGATTTTTGAAAAAAAAATAACATAATAAATCCGCTAGATTTTGCTACATTTAGAAATATATTGTTATCTAAAATAATTATTTTATTACAGAAATCTGTCTTTTACTAGATGAAGGTATACTAATAGAATAAAAGTAGTCTCAATTTTATATACTTTATGGAAAAAAACTTCAATCATATTATTGTTAGATAAGTTTTCGAAAATGCTATTTTCTACATTTTCATTTTCATCTTATTAACGCATACTAGCATCAGCCTACTTTATAAGCATTGTTTGACATTTCTTTGTTGTCTGAACGGGATATCTCATCTTCTAGTTTGAATAATGTTCTGTCCTTAAATAAATGTGTATTGCCTTCTAAAAGAAGGTAACTGAATAGTCAAGAAAGAAGAAAAAATAAAAAAAAATTATTTGTTTTCATTAATTAATCTGGTTTTATTACAACTATGTAAAATTTAACACAGAAGGTGCTGGTAAATATGCGAATCCTCGTCGATTTACCACTGGCTCCATCCCGCACGCAATGTTTTCGGCATTTGTCCGTCACTCATTGTTATTGCATAAACTAATATATTTTTAGTTAATTGACTGAAAATTCGTGTAAAAACACTAAGAAAATTAATTTTCGTCGCTTTCATGTTTTTGTGCTCAGATATGAAATACCTTTTTTGCTTATACGAACGTTATATTTTACTTATTGATTTTCAACCGGATCTAGATGAAAAATTGTGGTTATATTCACATTTTCTTATTTATTATTTGGAGAGGTACTCTTAGTATCAACTCGTCCTTTTAAATTTATTTGTGTATTGATTTGAAGTACTGGAAAATAGTTTATTTAAACTTTTCTGAATAATTGAAATAAATTAACTTGGGTCAAACCTTTAAGCAAAAAATTAATTCTTAAATTGAACAAATATTTGTCACATAAACAAAATAATTAACAATGAAACTAGAGATCCTAAATAACGTCATCGCCTTTGTTTTATCCATAATCTCTGAATTTTTGGACGAATTCTATAGTTCAAAAACTCAATCTTGAACTTTTTAAGAGTTCTCATAATTTTTGGGAGAATTTTGTCTAGCAAAAGTGTGCAAGATTTTATTTCGCAAATTCTTTTGGACTGTATTCATTATACAAAAATATTCTCATCACAATATTCATTTCAGTGTGGTAGTTAAATCGGTCAAAACATTGATAGCCACATGGGCTAATTATTGGAATGTACTTATTCCAACATTATTTTTATATTTTGCCACTTAAGTCCAGAATTTTACAGTATCTTCAGAAATATCCAATTTTACGACGTGAGTTTTTTACTGTTGGAATGCTTTACAAACTTTTTCTTCTTCAAATATCCATTCAGGTGCAAGGTCTATTGTGGAATTATGGTTATCTGCTTTGGGTTCGGGCTATTTACCTGACAGCTGCTTTGTATCTTCAAGCGCCGTGTAATTGATCGGTAGACAGTGTCGAATTTCATTGTCGAGAATTATTATTAGGTGATAATTGTCTGTTAATGTAGCACCCAGTATTCATATAGGAAAACGTAAGAAATGCAACAACATTGTTAGTGTGCTAACAATATTCTTGTGTTCCTTACGTTGATCAGAAATGAGTCTTCTTCATCAAATATTTTTATTTTTGTTTGAATATTTTCCAAAAATCATAAATATATCGATTGCACCGTTGCTATACCCAGATCAAAGTAAATCTGCTGTATAATATTCATTATTGTCAGTTTCTCCCATTGGCCTAAAATTCGAACTACATTAGATTATAGACAGCCAGCGTGTATCGGATCTTTAAAAGAGCTTCTCCACAGTTTATTTTGTTGTATAATTATTTGTAGCCATCTTGGCTGATAATGAAAGCAACAACGTTGTTAAAAAAAGAAAATTTGAAAATAATTTATAGGCCGCGTAGAGGATAACATGCATCTTATGAAAATAAAAATTTGTAAATTCATTTATTTTTCAAAATTTCTAGCACGCCCTTATTGCGCCTTATTATTACTGATACATTGTCAGTGCTAATACAAATTACATTTTTAAGAAATATGTTTCATGAGACCCAAACACTTTATTAATGATTTGACAATAATGCATATTCTAATAGCAAAAAATCAACAGCCAACCGCATATAAGGTCCAATTAAAATACCTGATTATTATTCTAATAAATTTAATCATCTGTGGGTTCATTCAAAATAATACTGTTTTTGGGTGATAATATCTTTCAAGAGAATTTCTTCAAAAAGTGTTCTGATAAAAAATTTATGTCATTTCTTTTCGTGTATTACAATGCCAAAATGAGGTGTAGGATGCTGTAATAATTCTTTAAAACAGTAAAGTTTTTCAAAATCGAATTTCGAATCCATTCGTAGCATAATGTCGATACACACGAAGGGTTAAATCCACGCTTTCATTTAACATTCGAAATACAAATACAAAATATGGATTTAATTCATCATCGTTACGAATAATGTCAATTTGTAACGTTCTTTAATAACCTGGTTATATTTAATTTAAGATTAACTAAATTTATTAAACTAATAAAACAGGTATTACAAGAAAATGGTACAGAGTATGAAAACGAAAACTAAGAAAGCATATTCCCACTGGCTACAGTAAATGTATATTGATACATTTATTCATACAACTTATTCCATCAACTACAAAAAAAATTCGGGAGGATTAGCCAATATTGGTATTCTGGTATTGACTTATACCGGGATCCCGGACTTTTTTCGCCTTTTTTCGATACCAATAATTAAATACCTAATATCCGGATTCAGATAATAGTAATTTTATTTTATTTTTAGTTTAAATTACACATTCGAATTCTATTGCATATTACTTTTTGTACCTATTTTTTATTTGGATAAGTTTTATATTTTATATAGTGAAGGAGATGATAATTCAAACAGCACTTTTATTGTTGAGCGTTCACGAATCACCCATCCACCGAAAATTGTATACAAAGATGTCATAGAGATGATCTGAAAACTAGCAAAATACTTCATAAAATCGCCTACAATAAACCATTTACTTCAAAGGTACGTTACCAAAGACCATGACGAAGAAGTCAATCTGATGCTAGACATCAAAATCCATTAGAGCAGTACGGTTGATATGGTTGGTAACTTTTGGAAGCTCAAAACAGCATCACTAAAGATCTATTTGATTTAAAATCGGATATGAGAATTGATTATGTAAATGTTATCTTATTAAATGACATCCACCAAAGTCGTAACGTAACATCAAGGCTACTGTCATTGCATTTTTCCGGCGCCATGCCATACTTGTCGGCTGGCGTTTGCTTTAAAATCATGCTACGAAAACTAGATGAAGCAGACAACGTCTTTAGCCTCAGTCCTCAGGATGCGTATAAAACAGGAACAGCAGATAATATCAGGCGTTATTCAATACTTTTTTGCTGAGGAAGAGGGTGATGTGTTTCCAAAGCCAACCACAAATAAGATCCCCAGCATCATTGTGAGTTTGATATAGAGCGAGTGAAATTCTTAAATACAGAAGCAGAACGTGAACCGTACTCTACTGTTTCCAGTGACAGCGAAGGTAGTAGTAATGAAATTCCTTTGTCACTCCTGCCCTTTTAATAATTGAGTTGACAATTGAAAAGCAACTAGAAGCAGAAATTAAAGAAAAACTCAAAGGAAGGTAACCAAACTCCAAGCTTCCTCTAACACTGATATTGACTCTATTGTAACTATTGCATGTAGTTGAAATGGGTGTTTATGATAATACTGGAGGAGATCGAGAGATGTATCTCGACATGGTTTATAATCATTTATTGTGCATTCCACCTACACGAGAGCATTTTCCCGCTCCCCGATAAAAGCTTAGATGCTCTTTCCTTCCTTTGAATACAATTTCAGAAAGAGACAGCCCTAAAAGAGCAGTAATATTAAGATTGTGCTGTAAAATTGTGATTTAATTTAGAAGAATATATTATTAATGTTGATTACAAAGACTACATATTTTATTTTAAAGTTACAAATGCATATCATGTTCTAATTGTACATTGTACACAATATTTAGCAAATAATCATTAGTGCAATAAGTATGCACATATAATTATGGTTAAACTGAATGTTGTTAAGTACTCCTAATGATTATTACCGAGGTGTTTGTTAATAAAAGTGATGTTTTATTTTGTCTATTTTTGTCATACTTTTTACGTAAAATACGATTAACCGTAAAAAGAGACTGATTGCAAAAGAGATGTTTGTTGACATTTAAGTGACTTTTATAAAATAACTAATTACATTAAATACAAATAATAGTTAAATGATGAAACTGTTTGTTATTGTGCTGTTTCCTTTAGAAAATATTGGATTATATGCTTGTAAAAAAATATTGAACTCCATTTAAATACCGGGATCCCGGTATTGGAAAACAATTTCTTTAATACCGGTATTAAAAAAATTCGGTATTCGGAAGCCTTATCTATCGCTATCTCAACACAGCCCACTTCAACCCATAATACATAGAGATATTTGATAAACACTTTTCATAACAATAATATAATAAAAATATTAAATTACTATAACGTGTTAATGATAAATAATATGAATTCGTAAACCGATTGATAGGTACATTTTCACGTAAAATTGCAAAATAATGGAAGTTAGTAGTTCTTCAATACCGGTTTTGAAAAAAATCCGGTATTCGGAATCCCTATCTATCGTTATATCAACATAGCACACTTCAATGCATAATACCCTTACATAGAGATATTTGATAAACACTTTTCATAACAATAATATAATAAAAATATTGAATTACAATAATGTGTTAGTGATAAATAATATGAATTTGTAAACCGATTACTAGGAACATTTGTAAGTCAAATTGCAAAATGATGGAAGTTTGTAGTGGCACATGAATTTTCATAGTTATTCCTGGTAATTTGCAAATTGTATAAGCTGTAATTTTCACTATTAAAAAAAACTAGCGTGACCCGTGCGAAGTCTTCGCATTATAAATTATTCAACTCAATTTAATAAATCAAAATTGATTGCAGGTATTCAATTAATTTCTAATTTTGCACACTGCTTATTACGTTTTTATTCCATTATGAAGCTCAGATGACAGATCAAACAAATATTTTACTAAAATTGACATATAGAGGCGCAAGTATCAAAAGCATTGAGCTAAAGCGCCACTTTATTTATACGTGAGTGGATTTGAAATTAAACAAAAATTTTACCGACCGTCAATCATATTGACGTTGAGCCGTTAGATTGCTGCATTGCTGTTTTGTGTATATAATTTTAATAATTAATTAATTTGCAAAAACAATAGTAATAATAAATTTTTTAGTTGTGGATGACGGTAGAGCAAGCAATTATCTATAAAATGATATATAATTTATGTGGATTAGTTGTGAGGTTTTTTCTAAAAAGGGAGAGTAACATCTTAACCTTAGCGTATTAATATATATGATGATGATGGCACACCACTATTGGCAGACATATAACCAAAAGTTCATATTTGTGTTGTTTTTGGGCGACTTATGTTTTTGGATGGTTCCTGTAAACGAGACGAGCATATCTTCAGCCTTTTGACTTTCGTTTGTACCTTTCATGTCGTTGTCATTTTTTGATTTTTTGATTATATAGGGTTGGCTAATAAGTTTTCAACCCCGAGTTGCTGTCAACAATTTTTATTAAAAAATTTATATGTTAACTAAATTTTCTTGAAGTATGCACCATTATTATCTACTACTTGTCGCCATCTAGTTGGCAGTTATAATACGCCTTTCTTGTAAAATTCCGGTGACTGATTCAAGAAGCACATTTCTTGAATCATTTGGTCATTTTGGAGATCTTCTGTAACATCGAAGATTTTTTCATGTAAATGGTTACTTGGAGCCCTGAATAAATGAAAATCAGAGGGCGCAATGTCCGGCGAATATGAAGTTGGAGTGAGTAGAACTCCTCTAATTTATCACGAGAACATTTTGCAACATATGATCTAACATTATCATATAGAAAATAAACTCGATCCTGTTGACTACTCAATTTGTTAGCTAATCGGCCCAATTGTTCACAGTAAATGTATGCTTTAATTTTAGATCCCTATGGAAGCAACTCCCAATGAATAATGCCCTTGACATTTCACCCGCAGCCGAGCATCATCTTTTTGGCATTTATTTCAAGTTTGGATACTGAATTTCCTGTTTCCCCGACACACAGCCTTTGACATTTGCCTGTATGATTAACGTATTTAACCCACTTCTCATCACCAGTTAGTAATTGATTCAGTCAGTCAATAAAGCCAATGTCAGTAAATATTGACAAGTACCAACTCTGCACGGAAGGTGATATGATGACAACTCGTGGCGTATTCACACACCGTATTTTGAAACTTTTCCCAATTCGTGCAAATGTATTTCTGTGGTGCCATGACTGCAGCGTAGCTCATCTGCCAATTAACAAGTCGTGAGTCGAGGATCCTCCTCAATTAGGCGTCGTAACCGTTGAACGTCCAATTCAACAGGACGTCCGGTACGGGGTTTGTATTCTCGAGATCGCAGTCCTCATTCCTGAACTCTTTGAACCAAATTTTTGCCGTAGCTCATCGCATGACATATTATTTGTGACAGTCTTTGCAACGTGACCCAGACGAAATTCGTTAAGTGACCGAATCCGTATTTGATATCTATTTAAATCTATTATCTTTTATGTAATTCACTCAAAGCTTCGGCGCTGACTGTTGTCTTTTCCGCATATTTATACCCTTCAGTAAAACCTTCTAGAAGTTTTGAGAATATTTCTAGGAAAATTCCGAAGTTGTGGCTAAAACCTTACTAGCCAAACTAAATTATCAAGTTTAGTTTTTTTAAATAATCGTATTTGCGTTAATCAGTTACTTAAATTTTAATATAGTAGTATGAAGAGAATGCCTTTGTTGGATCAAATAAAACTGGTTAAAAACCAAGATTTAAATTCTGAATTATTTTTCCACTGTATCTTAATTCTTAATTACTTTTGCCTATAAACAATAAAGTAGTACACAAAAACAATGTGACCAGTAATTAAAAAATGACAAGACGTAACGATACTATAAACTTTAACTATGTAATGATGAAGTCATGAAAATTTACGCCAACAACGATATCTATCAAAAAGTAAATCTGACCTAGCGTGGAACTTTTTGTTGTCATTACTGTAGTTTGCTGATATTTGAAATTTGTTTGCAAAAATATTTACACCTAATCATAGATTTGTTTAATTAACTTTGTAAATATATATTAATCTATATGAATGTATACGAAGAAGATACATTATTAATAATAAGTTTCAATTTCAAATTCAATAAAAGATCTACGAATATGGAATGGACCCGTGGAATCCAGTGTTTCCAGTTAGTTCATTACGGAGTTCGGTTAGTATATATATATATATATATATATATATATATATATATATATATGTATGTATATATATAAATATATATATGTATATATATATATATATATATATATATATATATTTATATATAGCAAATGTAGCATATGTACGTTGTTCAGGTATTATACTTTTCCAACGACAAAAATGTGATTTACTCCTTAGACTATAAAAATGCCTATAACGAAGGAAAGTCTAACTTGCTAAAATAATTTTTAATTTTACTTCTTAAGTAAGCATGAATTTTTTGAAGATTATTTTGTAAGATATTTGCTTCTTTACACAATAATTGTTAAACTAGTTTAGCAAGCCATGTTTTGATTGGTTCTTAGGAACAAAATAAGACGATTATAATAAATATTATTTCACAAATAGAAGCCTCGGTTATACTGGTAGTTTAGAGTTTTATTTTTAAGTTTTCGTAATAGAAGTTCTGTTCATCATAATAAAACATTATACGCAGTAATGACTGAAAAAACGTAAACATTATTAAAAAAAAATAAGTTATTTCTCCGTAGAAAAAAGCTCGAATAAAAAAACGTAATAGATTATTTTCGAGAGGAATGCGAAAAAGTTAATTTACTTTCATTTTCATAGATTGAAGTTTTATAATTAAGCTATAATTTGCCATTCGCTAAGACAGAACATGAACTGGATGTCTCTGGCCAAGAACAGGAGAGCTTGGGAGTTGATTCTGCGGACGGCAGGGGCTCATCCTGGGCTGTCAAGCCATTGAAGAAGAAGAAGAAAACTGAACAATTATAAGACATATTAGCACGTCATAGCAGAAACCAAAATAACGACATAAGCTATGATATTATATATCGATATACAAATGTTAACATTTTGGATTAATGCTATTGAGCTTGATAGCCATTGTAGTGAAATTAGAGCTTAATCTGGTTTTTTAAAATTATATCATATTAAATGAATCAGAAAATGTGTGAGTTTATACAAAAAAAGTGATTTTGTTTATCATTATTTGATAAACAATCACTGATTGTTATTAATATCATTGTATAATGTTTTTTATGTGAAGAACGTGACAGTACGCTTAAACCACCGCTGTCTAAAGAGTTAAAAATCGCACACCGTAATGTTTGTATAACCAAAAAGCCACTGGGAAAATTCATGTTTGCACTTGTTCAGTTCATACTCCACAATCTCTCTTCTATCTGCATGATAGAGTGAAAATCGCTTTACGCAGCGTCAAGAAAGTATGTGACAACAGGAACTCAACTGGAGTGGGGAAAATACCACTGTAGTGAAATATCAATGCAGAGTCGATATTCAATGCTTACAATGGGGAGCATGCAAATATTTTATTTTTATGTTTATTGACAAAATTATATTCACATTAATTATGGTTAGTTAAAGAAACGAATGATTTTCAGTTATAGCGGTTGAAAAAGTGGTGTTTTGATTTTCGCGCCATAACACACCCCCAACTCGTGTGACCTCATTCGTGCCACTGTCATTGACGTTTACGAAAATAATACAATGTTTCAAATGTTTAAAAAGTCAAACGTACTTTTTCACACTGAAAATGGATAAAATTGAATGTCCTTCAACTTCGCATGTAATTTTTTTGAATAATTTACATTTTGTTACAATAATTTACATGTTATTATAATAATTTACATGTTATTATAATAAATTACATGTTATTATAATAAATTACATGTTATTATAATAAATTACATGTTATTGCAATGATTTACATGTTGTTTTCATATGACGGAGTTGTTTCTTTAATGCCATTTCTGTATTTGAAAATGCCGCATTGTTCATAAAAAACATCATTACCGTGCCGTCATTAACTCTGGATAAGTTTTTAAAGCCACATTTTACAATACTCTGATTGATTTTCATTTTATTTATTCTTATTTTGTTCTTTCTAACACAACTATTTCAAACACTCGTGCAAATATAAACTTAATAATTTATTGTTGATTAAATGTCAGGTAATGATAGGAGGACCAACACCACTAACATCACTTCATTCTGATTGGTGTTTTGAATCTTTTTTATAAAATAATATACAATATGAGTATATATATATATATATATATATATATATATATATATATATATATACATAACTATATTAATAAAACAATATAGAATTACAGGTTTTCTACAGGTTCGTTCCCCATTGTGAAGTAGCGTCTCTAAGGCTATATGTCAATTTATCGACAATGAAAATATTATGTAAATAAATTGTTTAATATTATTTAAAGAATATACTTATACTATTCATAGCATCGTATTTGATTAATGCTTCGGTTGATTAAGCGAGGTATAAGAAAACGGTAGTCCCTCTAGATTAAATATTTGTACCTCAAAACAGGTAATGAAATCTTTGCGATTGTATTTTATGTCGAAGCTTCTGTTCAAAACCGTACAGTGAACATACTGAGAATAATTTTTTTGTGTGTTTAGCCTTGTGTTTAATATAATATCGATATTAGAAGTATACCATTAACTGCCACTAGAATATTGTTGTTCGAAATCAGAGTAAAACTGTATACAATTAAAGTTAATTTTTTCAGATGGTTCGTATTTCGTTGCCACCAGCAAAAAAAAAAATTATAGCAGTGAATACTTTTTTATTTCCTTTATCCATTTAAACGTATCTATAAAACAAAATATATTCCAATATATGTCAGTAACGATGTATTCAATATTCGCATATTATTTGACTATCATGCGACATTTCAATGTAGTCGCCTGATAGTCATATAATATACAAATATAATAAATATACCATTATTACAAAACAACGGAGATTACGCGAATGTATCCACATTCGCGAATAAGAATAAGCGCGGCTAAGAATGAGAATTTCGTCAAAGAGATAGTCAACAAAGTTAGATATGGAGCATAAAACTTAACATAAGGAACTTGTGTTCGAAAGGCCACCGATCAAAAGAGTATATTTTCTTTTTAAGTGAAAATTGTAGTGAAAAATGTCTTTTTACAATTTAATTTTAATTAATATTTAGCAATTATTTATGTATTACATAAGGAAAGTTTGTGAATAAGTTTTCCTTTCGAGTGTTTTTTGGTTCGAGGTTGATTGGATGAAACGTGAGGTAATTGTTTATTTAATATTGCGTTAATTACGGTTAGTACCTTTCTAAATTTAGTCTGTCAGTGTTGTCTGACAATAACAAATGAAAGAGGTAAAGCGAAGTCTATTGAAATAACGTGCGTTGACGAAAGACCGTGAGGTCAACGGCATACGTCACGAGTAGTTCAGATTACCCATTATAACTAATGATATGTGTATAGTTTGCATAAGTTCCTATAAATATGCAAAGTCTCGACCGAAGTCCAGACAGCTGAAAGTTTTGTCAATTTTATAGGTTGAATAGTGTTTATATTTCTTTTCTTTTGACGGCAGAGCAGTGTTCAGAGATGTAGTAATATGGCAAAATTCCATTGAGGCTTTCTCATATGTTCCACGTTCATATCACAAACACAAATTAGTTCAAGCGAAATAATAAACGTTGTGAACTGTTTTTGGTACTCTGCCCTGAAGATATCATAGAAGTTGTTGAATCGATTGTGAAGAAAGGGGAAAATTATTATCCTTTGCTATGATCAACCATCCAAAAGAGATTCCATGGAATGGTATCGAAAGAGCGAACAGTACTAAAATCAAAGGTTACTCAGTGCACGAAAAAGCGGATGACAAAGTTTTTTTTCTGTTAGGTAACGTATCCTTTCGACTGATTTCAAAGAATATATACAGTTATAAACGCTGGATATTATTCTAATTTTCTGTGTCAGCTTCGTCAAAAGATAGTGGAGAAAATGTGTGGCGCGATAACTTGAGATGTCCGATTGCTTCATGACAATGTAGCTGATTTAGGTGGCGGTGATTCCCAAAGCTGCTGTCCGAGAGTGCAGCTTTACAGAAAATATCAGACTATAGTCCCAATCTGGCTTCTTCAGACGATATTCTGTTTTCGAAAACGATTAAAGAGCTGTGAACGAGTATTTTAACAGTAAAGATCCGTGTTATTAATATAGTGGTATATAGGTTGTAATTAAACGTGCTGAAAACTATGTTGAAATAAAATAAAAATAAAAACGATTTCATTAAAATTTATTATTATTCCAACTATTTTTCTGTGTTAGGCTAAAGAATACTTGGACCGCTCTATATAAGTGGCAATATTAGAAGTGGTATATTATGGCGATACTGGCTAACTGCATGAACCGGCTGCATGAACACGAAAATGAATATTTAAATCAATTTTATATTTGCATAATATTAAAGTGACTTTAAAATTTTACTTCGGTTAGAATAATTTTCCAATGCTGGGTCATATTTTATTTATCGATGACACCTCCGCCTTCTGGCGTCTATTTAGTTTTTATGAAAATTTCGATAAAGGTTTGATTCAATTTAAATCAGTTTCCACCGATATTCTATTGTTTATTTGAACGAATTATAATAATCATAACAAAGTTTGTTCTATTGATACAAAGTTTTTGATACATATTTTTGCTATTGATTTGGCTTATTTGCCTAGAATATTAGTTTGGTAGAAGACCAAATTTGGTCGGACTCATGAAAAAAATTATACAGGTTTCGCTTGAGAATGCGGTTTAATTTTAATGATACAAGTGAGTTCATGTATAAAATATACAAAATATATTGTTTAGAGAGGAATTGTGCAGAAATATAATTATGAAAGCACTTGAAACAAAAATGTCGCTGAAGTTAAAAGAAAAGAAATATGTTCTAAAAAAACTTTTACAGCAAACAGACGTTTGAATATTTGTATTGTTTAAAGATAAATACTAATGGTTCGACAATATTATATACTATTCACATAGTTTTGAGAGTTTGAGACAAATTTTTACCATTTGACGAAATTCGTGAGCCTCTGACCCCTCAAATACGTTGCGTATTATTTTGTTAATATTGTTTCTTATTATTCAGTATTATGGAATACACAAGTTAATAATTGATTTTTTTGTAGGAAGCGTCAATGGTATTGCGCGATATGTTTGAATAATATTATTAAGTGTAAAATCTCTCAAGTTTTCTGGTAATAATATGTTCTAAAACACAGAACGGTTCGTAATAGTAAGAACATTTTAATTTATCAATAAGGTTTACAAGCTATAATAATGCAAATCCTGGTGAGGTTGCTACGACATTGCCATTTGGAGCATATCAATAAAATACATAATATTGTTTTAGCTTACTTAGTATTTTATTTTGTTTAACTTTTATAATCTTTCTCAATCCTTGTTCCAAATATAGTTTTCAAAGAGTCAACGGAATTTACATGCATCTATTCAACAGGACAGGTTTGGATAGTGAGTATAATTTTTTTCTATTAAACATTTTTCTAAGTAGTAACAGACTAAATACTTCGACTAAATATTAATCGAGTAGTTTTACTACAAGGATGTGACTGTAAACTATTATTATCGATTAGACTTAATTTTATACAATAGTGGTTACTTAATTCAATAATATGCGTAGGGCATAATTTTATTTATTACAAAGGCAATCACTTACAAATATATAATATGGCATGTGTTATAACAATAGGCTACTGTTAGCTTCATTTCATTTCCTAAAATGTTAATCACTACATGGATATTATGACTTCGTCTTACTGTATTAAATTCTTCATATACCACCTTCTTGTCGAATTCAAAGTTTTAATTTTAGGTCATAAAGTGTAAAATAATTAAGTTAATTGAATTGTTTTGTATGAGTTACATTACCTCATTAATTGACCAATATTGCTTTTCAAAATTTTGCCAATTCAGCTCTCTGATATGACCCAAAAAATACTTTTTTCAGAAACTAATTTTTTTCAGAAACCAGTTGGCATAGAAACTTAGAATTTAGCGACGTAATAAAGCATATATCTATATAGCATAAGCATATAATACTAAAATATATTCATATAACAATTTTGGAATGGAAAAATGAAGTACTCAAAACAAATTTCAAATTCAATATATGTGTAGCGTGTGACATCGTTTGAAAGGTTTAGTTAGAAGGCTCTCAAAAACATTTTTTTCGTAATTTTAAGTATTGTATCTTCACGGATATATTGCAAGATTCGCAAAAAATACCCCCGCCCCCTATTTCCAAAAATACTCAACCAAAAATTAAAGAAAAACTGGAAGAAAAATAATTCAAAAGCAAAATTGGAAGAAAAATTGTTTTATATTAATTAGCATTCAATGTCGTGATGAAATTTCTACTTATTTTAAACAATATCAATTCGCATTTTCAGGAAATGAAAGCGGCAAATATGAATGAATGTAACATTTGTTTCTTTCACGCGTCTTCCTAACCCTAAATACAATGATTATATGCAATAGGTAAAATATACTAAAATTGAATATGATAACGGAAATTTCAAATATTACACCAAATTCCCCAACGATATCTTCCGAATCCCTATTTTTTAACAAATGAATTAATTTGGGTAAACAAAATGATTTAATAATAAAATTATTTAATTTGGGTAAACAATTTTTTAAGAGGTGACAACACCAACGAAAATGGCGCGCTTCTGTTAATAATAACCTATTTCTATACTTTAAAAATTGCATAGTTATAAAATTGCATAGTTAATTGCAAACGAAATTAAGTAATAGTATTTACATATGAAAAGTAATCACCATTCGTTTCTTTTGCAGTCCAGTGATATTTTTGCAGGTGAGAATAGCATAAGCCGACATTTTAAGCGATGTTGTCACATATAAACTACATAACCGTTCAGAGCTATGTCTTAAATTGCACCGTCAGCCGCCTTTTAATACTACGCATTTTATGCGTTTATTTTGACACACCGTCGCCCGTATTTTCGCCTTCTGGAGTACTCATTATTCTAAGACGGTAAGGTATCACGTGTAAGTATTTTTCATGATTTCATGTTTGCTAGTGCGTTGACATGGATTTTGAATGGATATTAAATATCAATAATTTTTCTTAATAATGTCAAATAATAATATAATTTAATTTTACTAGCGTTTTTCGAGGTACCAGGACATATTTAGACATTTTAATTATTTTTTGATCTTTCTCTAAATTACACTTATAATATACATAAAATTTTAGATTAGTTTTTAAACATTCCGTGTTCATTACAGCATACATACAAACATTCATTTATTATTTATTAAATAAACGACTTTTCTATATATTAAAAAGTTTTTTTATTTTATTTAGTTGTTAATACCTGTTAGATTGAATTTATTTAAACAAAATATAATATCTATAAGAAGGACACAAAACAAAATAATATTTTATAATTCAATTTTGTTTAAATAATGCAAAAACTTATATTTTGTCAGTATAAAATAAAATATGACTATATTATGATATAAATGCATGCGAACATGTAAATTATATATATGTATATATATATATATATATATATATATATATTGTTTAACGTTATTGGCCTTGAAATATCTTATATTTATTAAGTAATTGCCGTTCGCTTAATTTTTTTGTTATGTAATGTATCTTGATGTCGATATACTTTTTCGTTATCGCTTTAATGATTTTATTATTTTTTCTGCGTATTTACATATATTTATAACTTGCATGAATTTTCCTCATTAAAATATGCACAATAAATTCAAAGTTTTCAAAAAATTATAATTTGGCAACTGAATTCTGAATAGTCATTGATGATTTCTGCTTCAAAACTTCTCTTCATTTTCTTCAAAATTGTCTAATCGTATAGTGGTATTATTAATACATTCAATGGCGGAAGAAAAATGCAAAATAGGAATTTCTTCTAGTTACGCACAGGCGCTTTTTTTGAGCCCAATTTTCTAGGGTTTTAAATATGCAGTACTTTCTTCTAAGAAAGGCAACACGATATTACAATTTTCGCCACATAGCTGTTTCTTAAAACCAAATCCACGTATACTTTTTGAATTAAATACGTAAGAAAGATTATTAATTATCTGCAAACAATTAGCAGTGGCTTGACTACCCTGAAATTGGGTGAGTTTTAATTTGTTTTTGAAAAATAAAAATGTGTCAGCTACACTATTGCTGAATAACTGACTAGCCAGCTTAACTTTCATTTTTTGATTTTGAAAGTCAGTATGTATTCGACGAGGTATATTGGTTAAGTGAAACTTTTCTGATTAGTGAATACTATTCAATTGCTCTAAATATTTTCGCATTTCTTATAAGTTTGAGCATATGTGCAGGATTCAATATTGGTGCCACAGTATCCTTTCTGACTGGATGGAAAAAAAAATTTTTGAATTTTTCTACAGATACTCCAAGTTCTTTTAACATGGTTATATATGCTGCGCACCAATAAAAAGACGATAAATTTCTATTAATTTTTTTTATACAGGAGCTCTAAACATTGTTTAACAAAATTTGCTCTTTGCACTCCTGTTATAACATCTACAAGAGCTGTTACCATAAAAACTATACCTTTTTTGGCTTCAGCTAAAATATAATTTCATTTTGCTTTTTTCCCTGTATCTACATATCCGTAAAATTATTTTCCATCCCACACAACTTGTTGACGTATCGCCCTTTATATTTACGCCCGACTACAAGATTACTAAAAATAATATGTGCAGAATAGTCTTCTTTACATTTTCCGTTTTCAAAGTTTCTATTATGAAACCAGCGTTACAGTTAATAGACCCGTACTATTTTTTTATGGTGCAAAAATGAGGAAGGCAGGAATCATATGTTTCTCTAATATAATCGTAAATTTTAATGAATAAAAGTGCAAATGATAATGCCAAAGTTCTTAAGGCTGGCGAATATTTGGATTTAATCTCTGATTCACTTTTAATTATTTACGTATGTCTTTAACTTCTGTATTTGAATTTTAAAAAAAATTATATCTTCTTCTCGTCCCGGAGCTTTGGCCTGAAATGCTTTAAGAATATCTTCGACTCTTTAAATTTTTCTTTTGAATGCCTATTTTGTGCTTGAAGCTATTTTATTTGAAGCCTCTGTCCTTTAATTAGTTTCTCTTTATATTTTATCATCGCATGTAATTTTCGCTTACGCGGTACAACGAATCTTGGGCGATTTTTAGTGTCATGCTTCTCTGAGGTGATGGCTGACTTAAAATCACTTCAGACTGAAAAAATATTTTTTATATATATCAATTATCATTGATATTTTATACAAGTGATTTGGAAAATACTTTAAAACAAAAAAGCGATTGTACATATCTAAAGCAAAAACTTTAACACTACGTCTTTCAAATATTATTGTTGGTATTGCTTTAGGATATAGATATTTCTTCTGCGTTTTTTTTTTAAATTATTTCAACATCTTTAAAATGTTCGAACAAGTTGTGTTTAACTTTGTAGGAAATCAATGTTTGCGACTCGTAGCTTTAATCCGTTTTTCTTTAATGGCACCTTCTTTGGGAAATCCAAAAAGAAATATTTAGTAAAATAAAAATAGCCATTATTTCGAATAAATACAATTAAATCGTTACTAATTTAAGATAATAAATTGACTAGGTTTCATCTAAAGAATTTATAACACAGCGTATACATTCAGAAATTGGTAAACATTTCTTATATTTTAACATTACATAGTGATAATCTTTAAGAAATATACAAAATTTTTAAATTGAAATACATTAATCTAGTTGAAAAATATCGATAGTCCCATTCAAGATGACGTGGTGCAGCCCTACGATGCATCGTCGTTGAACATCGCGACATAAAAATAAATGTCAGGTTAATTTTCATACATCGAAATGAATTTGAAAAATCCTCATATCTGTGGTGAAAAATACCTCATTTAGTAAGGTTTTGTGTAAGGCTTTCATTTTTACATGATGCAATTGTACATTAAGGCATATTTTTAATGTTACAAATATATTTTTAAAAATTATAAAAATGTTACTAAAAATAGGAAATTATAATTTTATTTCTCATTGTGTAATATATAATAAAATCGGTCAAATATATTAAATAATATGTGAAAGCTAAATTTGGTAAACGCAGTTAAAAATGTAAGTAAATATTTTATATTTTAATCGCTTATGTTAGCTTTTCCTCTATTGCATTAGGAACTAAGATAAACCTCCCAAAATTTTCATATTTCATCTACTTTGGTAAAATTATCTAAATATTTCAATGTCTTGGTGAAGAATACACTTTGTTAGTCACTGATCATTCCAATATTCGGTGTAAAATTGAAATGGGAATGCAAACGACTGTCCTGGTGCAAAATCTACCAACCGAAACTTTTATTAAACTGATCCGAGGAACGACTTTTTAAAGTTCTATTCCGAAAGGTCTGAAATACTGTATGATCCTAGTAAAATGAAACTTTTTGAGTACTCCAAGAAATAAATAATTTAAAACATATTTTTGAGTTTTTTAAAAATCAACTCCTAAGAAGGAAATACACTTTCAAAATTAAGGGGGGGGGGATCCAAAATAGTGAAATCTAAAACAATATGTGGCTCTTGTGGAAGCAGCAATACTAATTCACTACGCATTAAATACACACCTGAAGTAAAAGATAATCTAGGTCTTTACTCAGCCACACACAGACCGGTGATGTCTACTATCTACAAGAAGACGTCCGCGGGAGACCTTTTTTAGACAAAAACCGGCTTTATTTTAAACACAAGACGAGTTTTTGGCAACATTGGGCAGTTCTTTATAACCCATTTCATTTAAGAACTAATACCGCTCACATTATTGTTGAATGCTATAACTTAGTGATATAGATAAAATATATTTTCAAATATGTTAATAAGGGTTTAATCAGGCTACCTTTATTTTCTGAGAATGAAGAAGTTATAGGAAAGCGGATGGTATATAAGTTCGAAGGCCAATACGGCCGATTTTTTTGGTGTTCCGATTTATGAGTGCTCATTTTGTTTTTCTCGTGAGTCATCTATAAAATAAATCAAACGACGTCCTCAATAAAGTAATCAGTACACAGAAAAATACTATAGATATAATTCAGTTTTTTTACAACGTTCCTTTGTTCTTTCTTGGATTTTGACTAATATCAACGATGTCAAGATATCTTTGTAAAAACTGCTACATATCCTGGTAAATATGCCGGATATTTGGAACGATTGAAAATTCGAAAGAATGAAAGAGTCGATGAATGTCGATACGTGGCCAGGTGTTAAGAAAGTACACGCTCTGGACTGAGTACACAGCCTACGCCAAAAATAATGAAATCATGGGCTCAACTATATTATAATTAGGTTATTTATGATTAATGGTTTATCCGGAAACTTTTCGCCACCGGTATATAATTACATTCTTAATGAGAACAACGCTCGACGGCTTAGAACAATTTGGTTGGAATAGTTGTTTTTCTCTGTCTGCTTCGCTGTTATGTTATAAGACCTATGTGGTACCTATATTGAACTAGTATTTTGGTTAATAAATTTCTTCTTCCCGATATTCCTTAAAAATATTGGGTTACTTTAGAAATAATCAATTGGTAATGCTTTTCTTTATCACAGGTCTCTGGGGAAAATTATAGTAAAAACTATTTCCGATTTTCTAAAGTGGAAGAAGATTGTTTGCATTCTTATTTTTTGTCAGTTTCGTTCAGATAGGTAGGTGTTATTTAAAATATTCTTAATTTCCGTATTATTTTGCATAGTACTATTCTAATACTGAATAACGAACCAAAGCTGCATTACACATAATACATTTACTTAGGTACATTGTATGCTTATTTACATTGCTGTTCAGCTAATGCGTTAAGAACAGTAAATACTGTGGTACGTGTTATCTCCTAATCTATTTGTACGGCATTAGGGTTGGTTTATGATGATCAATACTAGTATGCAATACTAGAAGAGTTTCCGATTTGACAATACCGGTTTATAACACGAGAGGGTATTGGCAATATCCATAAATGTATTTTGTACTGGGGGAATATTATTAGTTTAAAATTTAAGCTTTAAATTAATAATTTTTTTTATCTTAGTTTCAAATTTAAGGATAAAATTGAAAAATAATGATTCCATGCGTTTTGTACTACACGCCGTAGAAATATTTATAACATTTTTCGGAAATTTGCAGCCGCTGAAACTATGTGATGGCACTAGACTGCAAGTCAAAGTTCTACATCGGAACGTAGATGGCCATTATTTTAGCTAATCCTATACGATAATAATTAATGTGCGTACTGCGAATATTTCAAGGAAAATTAGTATTTCAAGGATGCCAATAATTTTTCTTTTGAATTAAAGATACTGCTATTATCTTTTTAGTGTTTTCATGCTATTTTTCTTTTATTGATGAAAATTAAATAATACGAGGATACTCGAGGATCATAGGAATTTACTTAAGGCAGGACTCTTTCCTTTGCAGACAGTTTTACGTGGGATGTTAGAGTGTAAGATCACTCAGCAGACTGGTTCTTTTGCCGCTACTCGTGAATTGCTATAGATAAACAAAAGAGAGCATAAACTAGTTTGTGTCGATGAAAGTAGCGTACATCAACTCAATTGTTCGGAGGAGAACCTAGAGATAGGTACAATAAAATACTTTGTAAAGTGTTGAAATAAAATAATTTAGTTATTTATTTTGACACTTTACACCCTTTTATACCTAAAGGTTGTGGTTAAAAATAGTTATGGTAATAAACAAATATCAGACAGAGCATGCGAGACAGAAATAGACCGACAATGAAGGAGACTGACTCGCTTCGACTTAATTCTTCTTGGAAATTGTCTTATGTTCTTCTGAGAACAATTTATTATTATTTGCTTGTTTTGATAGTTAGTACATTGTAAGTCAGTACAGCTACACATTGCTAGTTGTTATGACTATTTTAAGATGTAGTGGCAGTAGAGCAACATCTTGTGACTCAATATTTCACGTTGGCTTTTCCACATATATAACTCTTTTGAACTATTCATAATTAGTCATTTTGAGCGAGTTTACTATCACTAAGTCTCATGTATGTTTTATAAAGCTTCATTCATTCAAATTTGTCGTAAGATCACTATAAACTTGTGTGGGAATTCATTGTTTAATTTGCATTATTGGGTTATAAACGTTTTTGCGAATACATTTGTTTTACCTGATCAATAAGGCTTTGGGATTTCACAATTTATTGTCTATGAAAATAACAAAACTTATTTGGAAGAATGAAATACTTGCAGCGGTTGCTTAATGTAATTATATATTATATTAACGATGTTTCACGTTTCGAAAGATGAGAAGTTTAACCATAGGTTGACCGATGCTGTGGAAACACCAAGAAAATAAGCAGTAAGGAATTCCAAAATCACAGAAATATATTTAAATTTTATTTATAGGTACGAAATGAAAATTATTGAATAAGAATACACCGGTGTAGAAGTATTTTCAATTCTACGTTTAATTGTTTTATGCTCGAGTATCTTGTGTCACTTGCGCATTTTATATAACCCGCAGCTTCTTCGCGTGTTAATAAAACTTAAACTAAATAATGTGAATATCGAAAAACAGGTAGCTGATGCTTATTTATATATATTATAATATAAGAAAATAAATGTAAGATAATTGGCACCGATATTTCTTTAATCAAGTGATGACAGTACATTTCGCATTACATCATTATTTGAATCGTGTTTCGATAAGTTTTGGCCAAATCGCTCGTTATAATTCTTTTAGGTCTAAGCTTAAAGAAGATAAGAGATAAAAAAAACAATCCTGATAGATCTATCAGGTTTGTTTTTTTATCTCTTGTGTTTTTTTAAATTATATTTATTTTATTTGAATTCTTTAATCGTTTATTTATTTTTTGACATTTATATATTCAGATGTTTAATAAAACTTTCTTAGCATGTTTGTGATGTGTTTCTTTTGAAATAGGTGTAAAACTGTCTTCATTTTTTTCTTGATTGACGTTTGATACTTCACTCGATGGGGTCGTTGTGAAAATAATTCATCCTTAAGTTCAATATGGCCTTAAAAAAAGTTAAATAAACTTGTTAGCCTGACGGCTTGGTTTATTATGGACGCCTGGCAGATGTGAAACATTTAATCTTTGTTATCTTTTTTTATTGACAGAGGAAACAAAAAAAAAACAAATATTCAGATAGTTTATAATTAAATATTAATTTATTTTATTAGTTTATTTTTATGTAATAATTTATCACAGTAATATTTGTTTCAAAATCTGTTGTAAATAACGCTTTTCACGTTTTAAGACAGTTTATCGTAATACACTGATATAAACGAGTAAAGTTGTAAGTTTCGGTAAATAACAAACAATGCTGAACTGAATTAATTCGAAAAGAGCCAACAACATGCAAAACTCACCGAATGACCAAGACGCGAAGCTGGTCAAATTAAGCCGGAAAAAGCCGACATTACAGGAAGTTGGCCGAATGGCAAAACGCGTCTTGCTATTAGAACATTTTAACTCCCTTCTAAACGCGCCATTAGATATTTCACATCAACAATACTATATTTTTTATTTCTCCGTGTTCATGTATGCAATACTAAGTTATATACTATTATTGTAAAGTAACCTTATTTTAAACTAATATCACATATTAAACTGAAAGAGCATCGTACGGTGTTAGATTCCTTTTTGCCATTCGGCTACGGAATACTGAAACTAAATATTATCCTATCAGCCATATTTTTCAAACATTCCCAGAAATCGGTCAAAACATTTTAAAAAAAGAAGACTTACTATAGTTTGCGTCGTTCTCAGAAAGTTTTAGGTCCGGTAAAACGGTAGGAGCAGTAGCCCGTTCTACGATGTCACTATTGCTATTATATGTATATATATATATATATATATATATATATATACATATATATATATATATATATATATATATATATATATATATAAATTTAAGGTATCAGGTAAATTTTTGCGTTGAAGTATTTTTTGCAAAGGCTGAAATCCGCATTTGTGCCTACGTATTAATTTATTCTAAGTAAATTTTAAATAAGAAACATGTGAGAATAGGAAAAACGTGACTCGCTTAAGGTCAAATATATTGAATAACAAATTTTAATGTTACAGTACTCGTTAAAAATGTTTGGGCGACGTTCTGTCAATATTAGTTTGTCTAGTGTCCATTTTTGCGTATTAGAACACATCGCTAGTAATTAACCGAAACGATTCTACTGGGTTGAAGTTTTGAAGTTTTGTTATTTAATCTAAGCATATTTGTCTTTCATATATCGCACGTTGATTGAGTTCTAAAGACTATCAGGTTTATGACAGTGCTTACAATAAGTGATGGAAGTGTTAGAGTACTAGCTAATGAAATGTTTTTGACTTCCTGGCTGGTGGATGTTAATAGCTTAACATTTTATAAATCACTGGTTCATCTTTCTTAGTTTACATATTCATATTAATCTTGCAGTCAAAGGCTTTGTATTTGATAATACTGTCGCCCAAAATTTCGAAACGACTTATGAAGACAAAAAATAGTGGTAGAAAATAAAAATTTGCACGACTGCATATTGTGTCATTAATATAAGATATCGTACCTCGATGTATTTTGTTGTGTATTCGTAAGTCTATTTTCGATGTATTTGAACAATGCATAAGTTGCATTCAACCTGTCCATTGTTCCAAAACGACTATGACCGCTGTGCAAGAGTTAATAAAACAGAGTGACTGCCATTTTTTTTTTATATAATCCCCTTACTTAGTTTTTTGTTACACTTTATATTACTCAAGATGAATTATTTTTGTTGCTGGCTGGAACAGATGTTTATTTTATTAGTAAAATTACTTTCTTTACAGTTTGCTTCGTATTGATTTGTCGTCTCTTCCATTAAGACTTAAAAATGGAAAAAGCATACGCAATCATCATCGGAAGGCAGTCCGAAATTATAGTTCATCATAACGAAATTAATCTCGTTCTAGCAGAAATTATTCTGGAAGGTTTCTTATTCTAGCAGAATTATATTGAAATACGAATGATGCAAAAAATTAAATTATGTATGCGTCATCTTTGTCTATGATTTACCTCTGTGTGATAATATACTTTTTCTTTAACAACCTTGTGACTTAGATTCCAAAAAATCCGCAACGTTTTTTCGAACATTTTTCTCACATAGTGTTGAAATTTTGTATTAAATAAATTATTCCCCAGAGCATCGACCAAGTAAGAGTCAGATGCTGCAAAATATATTAAATTAGGTGCATGGATTAGCGGAACCCAGCCCAACGCCTGTAATTTTTGATGAGTATATTTAACCTTTTAGAAGAAAATTTTCTATATTCCCTAACTTTAACCGTTATCGTCAATCTATTTCTAACAAAACTTACAATTTTTCCGCAAATATATTTTTCTTTTTAATCTGAAATATCTTGTGTCTACTTAATGGTAATCGTATAAAATGTAACCTGTTGTTATAAAGATTGTTCGAACAAAAACTTATTGTGAAGCTTATTTTCACAGAGATTGGCGATATTTATTTATTACGCATAGAGAAAAACTCTTTGAATACCACAGTCATGTATTGATTTATTCTCGCTGTTGACTGTGACAAAAATAAGTCCTCTGTCTCTGTTCTGACTGTGACAAAAATAAGTCTATTGATTTTATAATATACGATTGCAGAAGCATATTATCTGTGCAAGAAAGCAGATCAAGAATTTGAAATTTCCTAAATTAAATACTAAATCTATTAACACGCAGGAAATAAAATATGTAAAATGAAATTACTTCAGTGTATTAAGATTCAAAGTAACCAATTATCATTCGACAATAATATTTCATATCAGACAGGCTTCATACACATTGCGTGTCACTGCCATGTCATAGGAGAAAACGGTCAGCTTTCATGTGGTCGCATCAATTTATATATATATATATATATATATATATATATATATATATATATATATATATATATATATATATATATATACATATATATATATATATACATATATATATATATATATATATATGTATATATATATATATATATATACATAAATTGAAGCGACGACTTTCATCTCAATTCGTTTCCTTATCACAGTACTAGTGCGATAAGGAAACGAATCGAGTTGAAAGTCGGTGTATTGATGAAAACTGAGAAGCGAACACTACGGCTCAGCTCATAACAGCTGTATTTTTATAACCTTGTGAACGACACGTCATAAATTGAAACCAATATTTTCCAGTTTCTTAAGAATTTCATAACTTAGATCAGTGATTTTTTTTCCATTTAAAGGAAAAATCCAAGGGATGCTTCTTTGACGTTCACTTTTTTATTATAAATTTTCACATAACGATCACTTCAAACATTTCATCAATATGTGAAATGTCGGGTGACAGCACACCCGACATTTTACATACATAATACCAAAAAAGTTGGCCGAATTGATTTCGTGGATAAGCTTAGAGTTTACGTGGTTCGTTAAAACATTTATGAATTCTATTTGTACATCTAGCGAAAAGTATGATACTTTTGGTGATTTACAATGCCAAGTTCAAGGTGTGTTCTTTTAACACTATATTATATTTTGACAGTAGTTCGACTAGTTCTAAGAAATTGCCTTTATCTGTAGATCATTGTTCAAATATAGTTCCTGTATTACTGGTGAGAGCAAATAAATTATTGGTAATAGCAAATATACGACAGCAGAAGTGGTACTGGTTATTAGTTATAGGAGAGTAAATCATTTTATAAAACCGTTCTTTTGATAGACGGAAAACATCACCCTTTACTTTTAACCTGTGCCTAAATAGAGTGGTAAAAGTCCATTTTCTATTTTGGAAATGTTCACTTTCTTTTTTTATGTTCTCAATGCAAACGGGTATACTCCAATATAATAAATCTCTCAAGTCCTAAAGTGATGAATGAATCACTGTTTTTGGGTTATTAATTAATTCTGTTTAACAGCTATTACTTTATTTATTTATTTATTTATCTGCTTTAATGTATCTAATTGATACATATGGCGGACTTGTTGCTACGTGAGCAATCTCTTACAGCCAACCATAACACCCGTCCAGCCCCGCTCGACGAACGGCCGGGAACCGAACCCGGGTCTCCGCTGTGCGCCGCGTCGTCACAGGCCGTATGCCTTGTGATCAACCCAATACACCACGGCGACGACATTACTTCCTGAAGATGAGCTGATATATGAATCATTTCTTACGTCAATGTGAGAATTAATTACTTTTGATGAACTTTGGTTGTTATCAGTTTTTGTAATATATTTCAAGATGGATCCAGACATGCTCTGAACTTCATACTGTTTGGCTTTTCTCTGCTGAAACTCACTTTTTCTTTTAGATGTATGAACTCACAGAGGCATGTTTCTCCGTTTGGGTATTTGGTACAAGTACGTTAAAAGTATGCCCGATTAATATCATCGACGCTATACATTTTAATTATATATATTTTTAGAAATATAGGTTTACCAATATTTCATAACTACACTTCGTTGTCGTAGCTCATTGTACTATTACGTCATAAACTTACAAAATCATTGAACAAACCAATCCACTTACCTTGAGTAACTAAAACCAAGTTGGTTTCATTTTTATAAAAGATATCGTTTTAACTTTTGAATGATTCACTTCACGCCGATAACAGTACACAAACGAAAAGAAAAATGACATAAGCCATAAGCAACGATTTCGGGAGAATCCCCCCAACGAGCCATTCTGCCCTCTATCACGAGTAGGCTAAATAAAGAAACTTAAAAAATAGAAACGTTACGAGTTAAATATGAGCAAAAATCGAGCGCTAAATTGTGCATCGCTCCACTTAATAGAAGTAATGATGAAGGCATCCCAAACAGAATTATTATTTGTGATGAAAAGTTTGTATGATAACACTGTAAATATTCACTGGAATGGTTGATTCAGGTATCTAAGCAAAACAATATACGAAAATGAATGTCAGCCAGGTGAATTACACTGTGAGTTCAAGTGTTCAGCGTCGGTGTTATTCATTAAAACTACATATAATTCGCAAATACCGTTACGTGAAATATATATCGTCAAGGACTGAAAACCTACAACATAGAAGCTCGCTGTCAAATAACCGGCTGGTTAATTATTTACTCCACATTAAATATATGGTACCAGTTAAACAGATCATCTTGACGATGTTTTAATTTCCTACAGCAGGGAAATTTGCCTCATTTATCATGCATACATCTCTCTCTCTCTCTTTCTTCGTTATAATTTGGACAATTTTTTTAGAAGAATCATTTTGGAAACTTGGATTCGTGTTAAATAATTCAAAAAAATTTCAATTTATGTCTTCAATTCGTCTGCACTTCATTGGCGCAAAGCTGATTAGAATCCGGCTCCATTATTTGGAGCCCACACGAAGCCAAGTACAGCTTGATGATTGAACGTGTGCAAAGGACGTTCCTTCGAAATCTGTACATGAGAAACTATGGTTACTTCCTCTTTTAATTTCCTACCTATTTTCTCTTGGGTATACTAGGTTTTCATTCCTTACAACTCAGAAGAGACGTTGCGCTTTTGAAATTTATCTTCAAGCTATTAAAAGGAAAAGTTATATGCCTTCTTCGCATTTGACAATTTTCTGCCTTCATGCAATCATCATCTATTTCCTATACCACCCTCTAGAACCGAACTATATCGGAACTCTCCAGTTTTCCGTGGTATTCAACTGCTCAATCACCTGGTCGTGGTTGCACTAGAGTGTGATTTGTAAAAATTTGTTTGTGATAGTGAAAGTAAATTTGTCGAAATGTGTCGTCCTTACGTTTTAATAGTAAATAAGTGTTTAATAGTGAATAACTAAGAAAGGGCGTTCTCGTATATTTTATATTTATATTTAATATATACCTTTTTTAATGGTGTTAATTTTTTAACCCATTAATTATTTATCGTTACGAATAATGAATTGATAAATGCATGTAAATAAATAAATAAATATTAGATTTTTAATAGAAGTGATTGCAATATTCCAAGTATACATCGATTCACATTGATAATTTTTTTTATTCAAAGTATACATTGATTTTCATTTATTATTATTAGATTCTCATCTATTAGCATTTATTTATATAATCAACTGCCATTAAAATGGCGTAAATATATAGTCAATATTTTGACTGACCAAATAAGATTTTTGCAAACATTTTTATTTCAAGGTCATGTGTATAACATGACAGTTTCTTGAATAATTTTATAACTTTAGAAAGAAGAGTTAAATAAGTAAGCAAGGGCGTTTCTTTCGGCGCTAAAGAGGGGTTGTGGATGCTCATATTTGAATTATATAAATTATGGATATATGTATTTGCATAACATAATGACAATCTGCTTATGATTTACGTCATAGAATGGTCATAATAAATAAGGCAATTAAATTTATGTATTATCGTACGAAACATCGAATTCGACGCACTCCTATAAAACGTATATACACAAAACAGTTTCCCTACTTACTCGTATGTATTAAGAATAAACTTCAAATACGTACTGTCAAGAAGAGAAGCTTATATAATAATGTTAATTATGTAAAATAATTAAATTAACTAATTTATTTATCTTTTGTTGCTTGAAATGAAAGTATCGGGGCAGACACCTAAAACGTTTATAAAAAACTTAACACTCGTACACACGTAATTTGGTAATTGAAAGATTTGCATTGAATGCGAAGTCATAAAATTTACATATTGATTAACGTTCTTAGAAACGAAATGAAGCCAACAATAATAGGAAATAACTATTCATTGATGTGTCTAAAGTCTACCAGTACCCATATTTTGTTTGAATTCGTAATGAATCGAAATTTACTTTCGCGTTCTATTGTCGCCTATCGTGCTAGCAATATATCTTCATGAAGATATGTTGCTAGCACGATCACATTTTTCAAGGTTTTCTATTAAAATATAGATTTCTAGCTATTGCCCGCGACTTCTCACGCGCCATAACAGTTTAGCCAGACGTAAAATCTATTTTTACCTTCATGATAAATACTACATTTCATAGAGATCGGTTGAATACTAGAGCGATAGAAATGGAGCAAACAAATAAGTATATAGACAGATTCATTTTCGTATTATTACATAATTTAGGATAAATTATACAGGACACATATAAAACAAATGTTGCCGTACTTTCCAGCAGTATGAGTAATTCTCATAGTAATCCCACAAATTGAACTTGAGTCATGTTATCGATATTATATTATATGGACTTGACCTGAAAAGCACAACCATCTTATACATACGTATCTACCTCATAATTAAACTGCGATAAAAGGGTAATCTGCTATGAGGAAGTATAGCTTTAAACTAGATTAAATCACCTATGTTGGATGGTCGACCATATGAAGTGTTTTTATATTAAGTTAGGCTTGCAACTTGACACTATTACCGAGTTTCGGTAATTTCAAATTTTTGAGTAATATCATAGTTATAGCCACACGTAGTATAAACGAGTATCAGAGACTCAACAAGACAATATAATATTTTTTTCCAACTTTAATTTATCTCGTAATTTTAGATTATACTTTCCAATTATCACATTGTCGCAAGATTGCTCTTGTAGTAATAAATCTGCTATCTGTGTATTTAGCTTTCAAAATTGTTGTGAGGTATCGTAAATAAATATCGTAAATAAATATTTACGATATTTATTTATATTTACAACAATTGTAAATAAATAAACTATTGATGAAGCAGAAGGTTAATTAATAATTAATTATAAATTATCCTTCAATTTAAAATTGATAAATGACCAAATAATTAAATATCATTCCTCTATCCTTTTCTGAACAGTGATTGGCAATGCGCGATCTCTTCCGGTGTCGCTTGCCACTTTGATTGTGCTAAAGTAATGCTAAAGTCTTGCAAGGAGATTGGAAGGTACAATGTACGACACTATTTACTGTTATCAATGCTTCAAATGTTGTTGGGACCCGAATTTCATTAAGAAGCTTACGGAAATGGCAGGACTCTGTATTATTTAGGCGTACCGTTTATATTCTGCTTTAAGTATGTTTTTTCTAAATAAAACGAATCCATCCATTGACATCTGTCATGTTCTTTTTTCCTTTTTTGGATCTATGATTATTTTAAATGTAGTATGCCGGTAACACGGAATATAGCAGAGTCCGGCAACGTTATTTATTTGATGTAGTTTGAAAAAGTACAGGAGAGCACTTTTCGTAAGACCCATTATTTTATGCGCGATGTTTTCCTCTCTTCGCTCATGAACCGGAGACACGTGAAATCTCTCTACCACTTCCGAACTACTTATATATCATCAATTATGTAAATTTTCATACTTCATCTCTTTCGCTCTTTAAAGCTAAAGCGGCATTATTGATTATTATTATTTAATTACACATTTATAATCTCACTTTATCGATTTCATTGAGTTATAATATTTAATTTTGACGTGAGTGCGAACAGTTTTTAAAAGGGTAGTATCATGAGGAACAAATAAAAATCCTTTTCTGTTTACAATAAAGCTTTGTCCGGAAAACATCTCCCGCACTGCGGATAGACACAGCTCTGTGTTTCACTGACTAAAAAAATAGTATACCTTTATTATATGCGTAGCAGTTTAAAATTAAAGTTTCCGTGGGAACCATATATTATTTCAGATTTTACTATTTCTATCCTTCTTAATATTGAACGCTCATTCCAACCCTTCAGACGTTACATTTTTAAATGAATCTTCCTTAGTTTCCGTCTCATTATTAAAGGAATATTTCCTCCAAATTATTGGAAACGTTTCGCAATGTGACTCCATTACTAACTTTGAACACCTATCTCACCACCTTAGTTGTTGATTTCTAAAAAAAATGTCAAACGTACATTTAATTATTTTTTTTAGTATTTTCACGAAGTTCAAGTAAGTTTTCGAGTTGGAGAAAAAATATTAAATGGTTCCACCGCCTAATATTTTTACTCTATAAAAACTTTGAATCCTCATTTCACCCCTTTAAGGGTTAATTTAAAAAAAAAATCCTTCTCCTTGCTTACCCATTATACAAGGAATATTCCCTACAATTAATCGAATCGTTTAATAATTTTATTACATTACTATTTCTAAACCATTCAATTTCAATAAAGATATTGCACGGTAAATCTACATCAATTATGTCGAGAGCAGACGTTTGGATTTAAAGAAGATTGATTAAAGCAATCGAAACAATTAAATGAAACTACGTGATGTAGTATTATTTCTACTTTCTTTAATTTCTTTACCCCGACCTATGTTTCTTATAATTATCTTTTTTTACCCTAGTTATATTTGCTAATATCCCACCTGAAGATGTTGTAATACAACGAAACCCAGGTCGGGGTAAAGAAATTAAAGAAAGTAGAAATAATACTAGTAGTAGTATCATACTATCAATACTAGTAGCAGTATCTCACGTAGTTTCATTTAATTGTGAATAATGAATTTCTACAAAATTAACGCCAAATATATTCAACAATCGAGACAAGTTAATTAATATCCAAAATTACTATAAATAAATCATCAAAGAGCTGAATATTGGTGCTGACAGGTATTGATTATGCCAATGGATAACTTAAACTATACCCAACCTACCAGGAGGATGCCAGATATTAATCAACAAGAGCATATTACTAGACATGATAACATTGTTATATATAGTATAAATATAACCATAAAAATCCTAAAACATAGCGATAATGATGTACAGACGATGAGGTACCTATGTACTTTAAAATACTCCATATAAAGAATATACAACTTAATAATGCCACGAAAATAATAACAATCACCTATTACATCGCAAACAAGTTTTCCACCTTCAACCACTACATTTTTAATGCAAAAATACTAAAGCTAGCAAGACACTTGACATTCGGACACTTATTGTTCGGATAATAAAGACAAGTAACTTTCTTTTCCGGTTATGAAAAACACAAACTATATTGTCGAATAAAGTATGCGTTGCATAAATCAACTTACGTATAGTAGGTGCACATTTGAATTAAGCAATGATAACATAGATACACAGTGATGTTATATTATTTAGCCATGTATTTAATAGCCTAAAAGTGCCCTAAAGTAAAAGTAAAAGTTCATATAATTTATCCGAATTTTACCTCTCATTAGCATGAATTGCGACTCATAGTCTGTGGTTGTTTACTGTCACTGTCGTGTTTTATCTATGAAAACATCTATGAAAATGCCTTCTCTCTAATGATAAAATGTTTTAATTACATGGCTACCGCCAGCAAAGGTCCCGAATTATATTTCTTTCGTAAGTATTTAGTTTTTAGAAGACCTCCTGTCTTCTATTGCATTAGCAAATGTAACACGACGGGATGATTCCGCCATTATCTATGAGAAATAACCACATCAGATTTGTCTCAGAGCAATATTATCCCATTCGCTCCTATTTAGTACTTTGTCACCTGTAATATAAACTTAGAAACTCTCATAATTATGACTTATCTCGTACTTATACATGTTTTTTGATTTGACGTCTCGCTCTTCTGTCCATGTTATTAAATATTTGAATAGGTGTATGAAGTTACAGAGTATTTGCATACTTATTAGCTGAAACCATTTACTTCGTTCGTTTTCATAATTGTAAACGTTTATTTTAAATGAAATTGTTTTTAAGTACCGGATTTAGGAATGTTCATAACATTGAGAATAACATGTTTTTGTACATGGAAAATGAAACGATTACAATGAAATATCAGTTGCTTTTGGCAAAAATGATTGATAATTAGATTTAAAAATTACGATCAAACAAATTATGCCATTGTGTAAGTTTAAGTTATAATAGGTAATTACTTAGTTTGAATGTTATTTTATACGAATTAACTTTTACCTTTTTATATGTACTTGACAAATGATGTTAAACCCAATAGATGTTTTATACCCATATAAAACGAAAAAAACGTTTTAGCCCAAGTAGGACTAACACAATAACTATGGTGAGAGACTCCCATTCAAAAGAAACCTACCTAAAAGGGGCAGTTGTATTGAAGCCAAGACAATTATTTCGTCTTTTAGTGCCTGTTTTATAGTTTTAATGACATGTCTCTTTTATTATAAAGAGACATGTACTTGACCTTACTTTATACGATTTGGTGTTAGCGAAGGTTCGACTTTCGGTTTTTTAAAAATTCAGAATTCTGGTAAACCGTATTGCAAGACCCGTGAAAAGTAGATGTTATTATTGGCTGAAGTTACTTTTTGTTGTCAAAATGTAACAAACTATGCATGATTGCAATGTGACATTGACAATGTTATCATACTCCAATATGATGAGCGACGTTTGGCTTTATGTGAATATCTAAATGATCAATTGTCTTTACAGTCACGCGTGCGCCATTGACTTTAAATATATGGTATACAAGCTGCTTCCCTGTCAACTAATTTAAGGCTACGTACATAATGTCTGTGCTGCCAAAAATCATAATATTGAAACTTGTGCTTTAAATGTACATTTTTGCCAGTAGATTACAATAACAGAAGAAATAAGTGAAATATATTTATGGTAAATTATAATTACGTTAGTAAATAGTCTAGTTACCTCGATGTCCCCTAGTGTGTGGAGTATTTTATTAGTACTAATGTTAAAAATGGCATTCTGTGTTCAAAGCGGTGAAGTAAAATAAAAGAAACAGACAGTTCAAAAGTATGTCATGCATCCTTATATCGAGCCTTTTTTTACAAATCAATATTTGGCGAGGCGAAACCACCTTCGAAGAACCATTCTAAAAGCAATACATTTAACAAGAATGTCAGTAGTATATTTGTGTAATATAATAATGTTATGTATAATTTGTGTAATAATTCAAGAAATAGCTGTCATAAAATTAGTTTAATTTGTTTCTCCAAAATGTAATCATTTTTACAATAAAAATATGCTTTATATTTGCGGAACAATTACGAATGGACTAGTATTGGTCAATCTATGTAGGTTTTACAAAGATTAACATTTTAATACGTTTTCAATATGTACAGAAAATTACCGAAATAGGTCATCAGTTATATTTTGGTGTTCTCATAGGTGTAGCGAAAATAAATTATTTTCCATTTTAGATAGATTATTAAAAAGGTGTTAAAAATGTATAATTAACGATGTCTATGAAATGTTTATTCATCAAGACTCAGAGATACCAATATGTGCCAAGAAATACTTTGTATATGAAATTTGGAATGTATATGAATTTTATGAAACACAAACTATATTTAACTGCAGAATGTTCATATTCACTAGGCTTTTTTATAGAAAAACAACATATGGAGGCATACCTATAAGTATCGTAACTAAGAATTTCCATTTAGTTAATGAAATATTATTCGAAAATAACGTCCCATTGGTTAATAATTATGTATAAATATTTCTTTAAGTGTTTGTCAGCTTCTCAGTTTGATGCAGGTAATGTGGAATGTGGAAAACAACGCGGATATTTTTTAAAAGTTAAGCAAGTTTCCGATGGTAAATGTTATAAATAATACTTATAACATGCGTTTTTTTAATTGTATAGCTTTGAATGTATGAATAATGACACGTGTTGTTTTTTTAATTTCAAAAAGTATATTTTAATTGTATACCTTGTAATTTATTTGGTTTTTTGCAGTTTTACCGAATTACTTTTTCCATTAAAACTATTGATGTACTTTGCATTTACTATTCGTGCATTTAATTCATAGCTTAATTAGCTTTTGAGATTTTACAGATTTCAATAGCTTTTGAGATAATTTACAATAAAAATAATAAGAAAAATTTGTATATTATCAAATCCAACCAACATCGGTGTACTGTGAACTTTAAGTGTACAGTATATTAAATGTTTCTTTAAGTTTGAACCGTTCACGAACTATTTAGTGACCATCGTTCAATAAATAGTTCAAAGTACAGTTGCATCAGTAAAAGCTCAGCCATTATATTCTATAGCGATAGGCTGCCTACATTTACTCAGATATAATTCTTTCACCCGAAAATCTTCCATTTGATGTTACTGAGGTGGGTCAAATGGGAGATTCACAGGAATTGACACTCAATAGCTAATGTGTTTAATTTTTAAATTCATACATTTTCCTTGTGTGATGCATGCCTTTTAAACAGTAACAAAATTACCTTAAAGTGTTAATAAATATATCATTAATGAGGTAGAGGAACACAGAATATATGACATAATAGCGCATGAATAAACAGATATAAATAAATCATGAAATTACTGAGCGTTTTGTTACAAAAGATATTTAGATTTTTGAATACACGTATTAGGGATGCCCTAGGTGTATCTAACTTGAAACGCGCCGATTCATGAATATCGTTGTACAGTACATCTTAAAGTAGATGCACTGTATAACAACGTGTCATTTGATTCATACGTGTGATTCATGAATGTCGTTGTACATCTTATCTTTTTTCATTGAGGTCTTAGGCCAATATTGTTGTTGTTTTTGTGTAATTAATATTAAACCATTTAATAACATGTGTTGACAAATATTGAAATTTGCATTAAGTGTAGAGTAAAGTACGTGGATTGCTCTACATTTTGAGTAGAAAAGCAAGAATTTCGCTGATTTCCATGTTAATCGATTCTCATGACTGATACTCAAAAAATAGGTTTTCATTTTGAGGTTAAAACCTAGTCTAATATTTTTATTAATTGTTAACAATCTTATTTTCTTAAGAAGTTGTTAAGTAAATTTTTTAAATAAAGAAGCTAGTTGAAGCAAGCAGTTAAGCCCGAAAATACGCAGCGTTGTAATTTAAAATACCTAGTTCCTAGTAAATTTTTCTATATACAAACTTTCCTTTGTATTGGGCCATATTTATGGAGACGTTTTAAGAGGCTAATTCCCAAATCTCACAGTTGAATACCTTTTCTTGGCTAAGATCTTGGTTAGAACAAGTCTTTGACGTTCAACGTACCTATGTTGTACGTTTTTGTAATACCTATACGTGTAGCTCTATGTATGGTGGCTCACAAGATTTTGCCCGATCGTTTGTAAATCGACAGTGTATATATAGGCTGAAGGTTTACTCAGAAAGGAAAACACGATTGTTTCACAGTCATTTTATTTTTCGATTCAATCATAGTAAAACAATTTTATTAGTGTTCAGTTAATCTAATCACGATACTATGTAACATTGTTTTGTCATTAGATATTGTATAATCTTTTCTGGTCATAAGGTAATGTTGCTATAATATTAGGCTTTAACTAATATCGGTATACTATATACACACATATATATATATATATATATATATATATATATATATATATATATATATATATCATGAATTGCCTTACGAGATTTCCGATGATGAATAATGTCAAAGTCTTAATATTATGTTATCTGTAATATCAGGTTTTCCATTAGCTTTCTTTTTTCTGACATTACTTTTCTTCTTTGTCCTTTATTCTATATTTACTATTTACTTTAAACTTTCGCGATAAACTATCTGCGATCCACCACGCAATTTTCATAATTATTTTGTCATGGTTAACTGTGCTCGTAATTGAGGTCTAATTAACTGATTTAACTACTAATTACATATTATAAAGCGAGCACAATTTATAAAAACGTAGATTTGATCACGCAAACGCCAAAATCATCTGCATGTTACGTTATGTAAGTTCACGTAGTATCTATGCGTGACTCGTAACGGTCTTTATTTGTCATCAACTTTTTTTAATTGATATCTCAGTGAATCTGTGTTATGCAATTCGATGAAAGTTTGTTA
Source organism: Druceiella hillmani (assembly GCA_039881145.1). Lineage (NCBI taxonomy): Eukaryota > Metazoa > Arthropoda > Insecta > Lepidoptera > Hepialidae > Druceiella > Druceiella hillmani. Next base: position 4,149,978 of record JAYKKI010000105.1, on the reverse strand, counting down.
AATTGCTATGGTATGGCAGTACAATGAGATAGTAGTACGGAATGGATGAATAAGTGATAATTTATTGATCAAATTATCAAGGTCAAACCGAATACTACGGGTGCACAAAAAGAAACATCTGTGCACCCGTAGTATTTTCAACAGAACTAAAACTTTGGGCATATACCGTTAAACTTTTACCTCACGGTGATATGAAAAAAAACTGTTTATGTTACATTTCGATGAAGTCCATAATAGGTAAAAATCTTTACTGTCGTTTTCTTATTAGGGTATGGAAATATGAAAAAGACCAAATACAAAAATTTTCTAGTGAAAGAAAATTTTATGTATTTGTAAACACTTCGTTATTTATATTATTGAATTTTTCCGATAAACTTCATAAAATGTAAGATAAAATTAGGTATATGAAATGTGAACTATTCAACTTTGACAGCGCATCGTGTTTTTAATTAAAAACAAGGTTGTGTAATATACGTATAGTACATTTATACCAATTAATATATGGATTATATACGGAATTAAAATATGGTGTTGGGAATGGGGCTGGGCGTAATTCATAAATATATTGGAATTACAATACCCTAATTTGACGTGATAATAATTGAAATTTACGTGATAATAATTATTTAATTTATTAAAAATAGTAAGCAAATTCTAAAACTATGCAGTATATTTTAAGAAAATGTACATAAATATTTAATATAAGACACATACTGATCCCATAAACGAAAACCGGCTAAACATTTGACGTGCGCAAAATAAAGTTTAGTAGCAGTCTATATGTGAAGAAATAGTCTACGTAAATGTTGCAAAATGGGCTTAAAAATTAAAGATTTTAAATGCAAAAGACAAATTCTATAACACCTCACTTGTTGAGACACGAGATAAAAAATTCAAACGCAATTTTACTACTATTACATACAATAAAAAAACAATATGTTGCTAGATTTCATTGATATCTACGTTTGAAGCATCAGTATGCCAAGTCTCATGCACATCTGTTTAAACATAGAGAAACTATAAAGAGAGGTTGTGACAGAAGAACATGAAAGGTCGAAATTGTAAGGGTCCTTTCTTTCACTACAGAATTGTAAACACTTATGATTTCTCTGTCTGTAATGAGCGGAGGCGAATTATTTTCTTTATAACTTTGAGTAATGTATTTGTACCAATGAGTTTGTTGTATGTATCAGTACTAGCGACCAATGAGTTTGTTGTATGTATCAAAGTATTGAAAATACAAAGATTACAAAAATAACAGTAGGTATGAGTAATCTATATTATAATAATGTTATAATTTTTTTAATATATTAATGTCAATTGGAATTTAAGGTTTTTAATGTAACTCTACATGGCTCAACGCCATTTCCCGTAATTCTATTTGACAAAAAAATTTTAATTAATCAAAATAGCTACCTTGTGTGAAGAAAATAAAAACTGTAATTACCATTCACGTAATCAATAAATCATTTTCGTTACAAGGTTTGAAAAGAATAAAATGTTCATATTTGCATAAGGTCGTTAGCATTACTAAGCATTGCAAAGAATACACGTATGTGTTCACCCATATCTCCAATAAACACCAATAAACATTGCAGAATGTGTAATGTTCATTGATGATAGAGAAATTTCAACAATATATTTTAATGATGAAACTTCAGATGTATACGAATATTAAATAGTGACATATTTTATAAATATTTCCCATTTGCTCAATGTATATTAAAATTACATTAATAAATGTTTAGTAACATAGGCTTAATACGATTAATTAGCTTTTTAGAAAGAGGTTAATATTTTGGCTTGCATTTAGACACGAATAAGTTATTCTAACTGATATTTAGAGCCACGCTTTTTTGTATTTATAAGTCATAATTATATATTATCTATGTATATGTTTTCATTAGTTAGCAGTGCGGTCTAAATTGTACGGTCCAAATCTATTAGCTTAGTACACCTGGAAGAAGAGGTTATTATCTTAAGCGACTCGTAACTCGTTTTTTTTGGAATGTAGTCTAAAACTTAAACATTAAAAGTTTTTAACATTAAGATAAAGCCGGGTCATGTAAACGGATCCCTAGGAATATAAAAGAGAAATCTAATAATAAGTCAACTGCGGTAGTAATGACTAATAAAAAGTTGAACTATGAATCTTGTTATAATAAGCCGAGTTGCTAAGAGAAAAATTCAAAGAATCAATTAAATACTCAGGTGCAGAGAGCTAAAATCACGTCGCCGGAGATGCCTCTCACACGGCCAGGTGACATTTACCCCGGAAGACGGGGTGAGTTTGAACAATAACACTGAATGACATTGACTGATAGCGATAATGCTAAACGCTTATATAACGCTCGCGCCTTTGTGTCCAGCGCAGTGTTTGGTCGCGCGTTGGCGCGTGCTCTTATTATTTCATCGAGTAACGCAGTTGGTTACATTGGAGTGGTTGACGGAGGAAACGCGAAAATATTGGATCTTACACTTCCACTTCGTTAATTCGCAAATTGTGAGTAAATAGGCTGGTTTAATTGATAATTTTAATACAATTCTTTAACACCAAAAATGTAGTTTCAGAGCATAATACTTTACGGTGGTTCCTCATTGGATTTCGAGAGTTTCAGGGAAAAACATGCAATATAAATATATCATTTATATTCATGATAAAATTCCTTATCCGATCATTAAGCGTTAACGTGTTTTCAAATTCTTTGCATCTTTTTAATTTAAAATTGAATTTTCAGTTAAGTTTTAAATAAAACTGATTTTTGTTTTGAAGGAAGCATAAATAGATATAAAACGTTAATCTTTATTATGATCCAGAAATTTTAAATAATACTTGTTTAAAATCGATAGTTCTGAAAAATTATCACTTGTGTCATTATTAAATTTAGAAGAATTTCAATTCAAATAAAAGTATCATTAAACATTTATTTATTATTATTTTTATGAATTTTACATGCAGTATACTTGTAGGTTTAATAATCAATTTCTTCAATCGAATCAATAAAATATAGTTGAGGTAGTACTCTTTTTTCATGTTCCACATGAAAAAGGGAGTCCACTGCTTATTTTTCAGGTAGTGATAAAAAATTTAATTAAAATCTCATTCTTAAAAAAAATTTAAAAAAAATTTCTTCATAGCTCGGTTAAGTCATTTTTATTTTTGTAGCTAATACAGCTAATTGAGGATGTCAGTATTCATAAAAGTAAATTTATTTATCCTTTTTCAAAATTAAGGAAACTTTATAGTATAATCATAGCAATGTCTTGCGTATCAGAGAATCTATTTGTTAACATAGTAGTTAACATAGAAGTATTGAACATGTTGAAAAAGTGCGAAGATTACAAATATTTTCCAGTGATACTTTCTGTAATTGTTTGTCTCTGAACTACATATAAAAAGAGGTTCTACCACAACAAAATGTGGTTGATAATTTCCAATATAGAAACCTGTAAATTAACTAATATTTATAAAGTTCAAAATGGTAGTTATATTAAATTTGTAAATTAAAAATTGGATTGATTGCTGTAAAAACATTTAAATAATATCAGGCACTCATAATATCGTGTATTTATACTAACAGCTTTAAAACGATTGCTTCATTGCGAAATTGACGATAATACAACCGAAACATACTTCCAAGTTAAGTTATCAAAAATATTAATAATAAAATGATGAAATATTTTTTGATAGTTGCATCTTTCTTTCTCACTGATTTCGCTTTCATTAATAGTAGCCTCAAATACCATGCTCGAATTGTAATGCCATTTTCATCACAGATGAAAATGACATTATTATACTGACTCTAAAAGGAAATAACTTAGTTGAAAAGGGGTCGGTCGATTTCAGCGATGTTAAAATTAAATGATTAAAGATTTGTACTCGAAATGTAGCTTTTGTTTAATATTTTATAAACGTAAATGTTATTTTAAGTAATACTTAATTGAAATAGAAGCTAATAAAAGTTTTTTGGGACCATTTAATAACTTCATAAAATTTTTAATTTTGTTCTTAAATATTCGATTTCAGCAGTTGTCAATTTTAAAAGATAAAATTGGACCTAGCAAAATTCATTATTAATCCGTTCAGTTTAAAATAAAGCGATATTTTGTAGTGATGTCTTTATTTTTTTGATCTAAATTGTCGAGTAACATTTTTGTAGCTCGACACTAATTTTAGCTGTGTCACGTTTTGAGAAAAAGTTTAAATTTTTCCGAAAAATTAATGTCATGTCATTTTCAGATTCAAAAGTTATACAAAGATTACAGGAATATAATAATTAAGGCGAAGATTCATTAACTTGTTGCTAATATTAATGGATCGTCAAAGTCTCGTAACATCATGATTTAAATCAATCCGTTACCGAAAAAAATAATTCAATGTTCTTCATTTTCGTAGGAAATGAGCTAAAACAATATTAACAAGAGTTCAATTCAAAAATCAAGACTACAAGTTTGTAGTTGTGTATACTGTATTCGTAAAATATCTCATAGCAGGGACCTACAGTGTACACGAGGTATATTGTTAATAACACAGTTTTTACATCACATAAAATCTGCGGTTTCAAGTTAACGGTTAGTAGTAAAATTAAATTGTTATTGAGAGTTCATATATTAACAGCAGTTATATTCATATACTCGTGTGTAAACAGTTGTAATTTTGTGGTTTGCACAATTTGCGCAAAAAGTTTAGGGGGAAAATTTATATTTGAATTAAATGTATGTTAAAAAGACAACATTGGTATTATAACTTCACAATTAATGATTTTTAACTAAAAAATATAATACAAAATTACTTCAGAAAATTTTTTATTAATACTTTCATTCGACATAATACGTAAGGTCGATTTTATACAATTTGTTATCATATATATATATATATATATATATATATATATATATATATATACATATATATATATATATGTATATATATATATATATATATATATATATATATATATATATATATTTATATATATATTTCGCAAATGTAATGCAAGCAGATTTAATAATTTTTATTTTCAAAAAGCTTTAAAATTTAATTTATAATAAGTCGAAGTAGTAACATAAACGAATGAAAGGTATGGTTTAGAATAAATGAAGGATATTTTTATAACGTCATTATGTCAAATAAAAAAAGGCTATTACAAAATTTTAAATATAATTGTGTCCAGTGTTTGTTTAACAGTAAAAGTATGAAAAAAGAACAGAATAAAGTTTATTAAAAATACAATATTAAAATACCAATCCTATGAAGTGGGGATATCGACATTTGAATAGATTGATGGATTTATTGAGTAAATAATCAACAGTAAATCTTAAGTGCAAGAGGAAAGTTCTTGTACTGAACAAAATAAGAATAAGTAGAAAAAATAAATTAAAGGTTCGAAAAAACAGTCTTTATTTTTGTTTTCGGAAAAGTTTCGAGGACGGCATAGACCATAAAATAAAAAGTGTATAAATGATTTTTAGTTCTCGTGATCTGGACCGATATGAGAAAGTTTGCCTATTTAAATTCGCAGAATATAACTTTTTTGCTGCTCTTTGAAAGATGATAAGTTTTGCGACCGTCTCCGAACGGAAGTCACTTAGGCAGATTGCTCAAATTGGCCACGGCGAGGCGAGGCGGTGCGAGTTCCGAGCGTGGCGTGTCGCGCCACCCATTATATTCTTGTTAACGATATTTACCTATCATCAAATAAACTATCTTCAGATGTAATTTAGACCATTATTCGAATGGAAATCTCGAATCGACAACAGAATCGCGCAGGGAATTAAGTCGAGAGGGTCAACCTTATTAAATTGATGGGGCAAATTGTTTTATGTTGTCCAGTGTATCGAGTTCCAATTTGAGAGGAATTTGTTTTCAGTGCAGTTCTATGTTAAAGTTATTGCGTTGCTTGAATTTGTGAAAATGTACGAGAAAAGTTAAGTTAATACTTTACAAAACAAAGAACAATAATCTGTTTGGTGATAATTTGTTCGTCTGTGTATATAAAACTATCGATTAAACGCAATTTTTCTTTTCAAAAACCATAGGTGGAAATAAGGAGCAAATGAAATGAAACAAAAGTGATGAAAGTAAATCAGCGAGTTAAATTTTAATTCAGAACGTTATTTAGAAAGATTAGAAGCAAAAATAAAGTAATTTTCCCAGTTTTTATTCATGTTTTAAATCTCAATCTTTGTGTTTTATTAAAAATATTATCCACATTTTCTATATTTTAAGTTTAAATATCTGTAAAAAATTTGAATTCTAATAAAAGTTTTAATGATTATTAGTTTTATCAGATTATATAGGATAATGCGTCATTTCTATATGACGATAATATATTGTTGATTGATTTTTCACTCCTTATGCCGAAAGCTACTTAACAAATTTCATTTAAACTGATAATAATACAGAAAATCTGTGGGAAAACAGGAAATTATGGAGAGTTAGTGAGAATTAATGTTCGGAGAAACGACATATTGCTTAATGTAATATGTTTTTAGTAACCTGTATTTATAAACTGAAATCTTAAAGTACAGTTAAAATGTATATTTTCTAATTCAAGCAGCTTTATTACGTACGCCTGTATAAATACGCTAACGAAGACATACGAAAAATTAGCTAGATTGATAATAAAAATAAGTAATAAAAATTAGACCATATTGATTTTTTCGTAGAAATAAGTAACAAAAACATGATATTTTCCCAGTATTGAAATAATTTATTTTTAAATCTAAATTAATTTTAAAGATAAATTAATTTTAGCAAAATATTTGATTCCACTGACTTGTAACCTTTTTTTTTGGTTTTCACGTCTTTTATTAAAATAATTCGCTCGCGCACATGTGTCGTGATGTAACTTTGAATTAATAATATAGATATGAAAAAATTCTTGAGATTACTGTTCATTAACTAAATGTTGAAATTTCAATTAAAATTTATGCAGTTGTTTTCAAGTTTCTTCGAATGTTGCATATTCTATGTATTCTTGAGTACATATTTTAAAATATTTACGTAATTATCGTATGTGATGTTCTTAAAAAAAGACAAAAAAATGATGCAGAGAAATTTAAATAAGTTCTAAGTTAATAACAATAATACTTATCGTATTTGATTAATTAATAAGCATACCGAAAGGTTGAAGCGACCGCAAAAAGGCTAGATTAAACGGTAGAGTTAGACTTCATAATTCTTTAATAATGAATGTTATGCAAAATAATTCCTCCAATTAACCTTCTAAACAATGTAAAATTGAAAAGTAAATAATCGACCAAAACATGAATCATGGAAATTATACCAATTCACCTTATTGGTGGATATTGTTATTGAGCCTTGAGAATATTTTTATATTATATTTCTACTTAAAATCTTTATTTATATTTTCGATTAATTACTGCAACAACAAAAGGCAGTCATGATGTTTATTTTGTGAATACTTGAATACTAGAGAATAAAATTTCATATGGTGTTTTACAATGCAATAAATACATTGCATTGTTTCAAAATTTTAAAAAAATAATTAATTTATAATAATCTTTTCCACGTACTGCTGCTTGTTATGATGTTTTTAACTATTTTAAAATTATAATGAGCATCAGCTGTTTCTATTTCACTATAGGCAACTTAGCTCCTACGTGCAAGGATGCTTTATGAATCTTTAAATGTGATAATTATCCTCATTATTATTCTACTCGCAATCGACAATGATAACCTGGATACCTTCCCGTATATACGTCGTTAGTGTCCAAACAGGTCTGCTAATCCCATTTGTGATAGATATACATTGATGGTCATCATTCTATTGACATATGGTTATTTTGTTGATATTTCGGCATTAAGAGTAAATAAATGTAAGAAAAAACAAAATTTGAAATACGTTATTAAAATGTAAAGAATAACTAAATTTTTACATTCTATCTTGACAATGTTTCTATCTTCAAGCCTATTGATAGGTTGCCAAAGGTCCACACCTTAGTAGCGAAATATGTTAATTATTTTTTTAAATTCTAATAATATAAAAGTTTCCGATTATTAAGGACTATAAAAATAAAATGGCAAATAATTTGTGAATTATAGAAAATTTAATCCTATTTCTTTTAACATGATTATTTTAACCTGTTGAATTGTGAATTTGATTCGCAAGTATGTAAAAAAATCTAATGATTAAAAGAGTTTTTTTCAGTCGGTTATATTGCAATGCGTTATTTTAAATTCTCTCGTAAACCAATTTTAGTAAAACAAAAAGTTTGTTTGATAATTTTCTTGTACTCTTCTCAAATTAATTTTTTTTTGTATTTTTATACTAATATCCAGAATTTTAGATGTTGAACTTTTTTATGTTTGACTTAAAATTGTAATAATCCTATTATTTGACTGTATTTTATTAAGAAATGGCGAACAAAAGTATTGGTATATTTTTGTTTGGTCGAAAATATTTAGATTTCTTTTGGAGAATTTATAGTAAAATAATTTGAAAATATAAAACTTATGAACATCTTCTAATATGTTGTTGTACTTCTAATATATTGTTTCTTCCTGTGCTGTTCTATACATATCTTAATGGCCTATAATGGTTATGGGAAAATCTAGAAAATCGTATGAAAATCTGCATATTTTCTCAAAATTGATTAATGAACAAACATAAAAGGAATATATTATAGAATTGAAAAAGACTTAATTGTTTGACGTTGATTAAAAAAATTAATTATCAGTAAAATTTTATTTAAAAATTATGTTATGAAAGCCATTTGAGAAAATTTACATCGTTCGTATATTTTTTGTAATGACACAAGTTATGCTATGCTACATCCATAATAGATCCATGAAGATTTCCTCTTTATTTTTCTTTCTTCCCAAAAATAAAAAAAAGCTGGCCATATGCTTGTTGAAACATGCATAAAGTAATGTCCCTAGTTGTCTATATCTTTCGAAACTGTCGATGTAATAAGAAATAATTTTTTTAAACAAATTCTCTAATATGTTTAAATTCCATAGTTAAAAAATTAGAAAGAGGGAGACTGTATTATGTCATTAAAAAACTTAACATTTCGCAAATGGAGCATAAAAATAAAAAAAAATTATTTGAAGGGATGCACGCAAAAAAAAATTCGGCACTAATCTATGGAGACCTCTACATTTAACATTTTTTAAAATGTCATTAGATATTAATTAAGATCTCCATATAAAGTATCTACTTGCAAAATTTCATGCATGTATTTCCAAAGCTTTAAAAACAGAGGGCCTGTCACAAATGAACGGACGGATGGAAGAACGGACATGACGATATTATGTGGTTTCCTAGTTTAACTGAGGAATTCTAAAAAAGAAAGAGGGAATATCCCACGTGCACCCTATTTTATTGGCGTAGCTTAAATATACATAAGAACCGTAGAAATAATTATTAACTATTTATCGCCTATGTCCTTTGCAAATGAAAAATTGAAATAAAATTATTTAGCGAAATTTATACTCATGGCTTTCGCTTTAAATAAAGAATTTACATACAATTGTTTAGCGACCTTTATACACATGGCTTACGCGAATTCGGTATGCTAGAGTTTATTATAGTTATTATTTGCGATTCCGACTTTATCGCTCCTCTAAAGATCTTCCAATAATGCGTAACCGCGGCATTCGAAAAGAAGTTATTGCGTATATTAAGTTTGCGACCTTGCAGTGTCCGCGCCATGTCATCAAAGTGTCATATATACCAAGTCACGGTCACGGCCACTTATTGCTCTGCCAATTTGTTTCGTATGTAGTCATGGACACTGCACCTAAAGTCATTATTTCATAATCTAAGCATTCTTGCTGGAGCAGATATGATACTTTTATTTACCGAAGACGTAAATCGTAGGGTCTCTGTATGATTTCTGGAACTTAACGAATGGGAGTTGGTTTATTAATAAGCTGTTAACGCAATTTTGTCTAAAAAGCTATTCAGCAGTAATAGGAAATAGTATTTATAGAATAGTATAGTATTTTTTTGAGAATTTTGAACAGAGTTTTTGAGAAGTGAACAAACAGATACGAAAATTAGAGAGAAAAAAGAAAAAAGTAAAGAGAAGTTTTTTCACGTTTATTTTCGCACTCAAGAAGATAAATTTTTGATAACGTTTTACGATTCTTCAGTAAATATTTCATAAGAATATAAATGATAGCCAAACATAGTGTAAAGTACCACTATAATGTTTTTCTTTTTAATTTTTTATTTCCATTTTTAAACATGCCCCTATCTTCTTTTTTCATTTCTGACCATGTATTTAATATATGTTTTACTTGAATTTAATTTCCTTTATTGCGTTTTGTATAAGAACTAATAGCATCTATGTATATTTCGTTTCACACCCAACCTGTTAAGTTAAAATTAGGCATAATTAAAATAATATTTGTCATTGATTCAATTTTAACGAAATTTCGAATTAGAATTATACTTGATTATTTTAACCTGTTAAATTTGATCAAAATAATAGTACGTCATCCACCTTTGATTTTCACGCAAGATTTTTTGACTATTACACTAATTTACTCATCAGAATATACTAATTTGTTCATTAGGCTACGTTTCGTGGACTCGATTTAGATTGGACTGTTCTTTCTTTATGCATCAATAAGTATTTTTTGAACACAATTTAATCAGGCATTGTTAAATTGCAATAATTATGAAGGAAGGGTTAACATAGAATAAAAGAAAAAAATGTTGCTAGAAATGGTGTCATCAACACAGAACATGAAAAGTAGAATGTTATTAGTGTACTTGCCATTGTACATAACATTGTTGCATAATGTACAAAGCCTGTTAAACTTTTTTATTAATGTAGTTTATGAAGTTATTGATCATTACTCTTCAGTTATATAAAGTTCAGTGTCAGCTGATGGACTGCCAGCACGTGTTTCGTCCTAAGCGGTCTACCGTTACTAATACTACTAATTTTGTGGACTATGTATTTAGGGTAGATAGCAGATGGATGTGGATTATTTTGACTGAAGGCATTTGAACTAGTCGAAAATGTTATTCCTCTAGTAAAATAACTTAGATGAAAATTTCCCCAATTATTTTCGGACTCGAAAGAAACGCGTTTTGCATTATGGACATTTTGTAAAATATTGTATGGAAATTTCAAATCATCCCTTTATATTACTTAATTTGGAGTTATTCAAGGTACTAATTGATGTCCTCTTTTGTTACTGATTGTGATTAATGATTTGTCCTCAGTTGTCAACACCGCTCCTTGCCTCTTGTTTGCCAATAATTTGAAGCTATTTTTTGTCCGAAAGTTGTTGTTGTTGTGTGTTTGTTGTTGTGTGTAGTTGTTGAAAGTGTTGAAGTATTCCAGTATTTCAATGGAGTCTGGGCAATAAGCTACATTTTAATGTGGGAAAATGCGCAATGATGGCATATTCTTGCCTACTTTTACCTTTAATGCGGAATCATGAGTTACATGGAGCGCCACTTGAAAGGGTATCTTCCGTGCGAAATCTCGGTGTGGCTATGCACAGCCGTCTTACATTTCACGATCACGTTATTGAAACCTGTATGCGCTAAGATTTGCGACATTCCTACGATTTTTATGACAATGAATGTGTCGTGATTTTGGTCAACTTTTGATCCGTAGGGAATATCCGTGAATCCAATGCAACTTATTTTTTGGTAAAGCTCTATGCTCCTAAAATCAAAGTGTATTTCACCTGCCCAGACGCGCACGAACATTTGGCAGTGCTCACAGTTTTTCACGCACTTACGTTGCTCAATACGGTATTACGAGACGCGACCAATAGATATTTTATACTCCATTGATCGCTTTAGAAATGCGATTATAGAGTTGCTGCGTAGTTCACGTTTGACGATTAGTTAGTTTTAAATTTAACTTGATTTATTATGTATTTTCTTCCATCAATTATTAGTTATGTTACTATATATACTGTAAACTATTGTGTTTTAGTGTTTTCATATTTTTAGCGCTTTGGGGTAACCTATAAGTGATACGTGAGGTTCTTTGATAAATAAATAAGTCTTTAAATTACCACGATCATTTAGGGAGCATAAATAATCCTAGTAACTTACAGACTTATTACAAATGTATTAATGAAAACTATATTATACTATATTATACGTGTACGTTTTTCTTTATGTCTAAATGTTTTAACCAAAATTAGATATTAGTGCGAGTTAAATTCGAAAAAGAAAAACAAATCTCGTTTTAGTTCACGATTGTTTTCAGACTTTTTTTTGTTTTGATTGATTGTTTTTCAGACTTTTTTCTTTTTTTTTTATTCATTTCATGACCAATTATTTGAAGAAACAAAAAATTAAAATAGAGCTAAATTTAATTTATATTGAAAATTTATAAAATGAAGAAAGTGTCGGACTCTTTATACAAAAGCGAAACTGGAATTTATAAAGACTGATTATAAATTAATTTCAACATGCGGTTTGATTTTGTGCTAAATCTCATTACTTAATATAAGGGAATCTTTAACATAAAGGATTTTTAAACTGAATAATAGGATTACCATAAGGATGTTTAATGTCTTCTAGTGATAATTGAAAATAAAATTATAATGTAAATACAAAGGTTCTATCCGTTTCCAGTTTCCATCATTCTATATTCTATAACCATTGTTTGTTAACATTTTCAGAAAACGCTACGTCGTTATTTGTTAATACATTTTGTTTATTTTCTTCAGCTTCCAAAATGCCACCTGAGAGCACATCAACATCCGGCGTACTATTCGAGACGGACGCGGCCACTGCCGATATGGCGGTGAAAGCACCGGCACCTCCGGAGGCTTCGTCACGTCCGCTTGAGCTCGTTTGGCGCAACGTTATTCTCTTTGCCTACCTCTACATCGCTGCCCTCTACGGAGCCTACTTATTCGTAACCGCTGCCAAGTGGCAAACTGACGTGTTTGGTGAGTATCAAGACCTAATTAGAATGGAACCTACATGGATAAAATGAAATATTTCTGAGTTTAAGATGTTTATTTTAGAGTTATGGATCAAACTTATTTATTACCATCTTTAAGCATAACGTTGAAAGAATGTTGTAAATCTTTTAATGTTTTCTAACTAATTGGTTTTATAGATCTGATACTAAATTTATAAATATTTCTGGTTTTTATTTTATTCCTTTTTATGTCTGAAAAAAGTCTTAAAGAATATTCATTATTTAAGGAATTTTTGAGTCAAAGAAAATGAATGGTAATAAAGGTTTTAAGTAAATAGTTAACGGTTAGTTTTTATATTTCCTTTATTAAATACAACAGATAGTATCTCGATTTATATTATCAGCAATTACATTCAAAATGAAAAAAATTGAAACGAAGCTGTAATTAATAATTTTCGGCTTTGATTCATTTAAAATCAATACGATAATTTAGTTTTAAGAATAAAGACAAGTGGGCAATTAAATAACTATTTAATAATGACAATTCACAATGAAATCCTTGATCGTAGCTCACAACCAACTCGCATTAATTGTAGGCATCGCATATGTTTCACCACGTTATCACGTGTTCTGCACGAGATAAAGTAACGTATTGCAAATACGTTGTATAGTGTGGAATCTGATTTGTTTTTATAAATTATTTCAAGTTATGATTTAGTGTAGGAAGGAAAAGTTTAATGATAAAGAGTCAGTTGTTATTGTTGGAACGACACATGTTAGATTTAATAGTTGGTAGTGATATTATAAACTGTTAATTATTTTTATGAAATGCATCACTGGTAGAATGCTATATTATTTAGGTTTCATTTTTCGTTAGTGCAAGGGAAAAAATAGAATACTTATAAAGACACTCATGTGTACGTTCGACTGTCTGTCGTTTATAGAAAATATTTTACGTGGAAATTGGCATTTTACTAAAATGTATAGCCTGCATATATCAATTAATACTTATGATGTAGAAATTTTAGGGGTGCAAAATCTATGTAGTTTTTTTCCATAATTTTTGGTGAATCATTTTATTTTTAAAGTTATGATATGAAACACGTGAAAAAATAATTACTCCCTCTATTTTCGAAAGTAAGGCTTCAACGTAAGCTTATTATAATTAAGACTTTCTCGAAGCTTATTCAACAGTTTATAGGAAAACTATAGCGTTTATTTGAGATACTGTAGCGAAAGGAAAACGGTGATTTTGAGAAATTTAAAATATTTTTGCGGTTGGGCAATAAAGGGCAATATATTTACATGGCGAAAATTTTTATTAATATTAGAAAATGGTTTAATAGAAATACAGGGCATAGTTTTATTGTTTACACTTTTATATGGTTACTTATTTACAATTATATATGTACTTAATTTTGTACTTAGCCCTCGCAGTGTGGTTTCTTTTAATACTTAACAGGTTTATTTACAAAGTTAGATTGGATCTACTTATATTTTCTTAATTTACATATTTCAATATTCATAATAATATAATCCAAATAAATTTAAAAACAGAGTTTTCATCAATATTCATTAAATGATCATTGAATGAAGTGAAAAACGGCGGTGAAAATAAAATTAACGTTAAAACGAATAAAAAACGAAAATAAAAAAAAAGAATATGGCAGGTCTACTTATGAATGCACGGTGACGCACTTGGTCTTGCAAAAGTTTATTCAATTGTCGTAAAAAAAGACATAGTAATAAATTACAGAGTGTTATCGTAAAAACATAATTGTTACCGATTTTAATTAATGTATCAAATATTTAAATTGGGGTAAAATATAATAAAATTGAGTTAATTTTTTGTGTACACGCATAATTATTGTGACTTGAGAGTGAATTATTGCATCATAATAATGATTAATGCATGGACCGATACACTTTTAGGTATATGATTAATAATTAAATATAAAAGAGTCGTGCTGAAATCTGTGTACAAGCATTATTTAAGCTAATCTACACACTTAACATTCCATTTTAGCTGATAAACTTTGAATTATATTTCATTCCATGCAAAGCAATTAATCAATCACGACACATGTCGCCGCTGAAGAGATTTGCAGTATGCGGGGTCGGATCGGGTTGACGGTGTCAAGAGATGTAGCATGATGATTTAGTGTGCGAAGGAAAAGTTTGAAGATGATGAGCCAGAAATTATTATTTCGGGAGATTAGTTATTATTAGAGATAGAGAGATTATTAGTGGAATATGTTGCTTAAACTTTTATAATTCGAGAAAGTTGGTAGTGAAGGGGATTGTTATAATCATCAAAGAAGCTCCTTCCATTAAAAGTTAGTTAGGTTTCGTTTCGTTAGAATATGTTTTGTTTAAATCTACTATCAAAGTTACACATATTTTTAACTGACTTCAAAAAAGAAGGAGGTTATCAATACGACCCGTATGTATTGTGATATTATTGGAACATATTCATATATCTTAGTTCTGCTAAGCCTTTCAAGCAAATGTAAAAAAATTCATAAGTGTATGTATGTATGTAGGTTTGCATGTTTGTCTACGTATTCCTCAGAACTAATAATTGGATTGCGAAATTGCGTGGCTTTATTATTTTTCAATTAAGGTACAGTAAAACTTTCATCAAAATAGGTTCATTACTTCATAAAATATAAACTGTTAAGTGTGTTACCAGACATTACTTGACATGCGCATTGTCAATTTATGGCGCAATTCTCACAATACTGTGGGGATGTAATATGATAGTGTAATAGGGATTACAGTATTAGTTAGATTATAATTCAGGAAATCCGAAAAGGTGCTAGGTACGTCGCGTCGTATATATAGCGCCCGGGGTGCGTTTACTGCAGGACACTTAATCCTTGTGGTAAAGTTGAAATAGTATATTTCAAGGAAGGGATGAGACGCAAAAAGCTTTATTGATTACAATTGTCTTATTTTATACTCAGAACCCATAGATACCAGCTTGCTTTGACAATTTGACAATACGCATTATACATGCGTCTATTATTTGTTTGTACAGTCTAAGTCATCAGTTAATTATTCAAAAGCATTTTATTTTATTTTCAGATGTAAATTTGAAACTTAATTTTTTTGTTTATGTACGAAGAATTAAAAAAATAATATTACAAAAATGACTATAAAGATGGGAGGCGAATTATAAACCCTGCTCAGGCGTTTATGATTCTTTCTCTTTTATGTTACCACGACCATTCTTCTTAATGATTACTATCTACCTGTATCAAACCTCTTGAGTTTGAATTTTTTTCCACGATTTTTTTGTTCTATTATTTTTAGGGTTCTGAAACTCAAAAGGAAAAATGAAACCCTTATAAGATCACTCATGTGTGTGCCGTTTTTCTCAAAAACCATTTGAAGTATAAATTTGATATTTGTCATAGAAATAAAATATATTAACCCGCATATATATCAATAGGTAACATTCAAAAATAGTTATGTGGAAATTTTGAGGGAGTAAATTAAATACACGAAATTTTTTTTTTAATTATATGTACAGTGTGTGCTCGAAAAAGTTGATCCTGCTGATTGTCTTGTAATAAGTTTCAAATTATATTTCCTCATCCTACAATGATTCCGAATGAAGGTAAGAATTTTGCTGATGAGTAAATGTTTAAAAGGAGAGAAAAAGGACATGCATTCCATCATGTAGTTTTAATTAGACAAGGTATTAAATGCCGGATCAAACTCACAGCTGTCAATATTTGAATATTCAATATCGATCAACAAGATTTAGAAATATTGTCTTGAACTTGAAAGTGGCTCGATCATCATAGTAAAAGTCATCTAGAATAGTTAGACCTCAAAAGCACTAATGAATTCATACATGTACAAACTGAACTAAATATAAAATTGTAAACACAAAGTATATGCTTTGGTTATGTTGGAATCGCTTTTTTATTTCACTGCTTTGCCTTTGGATAGTTTTATACACATCTATGACCTACGTACATTTATTAGCATATTGTTTTGATAAAAGTAGACAAGGATAGAAAAAAATGAATAGTATTAATTGGCGATAATTTTTATTCGCAGCTTTTCTTCTCTACCTGACGTCAGGACTCGGAATAACAGCTGGAGCACACAGATTGTGGGCGCATAAATCATACAAGGCCAAGCTACCGTTGCGTATACTTCTAACCATTTTCAACACTATGGCTTTCCAGGTGAGTGGGGAAACTTTTATTTTCGCATTTTGTTTGATTGCATGGTAGAAAGGGAAAGGTTGATGTGACAAAGTCGTAGGTTAAACGCTGTCTTGGGAAAATTGCAAAGATATTCATTAAAGAAAAGGGATAAATACTTATGTGATAACTATTCTAGAGGTAGCCACGATTTTGCTGTATAATAATGATTTTTTAATGACTTTTAAATAATCGAGTTAACAATTGAATCAATAAATTAAGAATATAATAACCGAGATATTTTGAAATTAATATAATTTTTAAGAGGTGTTTTCGTAATAAATATATGTATACTGCTCTCTTCAATGGATTTTATTTCTTGGACTATATTATCGAGATACATTAAAACTTTATTATTTGGTCTATAAAATGTTCACAGGATTCCGTTCTGGACTGGGCGCGGGACCACAGAATGCACCACAAGTACTCGGAAACGGATGCCGATCCTCACAATGCCACTCGTGGCTTTTTCTTCTCACATGTGGGATGGCTGATGGTCAAGAAGCACCCTGAAATTAAACGCAAGGGACACACAGTTGACCACAGTGACCTGTGGGCAGATCCCATCCTTCGCTTTCAAAAGAAGTTAGTTTTTTAATATTCTTTCTTTTATGCTATTCTCTTTCTTAGTTATGTACTATACTCATATAATCGGGTTTGTGGTTCTAATTTCTTTTATTTTTCACATTTTACATATTCTATTTTTCAAGTTATATTGTAATCAAAATAATAGTTTAATTACACAAGAGAAAATAATTTCAAGGCAATATTGGGAGTAACGGTTTTTTTTAATACAATAATTGTGTGCGTCATTTCATTTATCTACTCGCGTCATATTCTTGCACGGGTTAAATTGTCACACCATATTTTCGTATGAATGCGCAAGTGTTTTCCTCATTTTATGGATATTTACATAAATGTTCATACGTATGTGCGCATATATATACATACATACATATATATATATATATATATATATATATATATATATATATATATATATATATATATAAAAACAAATAAAGCCTTGCTTCTTAAAATTATTTTATTACATTGTAATTGAAGTTTTCCTTTATAATATTTCGTTCTAGAGTATGAAATGTATTCTCATAATTTTTTGTTCATCATCATTCATCGCTTTAAAACCAAAAATATGGCAGAAAAAATACATTCTGATGAAGTACACATTTTAAGTAGAATACGTTTACCCTTTCTACTTCTGCGTATCAAGAGATTCATGTTAATTAATTTATTACCATTGTTATATTTGTGACATATAAGTCTTATATTTCACTATTGAATTCAATTGTTACTAACTTATTACATCGTTAACAGCATCTTCACTATAAGGTCAATCGGTATTCAATTGAAGTGAAACTTATAAAACAGGGAATTGATACAATTAACACTGTCAGTTTACATACATTTTTACAGCAAATACATAAATATAGTTAGCTGAAAGTATTCTAACAGAATACAAGAACAGAGAAATTTAGTTGAAATATCTTTCAAATAATTGAATTACGTGATCAGAGACACGACCGAAACATACTTGCAGAATTATTCATTTGTGTATTATTCATAGTTATGGATTATACAAAAGTGTGCGCGGGTTATTGACATACGAGTAGAGTGAATTTGATTTGGATGGGATGGATCAAATTGTATATTGAACTGTTGACCGGTTGATTGGTGATAAAATATCTGGTGGTTAGAGACGGGCGTGGAATATTTAAGAAAAAATGAAAATAAATTATTTTTATCAATTAATTGCAATTAGATTCGATGTGTAAAATTGTATAAATAATATTTCATGTAATAATATTCAAATATTGCGGGAGATGTACGAAATATCACAGTCAGTTGCCATATGGCCGTGACATGTCGAAGGTGACAACCGATCGTTATCAGCTGGTCATACACTTGGAGGTCAAACGTATTTACAAGTCTAGTAACTAAGTCGTACGTATGTTGTGATTAATGCGCAAAATTAGCTAGTATGTGTATTAGCTGGATAAAACGTAAAATAACTTCTTTTTTAATTTATTTACTGTTAGATACTGAATTTGGATTATAATCAATAAATGTTTTTTTAAGCCATGTAACAAAAGATGTTACAGCTTATTACGTAATGTATGTTAACTGGTTAATTAAGGTGTTTTTTGTCGTCTTAAGGTTTCTTTTGTTTTCGAAACCATTTCCATGGTTTTCTAAAACAAAATTAACTGCACATTAGTTTCATTTCGCTTACATATATGTTGGTTGAAATAAATAGATGATATTTGCGTATGTTTATTAATTAACTGCGCAATTCAGAGACGCTGTTATAGAGAGTATATATATATATATATATATATATATATATATATATATATTTGTAATTATCGAATGAAACGACGATAATTAATTTTTTAATACCAGAAACTGAACACATATGAAACCTTTTTATTCTTCGGAAGTTTTTAATAACATATTTTTAGTTTGTTTCAAATCATGTTGTTGTATTAATAAAACATTACTTGTAAAATAATGAAACTAATTTGATTATCTTTAAATTCGATATGTTTTCAAGCCGCGTATAGACACCATATGTTTTTATTATTCCTCAGTTGAAATAATATTGATCAACAAGACCGTTTTATTCGATATGTCTAATACGCATAATAACCGCTAACAAGAAAATCGAAAAACATTTGTATTGTAACAATTGATCAACAGCAATGTTTGGAGCCCTAAATATGTAATTGGAAAAACCCATTCCGCTATTGATCTATTGAAGGGTTGTAACCTTTCTCGATTTGCAAGTTCTTAAAGCTGTCGAAACTATATATAACGATTCAGTTTTTGAAATATCATCTTATATGCTTGGATGCGGCTCCAAGTGTGCGTGATCAAACACTGTGACACCTTGTTCGGTTGACTGATCGATGACTCATTGATTATATTTTATCAACAGTCAATATCCATATATTGTTTTTCTTCTAATCATAACGTAAAACTAGAATCACTATTTAAAAATGTAAATATGCCAAAAATGGGAAAATACTCTGGTAATAAGTGAAAATTGTTTCGACGTTACAGAGGAAAATGCATATATTTTACAGATTGTGTAAATGTTTTAATCAGAATTATTTGTATTAACTATATAATTGATATCAGAAAATTTAAAAACATGATTTAGACCTAAATTCATTAAATTATATGATGGTAAGTTGTTAGTTAAGTATTTTAGACTTTTTCGCTCCTTGAGTTACGTTATGTGTATACTTGTATCTTACGATTTAATTGTATAAAGTAGCAAGTTTTAAAAACACTTGTATATGGAATTTAATTAACGCTTCAGAAAAATTAATTAAAAATTAGCCAATAACTTGATATTCATGATACAGTATCTGCACGCCTTAAAATGTAATTTACCGTAATTTCTGAAATCAATTTTGTAATTTTCATTAAAACTAATTATGTGTAGAGCATATGATGTGGAATTGGGTAATCGTATACTGCCAGGATATTACCAAATTTATTTATTTAAACATACTTACTAAAATAGTTAAGTGTATATTAGTATTATGTGAAAATTTACAAATAAATTCCTTTTTTAGATTGAGATACTGTTCATTTATAAAGTGTAAATATTTTGTTTAAAAGTCCGAAAAAATAATGAACTTATTAGTTATTCTCAACTTTTTGTGAAAAATGAAATTTAAATTTAACAAGTCAGAGAATCTCTTATAAGGACGGAATTTTTTGAAAAATTGACCATATTTCATATATTGATTACGAGTAATCCTAATCTTGTACGTTACGAGTAATCCTAAAAGTTATAACTTTGAAAGGCAAGATTTAGTTAGTAATTTTGAAGAAGGTAGTAATAGTTTATAAAATATCAAGAGTTAATTTTGTTTAATTATTCACAAATGTCTTAAATTTTAAACATTTACTTAAACTTACCTACTAATTACATTTAACTATGTGTTAATTGCAAGGTAACTGATACACCAAAGAACAATTGTGATAATTATATTTTAATTTATTTACTATTATGCTTCTTCCTGTTGATCTTTGACATTTTCAAATTTTATTTGTACTACTTTCTGTCATTGTTCATATTTGGTTCCAACCGTAAGTAGGTATGTGCCATATTATTAGTTTTAAATTAAAGTTATTTTTCTCCATAAATTGTTATTTAAGTAATATCTCGTGTAATACGGTAGCATAATTATGATTGAATTACGTTACAAAGTAGCACTTGGGAAGTATCGATGCAGTGAATAAATTTACTTAAAATTTGGTTTGTTCCTTGTTTCAGATACTATTTACTGCTTATGCCCATCGCCTGCTTCCTATTTCCGACTGTAGCTCCGGTGTACTTCTGGAACGAGACTTGGTCGAACGCATTCTTCGTTGCCGCCATGTTCCGTTACTCCTTTGTTCTCAACGTGACTTGGCTCGTTAACAGCGCGGCTCACAAGTGGGGAGACAAACCCTATGATAAGAATATAAGTCCTGTTGAAACTAAACCCGTGTCGCTTCTCGTACTCGGCGAAGGGTTCCACAACTACCACCACACTTTCCCATGGGACTACAAAACTGCCGAACTTGGAAATTACAGTCTAAACTTCTCAAAGTTGTTTATCGATTTCATGGCTAAGATTGGTTGGGCTTACGATCTGAAAACTGTTTCACCTGACATTATTCAGAAGAGAGTATTGAGAACTGGTGACGGTAGCCACGGAGTTTGGGGGTGGGACGACAAGGATGTACCGGTAGAGGACAGGAATTGCGCTACAATCATCAATCCTTCGAAGGACTCCTAATTACTTTCTAGTAATATAATTATTGTTAAGTAAGTCAAGCATGTTGATGAACCGATTTTTGATTTAATCCAGGTGACCAGAGCCTGTTTCATGACAGGGGAGAGTCAACGCTAAAAATATATTTAAATATGCGATGCTTTTAATATTTTCAATTCGTACCAGTGAATGTCAAAACCTCATTCTATAATTAATTAAAAAAAGAAACCAATACCCTTGTTTTTTGTCCAAACCACCATCTAGGATTGTGGTTCCTATGTTTCTTATTCCATTATGCCTTTGTTTCTTTGTATACCTGGAATTGGAATGGAATTTGTAACCTTGGAATGTTGAATTTATAATATACTTTTAAAATAATGTTTTCGTATATTGTGCAAAAAGCATATATATCGAATAAATATAACTTTATTCCTAAATTTATTTATATATATATTTTGTATAGTTATTTTGATATAGTAATTTCTAGCTTTATCAAAATTTACATTATTAATTTTTATGTGGTAATTATGGACATACATGTACATATGTATATACATATATAGAGGTATAACTTCATATTTCAAATTTTTAATAACGTTTTTTAAAGATGAACTATTTTCCGTTGTTTTTATATCGTATTAATGGACCGTAAAGACTTTCAATTCAAGTGGTTGCTCGTTGGATAATCTATTTAAAGTAATAATTTAAACAGCAAAATTTTCAAATTTAATTCCATACTTTTTTGTTACTTTTTGGTCAAATTAAACATACAATTAAATTAACATAGACAATGATAAGAAAACATTTGTACTTCATCCGAGATTCATACATGGAAAAAGAACTTAAAAAAGGAAGGATTTTTTTGGACAAAAGAATATGCAATATGTCCATTATGCTTAATAGAAACTTACACACGAAAAGTAATGAAATTTAAAAGTATAAAATGATTATGTAATGTTTGAATAAACTTTAAAATAAAAGACCTGATTGTTTTCATTATAAAATTTCGAGACTTTTTTGTCAATTGTAGCTTGTAAATAGCAATATATCATATATGTATAGGCAAGCGATGGGTCTTTGTATCCTGAAATTAACATTATATGAAAATTTCTTTTTTATTAATTGATTTTAGGCACCACATAAAGGTAAACATTTTATATAAATGGACGGAGTTTGACATAGTACTTAGACAATTAAAGATGTAGATTTAAGCAGATGTTCAATTTAAGTAACCTACTATTGTATGTTTTGTAGTGAATAATTATTTAGAGCTTATTTATGGATTATTTTCAGTCCTTTCTCAAAAGTTCTCAAGTTCAAATACGCTTTCAGTACAAGGCTAATCTAAAGTTAGTCGTACACAAACATAGTTTGTTTAGATTTAAGGCAATTATTTTCAAAAATTCACCCCAAGTCAGACTCATTCAATGTCAGTTCGCTGTTGTTATTGGGTTGAAAAATAGTATTTATTTATTTCTTTGTTTAATGTGATATTGTACATTATTAAGTATATTTATACAAATAAATTAATTAAATTTTAAATTATCCTTAAAGACAATAAGTAAATAAAACAATTTGAAAATACTAAGATACTTATTTTAAATGTTAAATCCACAACAAACATCTTGAAAACTGTAGTTAAATTCGATAAAAAATAGTAAAATGATTTATTGAATAATAAGTTTGATATACTTTTACAAAATAATTTAATGGAATTTTTTACCATTAATAGTTTAATATGATAAGAATACTTAACATTCATCCTCATTAACACGTATAGATTTTAAACTGTAGATAAGTAACTCAAGTATCCGTTGACGTAAAATGTAAGCACCATATTATTTCAGCATTGGCTGCATTTATGAATTTATTAATTACGGATGCATTTACTTGCTAACTCAATTCGATTGTATTGATTGCTGACTTTTCGTCTATGGCATTCAAATTTCTTTTTTTTCTTTAGTCAATAGTGAAATGTGGGCTTATTAATGAAAATTAAATATTTGCACGAGAGAAAACTTTTTCCTTTGAAGGGACAAGTTGGAATGAAGGTTAGATATTTTCTTTACCAAAAGCATTTTATGTCGTATCGAATATAAAGTTTACTTTATATTCTTAATCTCACTAATTATAATACAACTCAGGAAAGTAATCTGCGTAACTCTTCTATGCCCTTTATGTTTCACGATTTATCGTTACATATGAGTAAATTGTAGACAAATGTCCTCCGCAGATCGATGACTTGTAACTAGAAACTGGATTGCATGTAACATGAAATGGCTGAAATATGAATGCAAATATGCATGAATAATGCTTAAAATATGCAAGTAAATTCTAAAAATATTCAACACAAAATAAACACATAAAGAACGATCAGTTGCTTTATTTGAAAAAAAAATTAATAAAGGAAATTAACAATTACTATACGTAAGTACTTTTTCGAAATGTTTAGTAGCAATTTGTGTTTTTAATCAGTCAATATTTTTCTATGCTGAAAAGGAATATTCTACGTTTATCAAGTACTGGGTAGTACTTGAGTTTAGACATTATATTGAAATATATCGTCTCAGGCAAAAGTCCCCGCGTGCCATCAACAAAACTATTAATCTGATATTTTGATTGCATTTCCTGCATATATTTAATGGTTTCGCTCATGATCGAATCATGAGTTTCCAGTTTCATTGGTATTCAGCTATGTGGAAAAATTCAGGGCTAATCAGCGCAATGTTCTTTTTTATAGAAAAGTCCTCAAATGCTTCCTTGCAGAGATAAAGTGATATAGCATCAGCGCTGCCGAAGTCATCTTCATTAGCTTTAACGGTATTGAAATGTTGACGTACAGCTTCAAGTCACATTCCCCGTCGAGTTACCTTTGATTCAGGTGGTAAATGCAGAGTAGGAAGTTTTTCTTTTTAAGCTTTAACACGACTAGGTACCTTAGGAGACAGATTTTTTGTTCTCAAAATTAATTTACTTATATTTTCTAAGGTACTTTTAATTTCTTCGGACAACCGATGGACTTCGAGAGTAGAGCAGATGACATGAATCAAATTGGGATAAGATAGTTAGAGAGTTTTGGAAGTGTTGATGATATAGGGAGCGGAATCAGAGAGAAATGTGTACATTCTTTTATCTAGAGAAGGATCAGGAAATCTTTTTTGGACATTCATCGACATCCGTACTTCTTGCGGGATGCTTTGATAATTTATTGCTACGTAATTCTCACCTAGTCCTGATTCATTTGGCATGTTTTAATTTTAACAATATTTTTCTAGAGACTATTTGAAACTAGGATTTACTTGCATGCAGAGCTTCACACAAAACCAAGCAAAATTCCATGGAGGTAACTACTTAGAAAACTTTTGTTTGCCCTTAGAAATGCTGATGCTGACCGATGTTGCAAGTTTTTGTCGTGGACGTTTCTTATAAAGTACTGCATTCTTCATATTCTTAACATGCAAATCTATTATTTTTTTTGAATACGAAACATTTTTCTCACAATCTTGGCAGTATCAATCTACCATCTTCCTGAACATACTTTTTAGTTGGAGGTAAATAAAAGGATAATAATTTAAACTCGCGTTATTCCATGTGCGTGCATAGAAATGTGTGTCAAAAACGCATGTAATTTGAACAGCATTTGGGAGGAGTATGGCACGAAATAAAATTCTTTGTCTCACTAGCCACATCATTTGTTTGCGTATATCAAGAAATACGTTACTAAGAGAAGCGCAACTAAGCGCTCGTATACGAGCAGTGTGTCTAATCGTTTTGGTCGACTACGGCATAAAGCTTCATAATTGTTTTGGGTGGCTACAGAATAAAGGTTCTTAATTGTTTTGGTTGGCTACAGCGTAAAGCTTCATAATTGTTTTGGTCGACTACAGCATAAAGCTTCATAATTGTTTTGGTTGGCTACAGCATAAAGTTTCATAATTGTTTTGGTAGACTACAGCATAAAGCTTTATAATTGTTTTGGTTAGCTACAGCATAAAGCTTTATAATTGTTTTGGTTGGCTACAAAATGAAGACTTCGTAAATATCTGTAAGGTTAGCGAAAATAGCCAAATCACTACATTTTCAATAAACTATGCGAAAATCTGTAAAAACTGCGAGAAGAGAAAACTTGAAATTAATACAGTATTCAGGTTTCTTTATGAGGATACATACATTTTTACTTGAAAGAAAATTTCAATTTCTCTCAAGTAAAAATGTATGTATCCTCATAAAGAAACCTTCAATTCAAAACAAGAAAATTTCAATTTCAAAGTCATAGAATTTTTATAAAGCTTATCATATTAGTTATTATTTAATTATTTTATTAAAGGTGTACGATTATTATCTTTATCGTATTACCATAAATTTCAGTCGATTTATAAATAGGGCGTAAGGTTTTTGTTCGGCAAGAGTTGACCAAACGACGTGTTTTTCAAAAAATAGGTCAATATTTTTGGCAAAGGAAATAACACTTTAGTGTTAGGATTAATTATATTACATATCCCTTGATCTTATCTTCGAATTAGGTGGTAATTACCATTTTATGAATACTTTGCGATTTTCTCATTTTGTACGCACCCCAGCATATCTTATTTTAGGGGTGAGTTTATTTTCAGGTTTAATAATTTTGTTCTGTTTGGTTTAGGATTATTCGTTGTTCATGGAGTGATTTACAATCTAGTACAATTATCAATAAAGAATTGCGAGATATTATTTAAACATTAAATAACTCGAAATTATATGATCTTTTATATGTAAATATCTCATCATAGCTTCTGTTTTGCATATTTTACTTAATGTCACATAATATCACAATTTAATCTGGTTAAGTGTAAAGTTTAGTGGCGAATAGAATTTTCCATTATATAAACTTAGTATATTTTTGGTAACAAACAAACGTAGTATTATTTCTGCTTAAATAATAAGATTGTATCAGAACACCAGAAAGAAGCACTTTTCACATGATGTAACTGATAAACTAAAATAGGTTGTCCTTATAAGACATAAAATATAGAGCGGAAAATTCGTTAATAAGGAATATAAAATTTTTTGTATTATTATTACATAAATTTAAACTGTGTAACTGAATATACCCATTTAAAATGTCAAATATGTCTTAATCTGTAACTTACTTGGGACATAAATATAGTCTTTTGCCTGCCTGGAGCCGCATGTTTTAAAAAATCATTGATTTCATGTAAAATTGATTTATGAACACTAGATCGTTAAAAGCCAAATATTTTTCGACATTGGAAAATTTTATAGTACTTTTACGGGATTATGGATGTAATAATGTTATATCGACGCTTCTGATTGAGCTAAGAATTTGAAATTGAACATTTTGATAGTACGTGAATTGTAGATGTTTTTACTTAATTACTAAAAAATTAGAGCAAGTGAAAAAGTACAGTTAGTTCGTCGTTTCTCTAAGTGGGTGATTAGCGCATCGGTGAAGTACTGGATTTTGAACTTGCAAGTTAGAAACTAGAAATGAAACTTTTTCCTTTTTATTTTTTTACACTGAAATAAAACAGATAATCCTTCAGTGTAAATTCTGGTGTTAAACTAAGGAAATAAAAACAGGGATTTCTTCTTTAAAAACCTTCAATAAATAAGTTAGCATTCCACACTTAGATAATTCGAATTATGAAGGGCGTATTAATACCCTGGTGCCTATCTGATTTGGTTTTGTAAGTTATTATAACATAAAAAGTAAGTGTACATCGGATGTCAATATTTATTCCATAACGATTCCAACTTCAACTACCGCTTCCGAGAAACTGTGTTTGTACTTGGGCAATGTATAATAAATGAGCAAATTTGTACAATGGATTTGCATAATAATAATTTTAATGAAATTAGTGCTGTAGCTTATGATTTGACAATGATGTGAATGTGGAAGTGATAAAATTTATTTCATGTAGATCGTGAGCTTATTGTTGTCTTTGATGCGAGGTCGCCAGGTGACTGAATTATCTATGAAGGTTCCTAATCATAAATGGTTACGAAATTTAAATTACAGGGTTAGGTGACAATACAATAAAGGAAGTAAAACAAAGTCCATAGGAACGGCGTAATCGAAAGACCTTAGGGTCAAATGTAAGCGTCACATTTGGTACGGGACCAGCCGTTGTAACGAACGAATCGTGAGTAATTTCGATATATTCTCATAAATATGCAATATTGTGGTCGAAGTCCAATTAGTCAGAAGTTTGTGATTTTAATAAATATGTAATTTTTTGCATTTATAGATTTCTGTACATTAGAATGAAAAAGAACTCTTTTAAGATTATTCACGTGCCGTTCCATATAGCCGTGGGTAGGAGTCACATTTTTCAGAAACATTTCAATGTAGACACATTAAATTTAGCATAATAGTAAAGTAAATAAACCGCCATATATTTCATTAATAAACATTTACTAATATTTACGTAGAAATTTTAGAGTTCTTATCTATAAAATCTGTGAAATTTTATAGATTGGTAAAATCCGACTAGACCAATATGGGGAAACTGTAGCGATCATCGTGGATCTTATAATTATTTAAATATTCAACATGTTTTACACCTGTCAAAGATATTTATTTATTTAAGCCTTTTATTTTCTTAATACTTAATACTATTTTATGTTCCACATTATTTTTTAAGATAGTTATATATTAAGGGCTTTTCGGCGGGTGTACGCTTCCTCCGTCTCTCTCCATCCCTTCATGTCTTGGGCTGTTCTTATCCAGTCGTTATTTGTAAACCTTATGAGTTCGTCCTCCCGTTTTTCCAGAGGGCGACCTCTTTTTATTTTACCGGGAGAGCCAGTCCATGTAGTGTGGGTATTTTATATCCAGGTTTGGCTTGCGTACGAGAGGCATGGTAAGAGGCATGAGTCTAGGACTTTATTTTTTAGTCTTAAGGGTAGATTAGATTTTAAAACCTCTTTGTGTACCCGGAACTTATTGTATATCAGGGTCATACGTCTCCTTAATTCGTCACGGTGCCTGGATTTTGAGAAAGATATTTGTTTACCTAAATATTTATATTCGTGGACATATTCCAACTGCTGACTCTCCACGAATATAGGCCTTTGAGCTTTGTTGGACATGATTTTAGTTTTCTCGATGTTTCATTCTAGTCCAATATTGTGACAGATGTGGTTAACATTCTTGATAATTTCTTCAATTTGTGATGCAGTTTCCGAGAACAATACAAAGTCGTCTGTGAAACGTAGGTTGTTAAGATAGCTTCCTTTAATATTTATGCCTTTATTTGACCAGTTAAGTTGCTTCATGATGTCTCATAAAACAGTTATAATAGAGGCATGGTTGTATGCTTATAGGTCGATAATTGGGAATATTTGTAGGACCTCTCTTTTCATATAGGAAAATAATATCCTCTTTTTATATAGTAAAATAATATAGAGTATATATCTTCCCGCTATGATTATTTCAATGGGTGTGTTATCAGGGCCACTACTTTTTCCTTTTTTTTTAAATTTCAATTTTTTTTTAGAATGTC
The DNA here is from genome assembly GCA_039881145.1 of Druceiella hillmani. NCBI lineage: Eukaryota > Metazoa > Arthropoda > Insecta > Lepidoptera > Hepialidae > Druceiella > Druceiella hillmani. The sequence goes on along the minus strand of JAYKKI010000105.1, from coordinate 4,120,581 downwards.
GTTATTTGTAAATCTTTGAAATGGTGGTGAACGTAGAGATGTCCAGTTTGATCTGATTTCACTTGTATGTTTATTTAAATAATTGATTTTCTAAAGTATAAATCTCTGTAGAAGTTAGTGGTGGTGTTTGTTACTTTTGATCTCGAGGATATTTCTCTACCAGACTATTTTTCTTTCACAGTCAGTATCCAAGTTTTTCCCATATTTAGTTGTTTGTATCCTTTTTTCAGGCTTTCTGTGGCGGATAGATGTTTTTCTATTGTCTTCAGTCTATGGGTTTCGCACTTTTTCTTTCTTGATCCTTTTGTGTATATTCTTATATAAGTCACTACGTTCTTGTTTTTCTTCACATGTACGCGATTTTTTATTTTGCAGCTCCATCCTTCTATTTAATTGTTGTCTTGTGTTTTCAGATATGATGCGTCTTGATTTATTACTTATTTTCTTTATAGAATTGATGGAATCTGTGTTAGCTATTTTTTATTTGAATAATGTAAATCTATGTTTATACATGTCAATAGGTTGATTTTTTCCAGACTTTGTTTTGGGTTTTTCAGCACCAGGTTTTCATCTTCTATTATTTTCAGAGTGAAATTAGTTAGAATGTATTTTACTCTATTTTTCTTAAGTGTTGTCATTTGAAACGTACTTCTTATAAAGCGGTGATCGCTTGGGAAGTTGAGCTGATTTAAGATCCCTATGTTCGTAAAGTTTTCTTTTGTATTGTAAATAATATAATCGAATTGGCTTTTGGTGAGATCCATGTCCACATAGGCTTAATTTTTTTTTTTGAATATGCTGTCAATTATAATAAAATTGTTTCGGAGAGCAAATTGTAATAGTTTTTCACCTTTTGTGTTCCGATTGCCATAATTGAACAATCCTGGCGCTCTCTTTTCCTCCATCTGCCGTTGTCCAATGGAAACGTTTAAGTCGCCAATTACGATGACGTTTTTCTAGCTTTTTTCCAAAGCTTCTTGCAGCTATTAGTAGAAGGTGTCAGAGTCATCATCGCTTGCAGTATTATAAGCTTGTATGCTCGAGATACCTATTGTGTTCAATTTCAGATTTAATATGTAAACTTGTTCTGAGATTGCAATAAAGTTTTATGTGCTTAAGTTGTTTTTTTTTCAATAGAAATCCCACGCCGTGGAGGCTTTTGGTTTCACCATAGTAGCAGAATATGTGTTCGTTACCTTCCTTTATTTTGTAGCTTGTTGTGCGTATCGGTGAGCTCAATTATGTTACAGTTTATTTTTGAAATGACGCGTTATAATTCTACAAGTCTTTCGTTAGATAATAGGGATCGTGCGTTGCATGTACAGATGTGGAGTGGGTTGATTGGAGGGTTGCAGTCATTAGTCCCCGCGGTGCCCGGCTATGTTGGGGCTTGTGTGAAGAGGTCGCTTTATGTCAATTCTTCATATTTACGTGTGGTTGTGTAAGCACAGGAGACGTATTGTCTTTGGCCGGGGGATTGGGAGCGATTCCTTGTTCTGGTTTGGGTTTTTTACCATGTATTGCTGTATTTTTAAATTCTGTTTAAAAAAACTTTATGAACTTTGTTCCTTTCCTCTTTCAGTTGGGTGTATAATTTTTTGCATTCTTCCAATATTTCCGGAGGAAAATCTTCTTCAATATAATATGGTGTTTCGCTGAGATTTTTCTTCTTTTTTAATATGTTAATTTTTATGCCCAGCGTACTAAACGTTAAAACATTAGGTCTCGTTTTTCTATCGTCTTTTTTCCCCAAGCGTCTTACTTCTTCAATATTTGTTTCATTGTTCATAAACCCATTTTTTGCTTTAAAATATGTAGTATGGTTTTCTGTAGATAAATAATTTTTTACGCTTTCTTCAATCCCGAAGATAATTAAGTTTTTTTTTCTAATTTTTCGTTCTAGTTGTTAGATATGTTAACTCTGTTCGTCCACGGATATTTGGAGTGTTTTGTATTTAAGTTCGAAGTTTGTAAATTTAGTGTCGTTGTTTCGGTTTATGGGATGGTTTGTGGGATACTTTGTTTCACGTCGCGTACTTCTTTGGTTTATTCGTCGAACTTTGCTTGAAGATTAACAATTAGCTTTGTAAGTTCTTCAATTATTATTTTTTCGTTATTTTCCATTACTGGCGATTTTTCTTGTTTATTGTGCCCTCTCGCGGCGAATAACCGAACGTGTATTGATTTAGCCGGTTGATTTGTTCCGCTACTCCTCGCTAGATGGCGCTGATCCCAATGTCGATGATGATGATGTATTTCTCGTACCTGGTGTGGATTTTAGGTTATGCGCTGTCTAAGTTTATGATAAATTTAGAACACTCACTTCACTAGTCCTATTTTTGTTTGTTTATTAATTTTTTTTGTTTAAATCACTGTTTTTAGCTGTTTTTGTTATGCACTTTGATGACAGGTAGAACTTGAAGTGTCAGCACGATTTTTGTTGTTTATTAGCACAGGTATATATTTTCCGACTTCACTTTGACACTTTGACTTTGAATTTTGCCATTATACAACTTTTTAAATACAATTTAACACTTATATCTCAGGGTTTTGATTTATTTTCTGATAAATAACACAGATCCAATGTAAACGTGTACGCTAACTAGCGCCCTCTCCTGTGAACGATATGGTAGGTTATATATTTATGTCGTGAAAAATATTGCCACTAATTTAATGGAAATACTACATACTCTTAAATTTTTATAACTGCCTAAATGTGTGCGGAACTTTCGTAATGTGGGTTCTACTCGTGCTTGACATTTTTTTACTTTAAGAATGAATAATACGATTATTATTCTCTAAAATATGTATCAGAGGAATTTATAACATAAAGTCACAAATGAAATTATTATTTGGGAATATTTTTAATTTTGCAAGTATATATATATATATATATATATATATATATATATATATATAAATATATATATATACGTATATATATATATATATATATATATATATATATGTATTTATATATATATATATATAAAACTGTATTCAATTACAATTCCCCTTTCACATTGCCAACCATTTGCTTACACATTGCCAACCCGCCCGGCGGCAAGTAACTGATTTTACTTTTTTGTATCATCACGAAATTTACTAAAAAAATTCGTCGTAATCGGCCGAACGATACACGAACACATAAAAGTCGAACACACGTTAGTATATGTACCATTTACACAAAGTATGTATATGTATACATAATTAAACAAAATAGCAAAATAGTTTTGTTATTTATACGATTTGCATTGCATAAAAATGACTGGATATGGTTTAATGTGACTTCTGTGTAAATAGCTCTTAACTTTTGTATCCTCTGTTAAGACGTGTTATGAAGGAAATTTGCTGTAAATTAAAATAATAACAATGGCTTGAAGGAGACGAAGCATAAAGTTATATAGCCACTGTTGGTAAATATTCTTCAGCTCTATTTTTCTTAAATCTTTCTAAAATTATTTTGTCATATGAGATCCAAGTCAGTAAAATTACGAGTAAATGATAGTTTGGTTATAAATTCTAATGTACTCAACAAGTACCTATTTATTGCTACATGTTCCTGTAGTAATAAATATGTAGTTGTTGAGTCAGTGAGTACAGTTGTATTTGCTGCATTATAAAGAATGTATTTTAGTTTTTGGACTTTAAATGGATCTAGCCTTGTGCACCATTTTCTCTACTGTTTCATTAACTATGATATACTAACTTTCTTAAACACCGATTTTTGTAATTTTTATATCTATTACTTATTAATAACCGAAAACGAAGATTGTAATAGGATTTTCCATATTTCAGTATTCTAAGTATCTTTTCCAATGGCTCGAAAATGACTCCTTGGGCATATAAAGTCTTACAATAATATGGAATTGAATATATTTAAGGCAAAAGATGCTGTACTAATCAGTTTTTATTTACTTGGTACATAAGAAAAGTTACTAGGCAAGCAATTAAGTTAAGGAACATGAAGCTTAATATCACTCACGAATGAAATGTTGCATGAAACACTTATCATGAAACTTGACATCACATTTTGACTGCTTAACTTTTACACATGCCCAATCTTTTCCTGTCCTGATCCATAATGATATGTCAGATGTATGTTTTCTAAAATAAATAGGTAACGTTGTCTTCACATTGTATTGTCACACAGTCCCGGTAATTTTGATATTATTCTCTTGCAAATCTGTAAGTAATCCATCAAAGCAAAGAAAAAGAAAATAGGCATATCAAGAATGGTAAATAGCCGTTCGTTTGGCCATTACGGAGTCAACAAAATATATCTAACTTATTGCGATTAGTGAAATTATAATTGAGAAAAAGAATTTACATCTGTTTCTCTAAAATACAAGTTCAATTAATTTAGAAAATAACTTAAGAATAATCGATAATATTATAAATAAGATATATAACAAACATACATTTTACGCCCTCGGTCAACTTGTATGAACTTGCATGTCTGACAGTCACATCAAGTTATTGTAAAGCAGGAATGGAGCTCAATTGTTCTTCAAAATAGTTGTTTAATCTAATAAAAGACGACGCTATAAATAAAATTAATTTTAAAGGTTCTTGGCTAAGGCGCATTTAAGTAACGTAGTCATTGTGGTTCGCTATCGATCTCCTAGGATAATAGGGGTTAATGATGACTAGGAGCTAAAAAGAAAAAAAATCTTATTATTAGAAACTTTAAAACCTATATTTATGTCTACTTTAGTATCTATTGAAATTGTATATTTTTTGGATTTAAAAAAAATCATAAATGCAGGTGGACAAATGAAACAAAAAACCCATAGCATGTAGCATTAAGAAATGTTTGTGGTGATAGCATGGTGAAAAACATGTTTATAGTGAACGAACGTAAGTGGATAAATAAATATTATTATTTGTTTTGTTTGACAGGTATGCTAGTTTATATATGATGACACTTTTGCGGATATTTTAAATTTTAATGAGAATGTCATTTATGTTGTGTTGGCGTTTCTATAAATCAGCAAATATTTTTATGATATGGTATTAATTGAATAATTGTTATAAATGGGTTTCGTCTAAGCTTTATTTTAATTCATCTGGTTTGCTCGTGACTTATTACGTCGGTAGTAGTAATAGTGGGAAAATCCTGACTCATACGTCGGTGGTGTTTTTACCTTTGATTATATTTTTTGCATTTATTATGTGCAAATTGACAGGATTAGGTTATACACCAATATCGAATAAAACTATGACTATGACACATTTCATAATGCTTTATTAATATATCTGTTGAAACCTTCCTTCTCAACATTTTTACGGAGGGGTAAAATTTCAGAGCAACATTTCACCTGAACACGCATTGTTGATAATTTTTAGCCTTTAAATATTTATTCTTCTATTATTATATGTATCATTAATTGTTTTATACTAATAATTGGTTTAAGACACTGTTATGGCGAATCGCGTGTAAATAGCAGAAAGCCATAAGAAAAATAATAATTCAAAAAAATGTAAAATCTGACAGAATATCTTAATGGAATGGTGAATTATATTATCAAGTTAAATGAATTATGAAGTAAAAATATTTTAACAAATTAATCTTTGTAAATAATAATTAATTTTTAAGTTCAAATTTATATTTTAACAATTAAATTAAGTTTAATGAAATAATGAATCTCAATTCTTTAAATATTTGTTCTTTAGATATTTTCCCACTATTTTGATGTTTCCCTTAGTCTTTATAACCGTCTTGGGCCGGATTCGAAGAGTCTACATTAACTAAGTGTTGCTCGAACTTTGTCGGTGATCTAATTCGTACTTTGTCGGTGATTTAATTAACAAGAATTAATCTGCGCCCGTTACCCAGTTTAAAGCATTTCAATTATTTATCGCACTTGCTTTTGTTCAATGGAAAATATCTGACAAATGAGGTAACGATGTAATATTTATTTGGAAACCTAGTGAATAAAGTGTACACGTCAAATGGTAATTAAATTATAAATGAAAATGGGTAGGTTGAAAAATGTTGGACCTAAACACATACATCGATGTATATTGTTACGCTCTGATTATTGCATTACAAAATTATTACAATTGAGGAAAAATTACTTTTTTCAATGGGCTTCTTTGAAAGAGGAAATAATATCGTAAACCTGTAATAGGAAAAAGAATGTATTATTACTACTCTACCTTAGAAGTAGAGTTAAAATCAATTGAAAAAATAACTTATAAAGAAACTTGCAGTGTTTTCATACAAATTGTACATGTATATACGTTAGTGTATTTAAATATATAAATAATTCAGATGCATATATATTTCAATACAGTACCAGCTCTCAAGAGATAAATGGTGTTTTTAAACGTACTTTACGTATAAAAGAAATAACATTCTTATTTAATTTTCATAATAGTGTGACACAGTTCGAAGGTTAAATACATAATAAAGTAATGTAACTTTATTTTGATAAAAAACCGAAGAAGATTTACCTACTTGAACCTGTTTAAATAAAATTCATATAAATGTAAAAAAATTTAAAAAACCTGAATTTTCAATTAACGTTTAAAAATAACTACCGTTTAAACGTTTAAATAACGTTTAAAATTTAAAATTAAAGAAATATTTTAGAACTTTATAATTTTGAAAATTTATTTTAAAACTGACACTTGATTTTTTTTGCTGTGAACAATGAAATAAAGTAAACTATTAAGTGGCAAAGTAATTTTTACATGCAAAATATTTTTATCTTTGTAACAAAATATTTTCAAAATTTAATCTGAAATTTGTAGGTAGTGAAAGCAGTTCAAGTATTTATTACTGACTAAGATCATTATGACATATTTTGTACTTTCTAGATAATTTTCAAGTTTGACATGATTGAGAAAGCCTGGTTTTATCCTTATTTAAAATTTCGTTTCCGAACTGTCGCTTATTTTCCATCCTTATCTATACTCCCATGAAACGGGCCAACAAAACTGAACTTTCATTCTGTAAAATGAAAATGCATGGCAAATTCTGATAATACATAGAGTTGTTAAGATTAAATTGATTTTTGAATTATTTTAATACGAAAGGTTTTTTCTAACAAATAACTTTAATTTTATCAAGAAAATGACCAAAGGAAATTGCATGTATTAATTTTTTATAAATGTCTCTAAAACTTTTTAAGTTATGACAATTTTCTGTATTTTGATTAAAGGACCTGTTTTAACGGCCCAGCAATAACTAGCAGGCATACATAGACTCCACTTGCCCCGATAGCGTTTTTAAAGGTTAAAATATTTTGGTGCAAGTTTCTCTACACACAGTGGTGACAGACTCTAATTAGGCTTATTTAGGGAGCTTAGCATACACTTCAAAGATTTTCTATTAAGGCTTTGTAGTTATTCGATCGTTACTAAAAGGACTTCTCAATTGGATTTAATTTTTCATTCAATGTCTTGTCTCTCAACAAATTACTTATCTGAAATAATCAAATAAGTTCCCTTTGATTTTGGCATCACTTATTCTGATGAACTTATCTTTTAAACATAAAAATCTAGATCCATTTCGATCTTATTACCTTTACAAAGTTTTTTCGTGAACTTAATTTTTATTTGTAAAAGAGATAACAGCACATCATCAGGTTTCAATAAGGCAGAGTTCTGTTCGTTTTTCTGTCCTGGGGTGAGAGAACCATATCCAGGCAATTACTTTTTAACATAATGGGTATTTATATCCCTGCTATCTTACTTATAAGGAAAATAGTTCAGTTTGTGTATCTCAAATGTAGTCTTAACGACAGAGTAATAAATTTACAAATTTTCCAACTAACATTGTACCATTCTTAATTGTCTAAAATTGCAGCTTCATATTGTCATAAGATTATTTCATTTTGCATCTTCAACTACTGGCAGGGAGAAAAGTTCTTTCTGATATGTAAAAGGTCTGTTTCAGACTAATTTTTTGAAAAAGCAGTAAATAAAGCCATTCTTTCAGATTGTACTAATATTACAATATATTTATCACAGCTTTCAAATTGGGACAAAATGTAAAATTCTCTTATGAGAAAAAAGATTTTGGATCATCATGGCGATTTGTAAAAAATGTACTCTTAAATTAGGTTGCAACAAATTTCAAGCGTTCAGTTCAATTGTTACAAGTTTTTCCAGCTCTTTTAAAAAATATAAATCATGCACAAAATAGTTTTGATTCGGTTGCTTTAACAAATATTATTTACTAGATTTATTCAATTGTCGAAATCAATTGTCGTTCAGAACGTAGATTTAAAGATATTGAACTTTATTCTTATTCATATAATGCACCTTTTTCGGATATATAATGCACCTTTTATCGGATGAGCAAAAATAGCAAATGTGGTCCCTAGATTCTGTTCAAAATTATAGAACACCCGAAATGTATATATCGCATTATCTTTGCCATCCAGTTAGAAGGTCTGCAAATGTCATAAAGCAGATATGAGGAGCCGATAGCTTTTCTGGGTCTTTAAGGAAAAATAATTAGGCGTGATATAACTTTTTCAGCAATGCTGAAAAATTTATTTACTGTCTTGCGTAATTTATGTTTCCACAAATATAACAAAAGGGATCTGGGCGATTCACATACTTCCTTGGCAAAATTATAAAGTCACAAAATCACAAAAATATCGAAATAGTACACGTATTTAACGATGCTCAATGAAATGACCAATGTACCGATAAAAGAGAAGTAAGAATTTGATTAAGGTTTTCGAGATAATTGCTTTCAAATTTCGGTTTAAAAAAGTCATTTATTTAACCCGAAGTTAGAAACAATTGGTGAGTTTGATCTCATGATTTTAACGCGATTGTTGGCGAGAATATCATGATCAGGTGACAAGTTTTGCATGACAATACGCTGTGAAGTAATTAAAAAAAACAGGTTTGTGTGTTATAATTGAATTTGTCATCATGTGATTTTTTTTCTACTTTGTTAATTAAAGACAATGATTACCTTTGAAAATATTCGAAAGAGAGTAACCACGAATACCAACGTTTTCCAAAAACCAACATCAAAAATCAGTTAGTGATTTAGTTAAAGGTTTTTAACATTATGTTGAGGGAGATTATACTTTAAAGTAATAATAATAATGATGGCAAGTCGTCTATTCCTCATTTAAATAAAAAATACTATTAATATTAAAATAACATAAAGAAACAAATAATTTAAATTTTAAAAATTTTCATTAAGGACACCTCTTCAGGGTATGGACCTCCTCCAAGCCATTCCATATAGTCCGATCCTTGGCTATTTCCATCCAACAGCTTCCTGCAGTCAAGATTATGTCATCTGCACATTTTTCTTGTGAATTGCTTTATCGACGGGTAACTAGTGGTCCATAATATGTCCAAATGCTTCTTTTTATCTTTTAGTTTCATGTTTAAAATACTGCGTTCCGGCGCTCTCTGAGATATTAGGATTTTATTATACGTCTCGTTGTTGTAGATCCACGTTTGACAGCCATATGTTAGAATTTGTCGTATGCAAGAATCTGACATTTTGCTTTTGATTACTTTGTAGCTCCAGAACTTGTTCCAATAGAGTTTTATGCGTCTGTTAATTTCTCCGATGTTTCTAGTATTTCGGAACGGGATTTGCTTTCCCTCGTTGATATATTCTTCGCCCTACTCTGAGGGTTGTTGTTTACTAGGATAGGTATTTGGAATTAGTTTGATATAACTTTTTTTTGGGAGTGTTAAGTTCCAAGCCCACCACTTACTTGCCTGGTAGAACTGGTGTAGTGTAGTTTGGAGATGTTTCGGGTTGTCGGACATTATCATGACGTCATCGGTTAATCGCAAGTAGCTTAGATATTTTCATTTGACCTATATGCTTCTATTTGATCAATCTAAATCCTTTATTATATTTTCTAAGACCGCAATAAATATCATAGGAACAACAAATATTTCCAAGTAAATTCTGGACTCAACAGTCAAATTAAGAAGTTAATCTTGGATAACGTTTTTAAAGGTATAGTAAGAGTTAATTAGCGATTACTATGAAGAGTTAACATCTAATCACCCTTATCGACATCCAAAATTTCTGTTCATTACGTATCATTTTTACTGGTGCGTGTGTTGAAAGTATTGAGCAAGCATTGAAGCTGCATGGGCGTTTTAAGGTAACACGAAAAAAGAGGGTGTGATGTATTTGATCTACTTCGTGACGTATAAATATTCACATATCGTTCTAAATAGTACAGTTGGTGTATTCATTATTAGTTGAATACATAAATTAATTGATTTTGTCATGCAGTTGATGTTTAATAATTAGTCATAAATATTTTGCAATTCTTATTAATTTAAACTTTTATTATGTTGCAATAAATGTTTACTATAACAATTTTTTTGTGCTTTTTCTAATAGTTTAACTACAGTATATAAATTATTTCGATTCTTTTCCAGTTTCACCATGTTACGTTCTAATATGTAGGCAATTGCGTAATCATCGCCATATCAGTTTTCTTATAAAGGAATATTTAATTATTATTTTCAATATAGTCTTTGATATAGTATCAAGTAAACATAGACATGTCAATAGCAAACAGCTTCTTTGTTGCATTAGATGTTAACTCTTCATAGTAATCGCTAATTAACTCTTGTTATACCTTTACATACTCGATCCAAGATGAAGCTTCGTAACTTGACTGTTGAGCCCAGAATTCACTTCGAAATATTTGTTGTTCATAACTGCTATTGACCTACTAGAATTTTAATCACAACTCAGGTTCAGAGGTCTGAAATCACGATATTACTTGCATGGCCAGGTGACATTTAGCCAGAGAAACACGCCAAAATTGAACAAGTGGGAATGGCTTTGAGTGATAGAGATAATGTTAAACGCTTATATAAAGCGTTCGAGATAGTACTAACCCCAGTGTTTCAGCGTGCGTTGTTGCGTGCTCTGTCGTTCCATCCGAGTTGATACCGTTACTGTGATTTTACAACTAGAAAGAAGTTATTGGAATTTTTTACCTATTTGATTCGAAAATCGTAAGTATTTTTAATTTATCTATGAATTTAATGAAATTATTTTACACCTTAGTGGCGAGTTGAGAATAAGTTAATTAAGAATTAATTGTTTATTCTTTTTTATTTGCAAACCTATTGACTCTCAGCAGTCCAGAAACCTTGTATAAGTTATGCGTAGCTTTAATGTTATTTCATATAATTATGGTAATTATGATATGTTATGGTAGTTAAGATCTACTAACTAAATGTATGTATTACTTAATAATCATAAAAACGTTTTGTTTTAGTAGTTGAATAGAAATTATTCGGTGGTAATAGTTTTTAATTCACTTTTCTGAAAATTAAATTTTAAAGTAGTTAGAAGTAATAATATTTAGACATACATATCTGCTATATAATGGTTTATAATACGAGAGCAGGTTAAGCTATTGATAGAACTAGAGGTCGAGAACTGGTCAGGACTCTTGTGATACCCAGGTGTCAAAATTAAACAATAATTACAGTATTACAAATCATCTATTGATACATAAATATTATTATATTTAGTGATCAAAATTAGAATAAAAAATATAAAGTAAATTTATTCTTAATAAAGGCTTCATCTCTGTTAGTCTAGTGGTATCAATAAGTTTTGACCATTGTAAATATTGTGTCTATCATGAATAATTATGGGGATAGATAAATTATTTCCTTAAGGAACTTTTGAAACATAGAAATGAATATTTTATAATTTATTTATATGGTAGGCTTTAAAAGAACTGTCACATGTAATGTTCATTGGCAAGATTTAGATACACAATAACATTAAACTTATGCAAATGGTTTCCAACTGATATTTGTAAATAACTCTGAAATAAATTTAGAATTCGGGAAAATGAAAATAATAATGAAGCTAATGTACGAAAGAGACTTCATTGGAATCAAGCTAGTGTTTACATACAAATGTACGTATGAAATAGTCATTAGTCTATGTCTGTTAAACAAATTTCTTTAAGGAATTTTTGGCAGAATTTTACAAAGTTCTGCCCAAATACTCAGACAGTAGGATGCACGCATAAGTTTTTTTTTCAATATTCCAAAATATTTAAAATTAATAAAAAAAAGTGAACAAAATCTAGAATATAGAGAAGCCCGAATTTTAAATTAAATTCATTTATCTCTCCTGCCTGCAAATATATTACACTTAAGAACGTTATATATTTCAGGAAAAAATCTTGAAGTGTTTAACGCTTTTTCCCGTAATTTTCAAATAATGAGTTTTAGTAATAATTTTTTAAAATTCTTTTAACTCTTTCTCTTTAAATAATGAGACTTCTGACGAACTGTCCTAATTTAAATTCATTATTTCTCTATAAACAATGGTTAGGAGGAGTTTTATTCCATCGCAGATATTTTTGTACACGAAACGGTTCACGTTTCAACTTTATTTTATAACTGACTGTGCCTGTGACTTCGTTCGAGTGGAATTCGGAGTAAGAAAAGTTATTAAGAATTCTTTTCTTTTTTATTTTTTCTTTAAAACTCTATGAGCATAACGTTTACTAAAAAAACGCTAAAAAAAACGGCGTTGGCATTTAAATTGGTTCCGCCAGTTCTAATAATAGCGTGCAAAACGAACGTAAAATAAAGATTGACGTATCTTTTTTATTTGTGGACCTATCGAAATGAAACCAAGTCTAGCTTAGCCCAAGCTAAGCTAGACTTGGTTTCATTTCGATAGTCCACTGAAAACCGCATTCAAGTTGGTTCAGCCATCACTGAGATTAGCAGACAAAGAGACAAAAATTATAAATACTGTTTAGGTTTAGTAGCGTGTCTTTAGTAGATGGCACTTAGTTTTACTTAAAAATATTCAATGTACTAACTCAGTCTTTTACGATTTTATTAGATGTATGGATTTTAATTATTGCATATATTAATAAACTATCAGCGCCATGAAAATTTAAATGTTTGAATACGCAAATCAAGTTATGTTTGCAGTCGCGTGCGGTTTTCTTCCTCACTGATTGCAATTCCAATGATGGTAAGCGCCGCTGTTGAGCACAGGAAATAATTTTGTTTCGTTCGTATAGGCTACGAACTACTGTCTACTAACGATTTCAACCTAATTCGGCTGCTGCTTCCACTTGTATAGAAAATTGGTGTTATTAACTTTTACTTTCGTATCTCTCGTTACTGCTTTGTGAAATTTGAATTCCAATTATTTACATGAGAAACTTTCGTATTTGACATGGAATTTATAAAATAATTAACCTGATTGATAATTTGTCTATAAATTATTCTAACACTTTTAAAATTCCCATTAAAATTAAAACCGGTATTTCATTAATGCAATTAAAAAGAATCATGTATAAATAGATTTAAATTATACAAAAAAAAACAAAAAAACTTTTGTCCTTTCTTAAAGACAGTGAAGGCCTGGCCATAGAAGGCTCTGTTAGTATTTTTCGCGTTTAGTCTAAACAATAACCAACATAACTATTCAATTAAGTGTTATTCAATCTTGCTGAATTAGATTAGGTAAAAGAAGCGAGACAAACCCAAATAAATGCCATCTTTTGAATTTTTAATTCACTCCTTGCAGATACATCACAGCTCTAAAGTTTTGTGCTGATTATCATAACGGAGTCTAATTTATAATGTGTGAGTTTGCTAAATCTTTAATAAAACGTGAATTTTTGCCTTTTTCATGGTAAACTAGAATTTTTATAAATCACTCAAAGATTCTCTTTGCAATATTAATAATACTAAGCAGCTCAAGTACTGAAACATTGTGATCTATGACCCATGCGTATATTTGAACATCACATCTTTATAACATTCCGAGATTATAATCGCGGAATAATGAGAGTAAATCAGAATTATCCTATAATGATTTGGGTATTAATATGCTATTAAAGTGTATAACAAATAGTTTTCACAAGCCGGAACAATAGTTTAAAGGTAGCGAAAGTTTTGGCAAAACCGTTTAAACGTAAAGCGAAGAGAACTTTATTCGTTATGTATTAAGTGATATTAAGGTGTTAAATTTTTTTACCGTAGATATAAATTATCAATGTTGCCTTTGTACCATATTTTTTTAATTTATGTCTTTGACAGGTTTCTATTCTATATATTGTTGTCTTGTGAAAATTAAACGACGAAACAATATTTCTTTATTGATTCGCAACATCACATTTGACGTCGCGGTATACGGTATTGTATTGGGTCGATACTTCTGGTTTATTTGTAGTTCAGAAAAATTATTTAAAACATAGATTCCCTAATGTGTGGTAAGGCTAGGTCAAATTTTGATATTTTTAAGACTTATAAAGATTTACCAAATTAGCGTGGTTTGAAAGATTCGATACATAACAAAACTTGTAGTTAAATATTTCATGATCCGTCGGCATAACAAAACACTTATCAAGCATGTGTAGAACTTGCACTACAAAGGTTCCGTATTTAGATACTTAAAAACATTTAAAGTTACGTAGTATTTTTATTGAACTATTTACAAATATTAATTTTTCACAACCTAAATATATTGGTTACTATGTCTCTAACAGGCGTATACCAATGGTATATAATTAAAAATGATAAGATCTCGGATAATCGCTATAGTTTACTTGTAATCTTATACTCAGATTTTCCCAACCTAGTTTTTTTAAGATTTTTGGTTGAGTAGTTTGGTATAAAATATGGGAGGGAGGCTAAAATTTATTTTCACATATTGTTAGATTAAACATATTTTTGTAGTCCTCATAACAAGCCCTTTCAAATATGTGCATATGATATATAAAATTGAAACAATTTTTTTTAGGATTTTAATTACCCTCTCTTTGGATCTTTTATGAATATTAAAAAAAAAATTGACTAGTAAAATATGTGGATTAATCAGATATATTATTATGCCAAATTTATATTATGTGTATTCCATATTATTATGAAAATTGACTGTAACAGAAGGACGGACAGGGATGTGAGTGATTTTACAAAGGTTCCGTTTTTTTGAAGCACAGAATTCTAAAAATTGTAAAAATTAATTATTTTCAATTATTCCGCAAATTCATATGCCTAACTTTTGCTATTATATCGTAACTCGTAAACCCTGTGGTAGACCCTGTAAAAATGGTTCTGTAAAGGAAAGTGTAGAGAATTTACGGTTGGATAAAAAGCTCTGACCATTTTTGTTGCATTGTCAATAGTTCATGTGACACTGAGCTGTAAGTTTACGTAATTATGGTGGATTTGTCAAATTACTCATATCGTGTTGTTTTTCCGTACAAAACAAATAATTTTTTTCTAAACTAATATTTTTTTTAAATTGACAATCCCGAAATTTTATTTTGCCAACAGTGAATATTACTTTTAAAAAAAATTCTTAATCTTTTTTTATGAAATAAAAAGGAATTTAGAAAATAAATCGTCTTTTTTCAACGGCTAATATTAAAAATATTCGTTCTGTTTTTTCATTTAGAGTTTCACATGTTTACAACCTTAAAGTATGACATTCATTTTTTAATTTACGGCCTTGTGATAGGTTAATTAAAGCCATTATTTTCCATTTGACTATCAGTGACAATAAATAAACTGTGAAATGTAAAATTGGTAAAGTGGTATTTTAACTAGGTAGCTGGAAATATTTTAATGCCCACGAATTTTCACTCAACACAAAATATATCATATATGCAAAATATATATGTATACGCATATATCTTCAGCTTGTAAATAAAAAAAATATTATTTCAAAGCAGAAAATGTTCTAATAATAATATTGTTATGCGTTTCCATGAATCATAGAATATAGTAATGAAAAATAAAAGTTTTTAAATAAAGTTTTTTTGACGTCAGAGAGCATGAAATTGTCATTTTGTTTCTTCTTTTCTTTTGAAATATTAAAATTTAATTTGAATTATTCATATTTTATGAACATAAATAATTCATATATTTTCAGTAAAGTACCAACGGTGAAAAATATCTGGCAATCCGTGAGTAATTTAGGAAATATTTGTCTCGTGATAAAGTCAATATTGTGAAATCTGACACATATATATTGTAAAGATTTTTCATAACAATTTTCTTTCAAAGTTTGAATTGTAATAAATTGTTTTTATATAAAAAATTTCAATACCGTTTTGTCATTCACTTTTCCCCATTTCTACAAAATAACTACTAATTCGCTTCGTATTTCCGTCAACTTTAAGATTAAGTTTGTAATTTCATTGTATGGATATCTTCTGTTTAAAAGTTTAGCGATATTTATCACCTTCACTGTTTGCCAAAATAAATGAACCGTAATCGAACATACAACATATTACGATACAAAGCACTGTGCAAACTATAAAACTCGTAGAATTTGCTTCAACTATATTTTAATATTGACGCTTCGCACTTCTTGCATAATGACGACATGAGAATAATGGCGAGAGGTTGTTACCACGTAGCCAACGATTAAAAGATAATTGTGTGAATAATAAAGGTGACTTTTGAACTGTTTTCACACAAATATACTGTAAATGAAGTCACGTAGTACGTGAGTGAATCAATTACATCTAATCAATCAATAAATTAACTATTTGTTTGACGTCGATTTGTTTATTTTGTATAACGAAGTTGAAATCTACATTATTTCATTAGCGTCCTTGGCCTGACATGAAAATTAAACAAAGTATTACAACAGATATTGTAACAGATAACCGTATGTTAATTTTTAAGATGTTAACTATTGATGGAGCGAATAGTGCGTAACGGTAAATAGCAATTACATTTGTAATTGCTATGGTTTAGGGGTTTCAAGGTTGGTTTTGAACTTGGGTTAAAATATTTTCTATAATAAAGATATATCTTAAAATTTTATAGGACAAGAATCCGACTATGCAATGTTTGTATGGAATATACCGTAAAATCAATGAATCAGTAAAAGCGTAAATTGTACGGAGAAAAACTGCACTAATCCATAAAAATTTTCGGAAATTTTACGTGATGATACCATTTTTATCACGGAAACTAATTTATAATATTATGTCAGAGATTAGAATTGATCTTAAAGACAGAATATGCCGTCATTTTGTTTATATTCTTCAATAGATATATCTGCTAACGAAATCTTAATTAAAAGTTTTTAAACATTAATGACACACGTTCATGCAGTGTAAAGACTGATTATAGGATAGCAAAACATCACGTACGACATTTTCACTGCCGCTCTATGCACAAAATTGATTTGGAGGAGTTTGTCAATAGACACAAAAAAATGGACCAGGATCGTGGATAATGTTGTATTTTTTCAAGGTGTTTTTTTATTTTTGGTTAATAGAGAAATCAACCCTAATTATTTTTGTCTTTTTTTTTAATAATAATCAACAATAAATGCCGTGCAACGAAGAAAAGTATATACTGGTTATGGAAAAATGTTGGTTTTAAATTTTCTTACAATTACGGGTCAAATGATTCAGTATCTCAAGGTCATATTCTAATGACACTTGTTACATAGTTTTAACCTTCGTAATATGGAAAATTCTACTTTGTTACCTTGTTAGGCATATGGTTCGTAATTATGTATGTAATTTTTTCCAACAAATTAATGGTTGATTCGTTAGCGATTTACTGAAATATATCCTTTTATTAGTTTTTTTTAAGTGAACTTTCATATTACAGTAACATACATAGATATAGATAAAATATACCACAAAATGTACTTTTTAACAGATTTAATAACTTCACAAGCAGAAAAATATGATCAATAAAACATTAGCTTCTTTTTGGAATTTCGCGGGCGCAAACGGATGCCCAGATTATTTAAATTGGCAATCTCGAGACGAGACGGGGCGAACTAAGCGAACCCGTGTATCACGCCACCTATTATATTCTTGTTAACCATACATACCTTCTACCAAACAGCTATCTTTTTATCATTCTGACTCATTATTTAAATGACAATATTTGATTGAAGAATTATTGCTGAAGGGGTTTAAAAAGTGGGACAAATTCGTGGGAAAAAATTATTCACAGTTTTCTGGCACTTAACGTTTATCGTATTTCGTTGGAGATTTTCCCAACTACAATTTCCCATAGATGTTGTGACATAAGGATTAAGTTTTTTACTAACGAGGAGTACGCCTCGTTCACGTAAAGCGATTTGTAAACCTCCTTTGCAAAGATAATTGTAATTAATAAATATAATTAAGCATTAAACAAAACGATACTTTGTTGTAATTATTTTAGTGTTATAATTTTTTGCCTTAATTAGTTGAAGTAAAAATTCGAATAATAATTTTGTGCATTGAGTCTATCCAGTTTTATTGTCTAATAATTTCAAAATTTATTTCGTGACATTTTAGATCATCAGTTTTAAAAAATGTGGTTATATCAAAATAATTTTATTTTTAGTGCTGGTAATGAAAAAAAATAAACGAATAAAAAGCCCAGATTTATAGAATAACGTCTGTTTTATTTGTAGGAATATGTAACCAAAATTGTGGACGATGCTCGCGATGAATTGTTACAAGTTAGGTAATCTTATCATAATGAGATTTTGGAACACTTTAATGAATGTTTTACGAAATAAAAAAAAACTAGATGAAAAAAATAATATTAAAACAAACTTGTCGAATGCATATCGGAACGCGCACTAAGTAGCATACACATCTCATGAAATTATTGATGCGAGTTGGCCGAAATAATTTTATTTAAAAGTCCTGATTAAGTGATAATAACTCGATTTTTTCAAGTGAAAACATCCGGTACTTATAACAAATAATAGTCTACTACGTATCAGGATAAGACTGAGATATCAATATAAAATACCAATTTGCAGTATTTCGTGCCCATAGGTTTACAAAGATGTGAGAGACTAGAGTGATCAGACAGACGGACGGGTATGACGAAGTTATAGTTATTAGGTTTTTGTCGATTGGTTACAGTACAGACAATTAAAAACTATAATATTTGTCATATATACGTTTTTATTGTAGCATTTACGGAATATGATGTTTATTCAAAAGATACAAACATTTTTAAATATCTACCGTTTAAAGGTATATTATGAGCATCGGTACATAAAATTAAACGCAAACTACAGAAAAAAAGAATTGCTTGTTCCAATGGCATTGAAAAATTTAAAGTTATGAAAAGAATGTAAATCAGAACATTATGAGTTACTGGGAAATAATTGTGGCGTAGTTTTTCTGTCGATAAGTAATCAGAGAAGTCATGCCAAGTGAGCAATAACAAGATAATTTGTTGTAACGACCACTAGAAAACGTAAGGCTATGAATAGTTTTCCGTTCCGGAATATAATTGAAATAAAAATGACAAGACAAATAGAAAGAAATTATAGGAAAAACTAAATATTTGGCAGAATCGAATGGTGTATACATGAGATGACGACTATTCGCAAAGATTGACATTTGGCAATGATGTGTTATGCGGCCACACCTAAATAGTAAAACTTATACGCTATAAATATAATCAAGGTCAATGGATCATACACGTGGAAAAGTATTAAGTTTTTATCTAAGAAAATTTGAATAATTACACCCATAGAATATTTTGAGTGTTAAATGAAAAGCTACGGATATTGATATAAATTTTTTGACTTGTTTCTTTCCTTGTACGTACTTATGTTCAATATGACCAAATTATATAACCTTTTATTTCTTTAAATTGACATCACCACTTCTGTAATACCTAATTTTCACCGGGCACCTGAATGTTTAATTTTATAAAGTGAAAGTTTATTTTGTATATTATATTCTGTAGTGATCACTTTTTCATCATGACTCTTTGATTTCTTTTTGTAATACTGCGACAGATTGAAATAAAATATTTATTTCCCAGAAACGGGCAATTCGATATTTAGCAGGTATAAGACCAGGGAATCGTGTAGCAAAATAAATATTAAAAATGTTTCTAACAATTATGATGAACACGAATAGAGTAACTATATAACGGGTATAACTTTGTATGCAATAGTGCCACATTTGATAACCTGCAGCAATTAAAGTTCTGGAAGGCTTTCCAGAGTAGACTAAAACAAAAATAAAGAACATGCTTATGGAAAAAGCGTACTATACTGTGAATAAAGCATTAGTGGATAAATAAATATTTTAAAATTACTGTTAATGTTAATTCCATTATTATCACTGTTATAATAACTATTTTTGTAAATTGACATTTGGTAAATTTGACATGTATTATTATTATTTTATAATAATATATCAACATTAGTTGACACTTATTATTTGAAATGCTATTGTTGTTTTTACTATTGTTATTTTTTCAATTTCACAGGCAATATAGTTTACATTTGATTATTGTTAATGTTAATTCCATTATTATCACTGGTATAATAACTATTTTTGTAAATTGACATTTGGTAAATTTGACATGTTGTATTATTATTATTTTATAATAATATATCAACATTAGTTGACACTTATTATTTGAAATGCTATTGTTGTTTTTACTATTGTTATTTTTTCAATTTCACAGGCAATAAAGTTTACATTTGATTATTGTTAATGTTAATTCCATTATTATCACTGGTATAATAACTATTTTTGTAAATTGACATTTGGTAAATTTGACATGTTGTATTATTATTATTATTTTATAATAATATATCAACATTAGTTGACACTTATTACTTGAAATGCTATTGTTGTTTTTACTATTATTATTTGTTCAGTTTTACAGGCAATATAGTTTACATTTGATGACATTTTTATGGGTATCTTACATGATAATTCACATTTATGTTGTTTTGATATTTATTTTTAGTATTAATTGAATTATCGTTATAAACGTGTTGTATCTAATTTTTGGTAGGGTTATTAATTATTTATGATATTGTTTTTACCTTCGAATATATTTTTGCATTTATAATGTAATGTAAATTTATGTGATTGAGTGTGCTTTATATACTAACATCGAATAAAACTATGGCGATGACTAAATTATAAAGTATTTTTAATTTAAGATTATCTGTAAACAGAAAATGAATTTTATTTGTTAAAAAAAATTAATTGCACATTTTAAAAATCAAGTAAAAATCGTTGCCTCTATATCTATATTTTAAAACAATATTAATTAAGGTACGTAACATTTATGGCGCGATTTTAAGGTTTCCGTTCTTCAAAAAAAGGATCCTTATGGGATTCCTACGTTGTCCTAGAAGGTCTATCGATCTTTGGAGACCCTATTTCTCAGGGACGTATGGCGCTAATAAGTTGAAATTAATATAAAATACTTACGTCTACAGTTCCTAAGAGACTCGCAAATAAATAAAAACCTGTAGAGTACTACGGATTGACCTAATTATAAAATTTGACAAGGAGCAAGGCTTTTTTTGAAATATGAACCTGTGAAAAATATTTCGCAAATAGTTTAATAGGAATATTGTTTACGGAACCCTCGTAGTGCGAATTCCACTCGCGCTTGACGGATTTTGTTTGTTTCTTGGAAATCTCTATTAAGTTTACCTATAATTGTAAACACTTATGATTGATATGTATTTATAAACAATCGTTGTTTTATTACCAAGACCAAAACGAACCCATTAAGGGTTCGATCATTGTTATTTTAATTTTTTGCCTTGTTAGTAACTCTAGGTAATCGTAAAATGATTGCGTAATTGTAATAATTTATACGTCATAATTATTTAAAAAAACATGCTGGGTATTAGACTATGGTTTTACAATAAACCTTACTTTATATCATTTTTAGTTATTCATTTAATATAAGTAATTATACCAAATATGCAACTTACAATTCGCAATCCAAAGTATGGAATATACCAAATGTCCAACTTATAATTCGTAACCTCAAACCAAGTATGGAACAAGTACCAAAAGTATCAGGATTATTTAGAGATTTCTTAAGTGTTAATAGCTGATGATTGCAAAAGATAATTTCTAATAAAAGAAAAATGGATATTATTTTTGCATTTAAATAGCCTGTTGTTTCAACAGTATATTTCTTTAATCATTTTATTTTCCCCGCGTCATATTTAGAAGCACAAAGAGTTTACCAAAAATATTACAGATTGAGGTGTTCTTATTATAAAATTGCTCGCTAACGACCTTTCAACTTCTAATCACTTAATTGATGGATATCAAAATGAAGTCTATCGATATGTATAGATATACTATCTGATTAGGAATAATTAGAATAATTACTTGAAATTGTCACGTACCTGCTTGTGTTTTGTGACGAATTGTGTAATTGGCGTTTTAATGGAATATTGGAATACTTTAATGTGGTTTGTGTGATATCACTAAATCACCGTAAAGTACTCATTAACATAGAAATAACCGTGTCGTTGTGACATTAGCATAAATTTATGTATTTTTAGTGATGATCTAGATACATTTTAAACAGAACCCGCTAGTAACTCTCAAAGTTTTTAAGTTTATTTCATACTTTTTATAAAAGACTGCTTTATGTCGCCGGAAGTGGAATGGTATTAAACAAGTACCTTTATATCAACGCATTTGAATTCGTTATGATGCAATATATTGATTTACTCGGTAGATAATATCTACATATATGTCATGGCTACTTATAGTTATAAAAATATGCTAGCTACCAGCTTCAGTTATTAGGAACTTATTTAATTAATTATACCAAATGTTAAACTTATTGCTCGTAGCAAAAATATAAATATTATTTAGGTATTTTTTAAAAGATGGGTATTGGAACATGCACAAAGTAGGGTTTCGTATTCGCCTATTATACTGCTAATTAAACGAAATAATTTTATAAAAAACTTCTAATAAAATACTAGTATTTGGAATTTTTTCAAAATTTTCAGACCCGTCGTTGAAAAACTAGAAAACATCCATATTGCGCGCCAAATTAAAGCTCACAAAAATATCTCAAACGGGGCTTTAAAATGAAAATAAACTTTTGTTTAATTATTATACAATTATTAAAAAAGCATTTTTTATTATATTGCATAATAATTGAGATCTTCGTAATTTCGAAATATCTCGTCTTTCGAAATATCTCATCGAAGATGCTGAGGCTGAGAGATAGGGATGGCAGATAGACAGAAGGAAATGACGAAATAATGGGGTTCCTTTTCTATCACTTGCTTACAGTATCGTTATAAAAGAAAATACAAAATTAAAAAGTACGTCATGAACCTATTTACCTACTTCTGAATCGAAGATAAAAATGGGTCAAAAATGCCAAAATGTTTATGACTACGTTCAAGACAGAATTAAATAGGGTCAGTGTGCGTACAAATAAAACATATTACAGTTGAAAAACAAGTTAGTGAATCTAATCTGAGTTCCAAGAATGGAAAAAAATTAGTGAATCTCATGAAAATTTTTAAAGCATTCGTAAATCAATGTAATTGACAGGTTTTGCCAATATGAGTGCGAAGAATTTTGTTTTCAAAAGAAAACACTTATATCATCATAACACGCTTCGCTTGGGTTGTAAAAGACGTATGTAATTAGGTAAATAAAATAGTATATATTTATCATCTACTCGCTTCTTTAATCTATTCGTAGATAATTTAGACTATACATATGGGATGTCTAATCCTAGATCATAATCTAAAGTGAAGTGATAGCTATATTAATATTTTAATTTCTTTTATCAACTTCTAATTGCTGCAATATTGCTCTTATGACGTTATTCATAGATGGATAATTTAAAAAAATCGGTTAAATACTAGTAGAATTTGCCTCAAGAAAATATTTCATATAAATTTCGACATTTATAAACATTTATGTGCATATAATGTTTCTATTAAAGTATTATTTTTCACAACGTAAACATATTGCTTATCTCGTCTTGCATCATATTTAAAAACGATTACATCTAGAATCATCACTATAGATTTCCTACAACTTTTAAATGGATTTATAAAAATTCAGTAGTTTCGGATATAGCTAGAGGGGAAAATATTTTTCAATATCTCTAAAAATATAATGCTTAAAACTGCTTTTCGCGACTCTCATGATAAGGTTTTCCAAATGATACTCCTTTTTATATGGGGAATTTAAAATTGTTTTCTCGAGTAGTTAATTCCAATCCCCCAATAACGCCAAATATATTCAATAATTGTCTTTTTAACATATTTTAAGAGCCGAACCAAAATGATAAAATTCTAATATTATACTAGTCGCATAAATATTTTCTTATTAAATCATGAATTAATTTCGATCTTCTTTTTTATTAAAATATTTGAAATATTATTTACATTAATTTGTTTCATTCGTAAGTATTAACTGTAAGTCGCATTTCGCGTGGTTATTAACTATTTGCGGAAAATGAAAACATTCTTATTACAAGTGAAATTCAGACTGTGTTGAGTGGTGCTTGCATATTCATCATTAATGAAAATCGTCTATATCGCAACGGGATATTGATTCAGCTTGTTTTTTTTTGCTAAACAATATTGCATTTTAATAGAAAAACGTCATCATACTGATAAAATTAAAAAAACATTATTAAAATATCGACTTTTGATTTGCATATACCATAAATGTGATCAGCTCACCTGTTTGAGGTAAACACTTGGTTGTTTTTTTCACACAGCTGTCTGTGCCACAGGACACTTTGGTTGGTTGTTTTTTTCACACAGCTGTCTGTGTCTGGTTTATATAAATGATGTGGTTGACTGTATCTATGTTGACTATTACTATGAATTATGTAACTGCAGGTAATTAAGGCGAAAAATGGTTGTTAAGTAATAGGTAAATTATTGTTTACACTGTAATTAAATTAGATTTTGAACTTGCATAAAAAGGAAGTTCTGTGAATTAATTTCAAAGTAACAAGTTTAATTAAAAATGATTTTATAAAATTTCAAAGAAGAAAAATTCTGGCTATGATTTTTAAATGTACTTTACATTGAAGGTCAAATATTAATTTATTTTGTTTAAATAACACCTCAAATTTTATCATCTTATGCATTAAGAAATCACAATCAAAGTAAAATTGATTGAGGACGGAAAGGGAAATGAAATAATACCTTGTTTTGATGAATATTTAAATAGGAAGGAAAACTGAAGAAATTCGGAACGCTCAGATTTCCTTAGTTGGATATTTTCTTAATTGGATATTGATGTATAAGTGGATAGAGTTTCACTTTATATTTCGACTGATGCAACAACTTGTCTCCCACCTTTTTTGAATTCGTACCCATTCTTCATAAGCAGGTAAATACATATTTTAACACTTTGCGTTTGAAATATTCTTAGTTAATAAGTTTCATTTATTGAAGTGAAATTTTACGTATAGAATATTACATGACAAATATTTTATTTCTTTTAATATTAGATATAAATATTCTGCTTATGATAGATTTCTGCTCCAAGGGAGCATATGACATATGATATGGATATTTACGCTTATTTAAGCGACTGCTGGAACTCTTACAATTTTGTTCTCTCTTTCTGTCCTTTTGTATTTTTTTTCAGTTTTCAATTGACCGTGATGAAATTTAACAGACAAACGTAGTTGAATTATGCGAACCAAATTCAACTTGGAGAGGTCTTTTAAAATCAAATCTAAAGTGACTTGTCATTTTTCTTCACATGATCTCTTTTTCGTAAGATATAAGTCTCTTTGCAAGATATGCTCTTGTTTTGCAGTGTGTATCCATTCTAATTTTCTATGTTAAAAATCTTGTGAACATCGCGATAACAACATATTATTATTTCTGTTACGCACATGAAAGGCATATTGGAAAATATATTTACACAGGGATAAATAAAATCAATATTTATAATCAGCTCAAGAGAAAACTGAAATGTTTCAATGTTTCCGTGTGTGTGCAACTTATGAATACCTAAGTGTGTCTGCAACTCTAGTAGTGCGAGCTTTCTTAATATTTTTAGGTTTTTTTACTCTAACTAAAGAGTTAAGAAATTTCTAATAAAACATTAAACGTTTTCTTAAAAGTAATACTGTAATAATATTATTAATATTGTATAAAATTAATTTAGAACTATCGTAACGTATACAAGTAATGCATTCTAAGAACAATATGTTGTGTATAAAACGAGGAAAACACCTGAGCAGAAAGATATCTGATTACATACATATCTGATTAGCATGCTTTTTAATTCATTTTTATAAATATATGATAAGTGCCATTTTTTTGTATTTTTCATGACTCTGCAATACCGCGATAGTGGGTCTATCTCTATTTATTGCGCACGACTATGCCACTCAACGATAATTTCTGCGCTCCTTGAAGTACCTACGTGTCCTACAGCACGGCACTGATGATATACGCTTCTTTCAACAAATAGAAACAAGAATCCAAACCCTACTTTTATCTGTTTCGTTTATCAATTATGACTTTCTGTTAGCATAATTTTGTTACATGTTTTTGTTATGATGTATTTTCACAGGACTGTTTCTTCTCATAATTTGAACGTAAAATTTTGTTGGTGAGTGTGAAAACAACCCAACCGTTTCTAATATAACCGCCTTCGAAGATCAATATTTTAAAAAGATTACATTTTTTTAGTAAAATTTCTTCAATATATTTATTACAAAAAAAAATTCAACCACTCCCAAGAAAATAATTTTTTAGAAACTATCGCAAACTATTTGCTAACATAAAATATCACTAATAATATCAGCTGACGATACGCAAAGTATTGTCAGGACGTTTTTTCATGATTTAATTATAGGTATGATTCGTCACATTATTCTGACAAGGGAAAAGTAAAATATGAAATTATTAACCAAAAAAAAATTACGAATATTTTATTTTTCTTCCTTTATACAATTCAGACCGGTGCTGTAAGTAAAGTCTTGTAAGGAATTATACACTGTTCAATTTAGAGAGTTTTTGGAAAAACAATCTTTTTATTCAAAGCCTATTTCAAATTATGCATATAATGGGGAGCTGTGTAGCACTCCTCACATCCTCTCTCCGTAATACCGTATACGCTCGGTGCCACCACTATTTATTGCATCTTCAACATATATGTATATACTGTCTTAAACATATATGGTTAAACATATATGTATATACTGTCGTAAACATATATGGTTAAACATATATGTATATACTATGCCTCGAAATGATCACTTTTACGGGCCGTAAAATCTGTGCTCTGTGCAGATTCAGGATATAGCTAAACTTTTTGGGAAAGTCTGTGCTGGTATATTTATAATTCCAAAACGAGGCGATTTATTATCTCTTTTATAGAAAAAATTTGATTCCATTTTATGAATCAGGTGAACGTGGAATGCTACTCCAATTCCACTAGTTATTGCGTCCTATCTATATAGATCTACAAGAAATTATCATTGGTTAATTTATGTTTAAAGGTAATAATTTCAAAATATTTTGACTTTAATTTTAAGTTCATTTTATGTAAGTTTGTAATTATTCTCTTATATCTACGCAATAAGTTAGGCAAAAAATTGATCCCTGTATTTAGTTTGATTAATGACAAATATATAAATACATAAACACAAATTTCTTAATTAACAAAGAAATTATCATCCTGTCTGAATTAAATTACTGAAGGAAGACCAATGTCCAACTATTTGACACGTCGCTGTGTCACCCATACTCGGTCTGGACTACACATAGTAAGCCAATATAGATTAGGATCTAATATTTGTAGGATATAAGGATATTTAAGAAAGACTTAGACTTAATTAATTATAATCTTACGGAATTATAGTAAATTAAGTCTAAGTCTCTTAAATATCCTTATATCCCACAAATATTATAGACCAAACTTCAGGAACATACATAATCAAGTTTATTTTGACTTTGGATGCCCGCACTTGTTACGAGATATATATGTGTATGTGTGTGTATACATATATATATATATATATATATATATATATATATATATATATATCGAATCAAGCTTCATAAATTTTATCAGAAACTCTTTCAGTATATTACAGAAAACAAAGTTTAATGATTATTCATGCCATTTATAACGTTATGGTTTTCATGAGGATTATCTATGCAAAATGCAGATATACATGCTAGTGCAGTAAATATTAACATTAGAAAATAGTTTGTTAGGACGTAATAATGCACTTTGCATTATTATTAGATTATTTTATACGTGGAAACATATTGTATTATAGCTATGATGAATGAAATATATTATACGTCCGTTTGGAGGATATATACTATTCAAATTTTACATCAGAATGTAAATTAAGCATCATGAAGTGAGTTTTTTATGTTACAATAAACTTCATAACGTTTTTTTTATATTGTTGTGTTACCTGTCAAAGGCATACAGATATCAAAATGCCATATGTCCTCCTATATATATAAAATTAAATAATATTATTGGGTTTTTTTATGACAAATTACAGTAAAGAAAATATTGATAAAAAAGAAGATTACACTTATCGAACATCTGTTGTATTAATCTGATAAGGTATTATTGTGCAAGACCATGATATTATGTATTTTAGAATTAAAATTGCATATTTGTCACTATTTAATAAAAAAAAACGAGTGTGCTTTAGACCACACAACTGAAGTAAAACTTCAAATTCACAAAATATGAACTTTAAAATGAATTTACAATTTTATTAACTTTAAACGTAGAATATTTAATGTATTGACCAAAATAATAATTTATACAATTGTTCAAGAACGAAATGAAATTACAAAATAATCGAAAAATCACCGTTCGCGTAACGCTAGCAAACTCGCATATATATATATATATATATATATATATATATATATATATATATATTTCATGCACTGGCTATGAGAGGAGAGAAAGAAAATGTGCGCGCGCACTGCTCTCTCTTGCTCCTACAGTAATATACGAAACTAACTCTCTCTGTTTCTGTCTTCACTAACTTATATCTCCCTTTCAACTTCCGCTCGCCTCGCCCGATCACACTTTTCGTAACGCTCTCGTCACGCATTCACCAGCTTACTCCCCAAGTCAAGCGTGCGTAAAGAAGTTTTACTTCAAAAATATTTAGGTGTTTTTGAATTTCAGACTACCACTCTGGTGCAACAGAAAATAAATATGTATGACATGTTTTTTCTCGAACTTTGACTTTATACTTTTTCCACTATTCAAGAACATTTCATAATTTTAATTTCTTTCAAAATTTTTAGAAATGTCTAATAGAATCATTACAGAATATGTATGATTTACGCTCTCTTTCAGCGATTTTAAAAATGCGTAAAAAATTAGTTTGAAACTCAACTCATTTTATGTGAGGATCATTCGATTCTACAAAAGAAAGTGTTTTTATTTTTACGATCGATTAAACGCTATCTCGCGCGTTATCTCGGCGCAGCTAATTCGCACGAACGACGCGGCATTGGATACAACGTGTTCATGTTTTCGGTCAATGTTAACGCAGATAACTTACGTAACGAGATAAGCGTTGTACGATAACGCAACGATTATTATTCGCAAAATCTAAATTAAGCCCTCCATCACTGACAGCAGCAGGTGCGTTATGCTTCGTTATCATAGAAGAGATAGTTTTTAGAGCCCCGTATCCAAGGGTGGTAAACAAAACCATAACGTTGTTGTAATTCTGTCCGTCTGTAATACCAAATTAAAAATGGTATTTAAAATTACTTAGAATTATCTTTAGAAGGGATTCCTTAAAAAGGGGGCTAAAAAATCTGCGTCGTGTGTAGTTTCTTTTTCATTGAAAAACGATAATTTGCCTATATTCAAAATTACATTATGTAGGAAGTTGTAATTCATACAAGAACAAATGTAAAATATCTAACTATACAAGGAATCAAATAAATAGATCGATTCAATATATTTCGAAAAGTTAATGGTATTCATAATTTTAAACTCATGAAACAAGTATACTACTAATATTTTTATGTGGTAAAATATTAATATTTATTAATAATTTAATAGAAACACTACACCATTCTACGACACTACTGTAACTTATCACAATTCGAGACAAAAAAATTGACAGAATATCAATACTGGGACCAATAAATATACCCTCATTCAATATATAATCGAATAATTGAATAATTTTATATGTTCATAGCGCTTCATGCTAATTTTGCTGTTGTACGTGCCGTGTAATGTTTTCGGTTGATCTATTGTTCTAACCATGTAAAGAGGGTCATAAAACTCACTTTTACATTCAATGATATCATCCTCAATTCTGTCGTCAGGCACAAAGGTCTAAAAAATAATAATTATACCACGTTAGTATGTTACCGTATTGAAATTAAAAGTACATTGGAATTAATAATTTCGAATAACAGGAAAGGCGAAACCAGCAACGTTGCGACGTTTCCAGCATTGAAATATTTTTGGAAGAAAAGTTATACACGAAACATTTTATTTAATCTTGAAGTCTGATGCAAGTCATTTTATAATACTAGCCATTAACATATTATGGCTACCAGTCAATGCAGGTGTTTAGTATTTAAAGTCGTATAATTATTCGTGTACGCTGTGTATATCCATAATATAATTTCTTCAGCGCCGGAGTCTAACTTCTCAAAATAGTTAAATTTATTTTGGTAAAATTTAGAACAGAGATGGATTTCGATTTTTTCTACGATAGGCGAAAATATTTGAGTACAAGGTAGTGTAAAACCAAATTTCGAGTCTCATGGACGATGTACCCTTTACCCGAAGTGCTTCACAGCTCTTTCAACACTACCATATGAATAGATTTAATGCATTGTAGCTTGGTGTACTACTTAGTTTAGCGTCAATTTCCATTGACAGATTATCAAAACCTACGGATTATTCAGACTACTAAAAATTTGAAATTTGGTCTATATGTAGATTCTAGTATCAGAAAGAAGCTAGAAATCTGGATATTTTTGGCTAGAAACAAACATAAAGTTTATGTAGCAGTTTTACTGGTGTATTATAATAACACCTGTGGTTCTAGAAAATGTTCAATAAATAAACCATTTATTTACCTATTTTACATTAATGATTCGCTTTTTACTTCTATGGAAACATAAATTCGCTACATCATTGATTTATATACATTATTTAGAACCAGCTGTTTTATAACTGCGACAGCCAAAATTAATGCTTTGGAAAATTAATTTTGTTTTCAAATATTTTGAAAATTGTTGATATTGTATAGTTTGGTATGAACCACTTTAAAGACCTTGGTTTCGCTGTAAGAGTTTTTATTTTTAAGAAAGAAATTGGTTCATTATTATGCTATTCGAGTTTTTTTTATTTTAATGGAGGTGAAAAAGTCTTCAAAAGAAATCCAGGTTAAATTAATGGGTAGCGTGGAATTTAATTCCCTAAAACACCAACTTAATAATGACAAGCCTATAGTTGACCGATTAGCGACTTTTATTTCATTTTTGCTATTATCACATGGACGAAACACAATGGGGCTATCTGTCGGGTTCTGGACTGTTAATTCATGAGGTTTAGTTCTCTCGATAATTTAAAAATAAAATTAAAAAAATACCTACATACTATTGAGCATTTTATCAGGAAGACATTGACTCTTTAGACTTTGGTTATGGTTAGTTATGTCTCCATAGGAATATATGACATAATTCACTTGCTAGGAGATAGGACATGTTTATTTCATGCTAACTTATTTCTGGGTGTGGAAATACTGCTACGCTTCAGAACAAACATTATGTAGCATACTGATCATCATTGGGAAGAGCTTCAGATTTACAACTATGATGGCACGTCTATTCGTCAAAATTATTTTAGCACCAAAATTTAAGTCTTGTCATGCTTCAAATGTGTAGTTATTGGGCAGTGTGAGAGTTAATTATACACGTTTGAAGTATACGATAATTATATATTAAGGGTCCAGAGTTTCCGGGAACGACATTTGCAGGTATTATGTTATTTATATGTCTGGTAGGCCAATTTTACGTCAGCCTATGTAAATTTTCAGGAGAAAAGTGATCATTGAATTAAATTACAGTATGGTGCATTAATTGAAGCATGGTGTAATTAAATTCGAGGTTATTAATAGAGCTCACATATATTATCCCTCACGAAATTATAGTTCGTAGTGATTCGTAGATATAGTACAATCTAGCCATAGAGCGTCATGAATTGAAATCTAATATAAGGGTTCAAGACTGCTTTCAAAATAAAAGGAAAAATATCTGTTTAGAAAACAAACACATGCGGTGCTTGAATATTTCAAGAAAATAATTTTGTTTAACACCAGTATTTAATTTTAAAAATTATATATTAATGAAAATTATATGTAGTTTAACTTTATTTCCCGAGACATTATTGTTTTAAGATATATTAGTAACCTCTGTCATACTACGAATGTCAGTGAGATATAAACTGTATATTAATACGGAATATTTAGCGTCTGAGTGGGATTTAGATCATTATATTAATTTAACAGAGCAGTTATTCGATTTCATACGTGCCATTTGGAGATTTTTACCCAAAATTATTTTTGTTTTAAACTACAATTAAAATGTGTCCAGTTTTCTTTCATCGAAGGTGTGTTTCTTATGGAATAACATTTATTTTTACTTCCCTATTTCATAAGGTCACAGAGTGAATAATAATTATATACCATAATACGTATCTTAAGTAACTTAATAAAATAATAGATATATCCAACATGAAGAATAAGAGATATATCCCACAATATCCAAAATAATTCATTTTTTATTTGTAATAATTCTGTTTCTGTATTTGCCATTCTTTATTAGTAATAATAATAAAATGAAATATTTTAGGGTTATTAGTTTTAAATTCTATTTATGTGTTGTGATATTATACTTTTTTATAAAATATATCTCCTTATTTCGCATTTGTAGTCACCGATAGATTTAACACGGTGTAATATTTGTTTCGTTACAATACAAACATTAGGCTCCACTATACAAACATATTTATAACAGACATGATAGGTGGTAATATGAAGTATTGATTCAGCCGGTTGTATATTAAAACATGTCTTTGCATTGACAATAATCAATATATCAAATAAGTTGACTTAGCGATTTTTTCTGTCTATTTATTTCGTTCTAGAAAATCAATGACAAAACAAAAAAAAAAAAGCTAATAGGTGTTTGATGAGATAGGACAGTTTTCTAGTGCCATATGTTGTAGTAAATATTTTTTTGGCTATCCAGTGCTGCAAACAAACGTATAATGAATTTATTTGTTTTAAACACATTAACTCATATTTAATTTGTACATGTTATTTGCTTTTGTGTTATTTGGCAATGTCTGGAAATTTATTGCCTAAGAAAAATATAAAATTTATTAGTTGTTAAAACTGTAACACATTAAATTTATTCATGTACATATAATAAAATTGTAACAAGGCTGTCTGTGCGATTTAAAGCCCCTTTCTGGGTGTATATCAGAGGGGACATTTTAAAGGTCTATAAATTTTCGCCCTCCAAATGTCGGGCAGGATTGCTATATAAATTGATTATATGAATATAATTTGATATATTGACAAGAAAATTGTCAAAAGTTATTTGATTGTCATACTAGCCTATTCCAGTTCTGCGATACAGCTTATAATCAAATGATTTTTAACGAATTTCTTTTAACTCCGGTAGCTTCTAAAATGCCACCTGAGAGCACATCAACATCCGGTGTTTTGTTCGAGACGGACGCGGCTACGGCAGATATGGCGGTAAAGACGCCGGCACCTCCGGAAGCATCGTCACGTCCGCTTCAGCTAGTCTGGCGCAACGTTATTATTTTCGCCTATTTCCATATCGCGGCTGTTTATGGAGCTTACTTATTCTTGACTGCTGCCAAGTGGCAAACTAACGTATTTGGTGAGTTACAAGTATATACAACTAATACAAAGATTAATTTATATTTCAATGTATCAAATCATGTCATGTGATTTAATGCTCTGTTGGTTCTGATTATTGGACTTAGGTATTCACAGAGGCAATAAAGATTAAATTGAATTGAAATTTTGAATCGAATGTTATTATTTGCTTTGTTATTCCACAGTCCGTTTCGAAATATTACAATGTCTTAAATCTGTATTGGGTTCTGTATTTATTTCCCCTGTGCACAAGTTACGTGAAGTTACGTGAAAGCTCACTGAGCATTAAATGAAATGGCATTATTCATTGCATTAAAAATTCTAGTCAAGGGTTAAACCAATTATATTAATAAATATGGCCTCCCAATCACATCAGTAAAATTATTTAAATTTAAGACCTATTGCAAGGAAATTTTACAGATAGACATAGCTGAACGCATAGAAATAAAGAAATAAATATCATAAACTTTTTTTTAAGTACCTCTCCATTCACCGCATTGGGGGAGGGGCATTTTTTCTCAGATACTTCTCGATTGGTATGTAATTAAAGATGTTTTTTAAAGTAAAATTGGAAATATAGTGGATCATTTCTTCACAAACGATATTAAATTCAAAGCAGTCGGGATAATGGCATTTTGTAAGTTATTCAATACTACGTTATTTCCATTAATTTTCATTAATTAATTAAAGTGATATTAGCAAGCAATTATTTTTTTACACTTTGTTAAAGTTATAGAAGGCTGTATACAATACGTCCATAGTGAAAAATGAAATCGATAATTTATGGAAATACTATATACTCTTAAAAGTTTACAATTTTATTTTTGCTTTATTTTTTACGTAACCTTTGAATAGTGAAAGTTCTATTTATAATAAGCTTTTATTTTTACAACTTTCAATCTGTTTGATAATTTTATCCCCTCTAGAAGTGTTCTACTGGTGATTTTTATATAATTTTGGCTGTGTTATAAAAAAAATTAAATATGTCAGTTGAAGAATTATCAACGGTATATCTAAATAAATATTTAAAATTTTAAAACTTTGGGTAGGTGAACGGTTTATTAATTAGCTTGCTTTTAAATTTAATTATGTTCACGCAAGTATATAGATATAATAATATCATGTTTAAGACGAAATAGGATTCAATAATACAAAATAGCCATAAAATATGTATACGCATAATAAAGTTGTTGAAAATAATGCTCGCCTGTTGAAACGTTCGTTTGCCTTTTCCTAAAATCGATAAATTTGTTTTATGTTATCGATAACGACAAGAGGAATTATTAGCAATCATCCGTGTAGTTCGTGATGACGGTTCATAAAGAGAAAATTATAGTCATATTCATCGCGAACATTTCGTCTGCTTATCACGTATTTGACTCAAGATAAATACCGGGACACCTGTTGCGAAGCACGCCGATAAAATTCGACATTCACGCTGTAACATTATACGAACTGTCTCTCAATACCGATTGATTTAACCTAATAATTTTCTAAGGAAATTCCTTTGTTGAAGCTCTAGAGGATAAACTTAATATACCTTCAAATACAAAATTACCGCCGATACCAGCTTGCTACGACAAACTGTTTTTAAGAAATTGGCCCACAAAATAGGTTTATTGAAAGTTTGCATTCACTGTAACATGAGTTGACAAAGGAACTTCGCTACTGTGCAGCGGTTCCGACTTATGCGACTATAGCAGAAATGAATTGCAGGTAGGATGTAAACGTTGTGTATATATTTTCATCAATACAAATAATAAAACAGGCAAAAAGAGCGTATCGAACTCGTAATTCTTGGGTTCCATATGCTGCTTTTCATAATTACAGCAAATGACACACTGGATAATCCATGGTATTAGTAATACCGCTAAATGAAATTATAATTTAACTATACAGAAATCATCAAAAGAAAAACGATGCCTTGTGCTAACAATGAATAATTAGTATTATAAATAATGTAAAAAGTATGGTATTTAATATGGTTTCATCAAAATCTTTTTTTGTTAACAAATTATATTATTTTTAATTTGTTAGTCAATAAACAACATACATGGGTGCTAATGCAGCCTAGACAAGAACAGGTCCA
Source organism: Druceiella hillmani (assembly GCA_039881145.1). NCBI lineage: Eukaryota > Metazoa > Arthropoda > Insecta > Lepidoptera > Hepialidae > Druceiella > Druceiella hillmani. The sequence goes on along the minus strand of JAYKKI010000105.1, from coordinate 4,084,805 downwards.
AAGGCTAGTTGTGTGGTTAGATTTTAGAAGCATATATAAATTCTGTGAAGAAATAATTAAATAAATCACATTAACAGATATTAAAAAGAATTCCACGAATAAAATGTTTACATCTTGTTTTAATAAAACCTACTTCTATCTGGGTGATAACCTCTGCCTTTTATCTTATTATGTGCAAAATAATCAGTCACGATCCAATTTGTCGTCGAACAGGCTCGCGTCATGCAGAGTTCGGTTCAGTTTGAAGTGAGATAAATGCATGCAGCATGATACCTAGTGAGTGCAAAGGGATAGAGGTTAATGTTAATGGTAATGATTACTAATTAATAAATTAATAATAAATGAGCGAATATTTTACTTATGGCTTACGAATTCTTTGCGATATAATTCAGATCATTAAATCCAGTTATAGCTTGGTGCATTAATTGGAGTATGTTAAATTTAAATTCGAGATTATTAATAGAACCCACATATATGATCCTTTCGTAAACATAGTTCGTAGTGATTCGTAGATATAGTACAGCCAAGCCATAGAGCGTCATGGATTTAAATCGAATATAAGGGCGTAAGACAGCTACCAAAGTTTAATTAAGGCAAAATATCTGTTTAGATAATAAACACACATGTTGCTTGAATGTTTCAAGAAAAGTTAATGTTGATGATAATTATTACTAATTAATAAATTTAGTAATAAATGAGAGAATATTTCATATATTGTTTTCGAATTCTTTGCGATACAATTCAGAAAAAAAATTGGCAAAATTCTCACGACAAATTAACAAGACTAGTTTAATGCACAAAAACGTTGAGCAAAGTATACAAATGTGTAGTTTCGTTCCAAATCTTTATCTGAGTATTTTTATGCATACGCCGTAGTTCATTAGGTTGGTCATGGGCTTATGACTTTGATTCCAGGGCGCAGGTCGAGTGGGGTTGAAATAATGTTTGTAATTGTGTAGCTAAATGCCACAGACCGGTGATGAGCAGCAGTGTCACTGGTACGTGAAGCTATTCACTACGAATGGCAATTCGCCCGCTTAGTATCGTAGTTAAGGTTATTACAAACTAATTAACTAAAATAAATCTCAACTTTGATCATTCGTATATTTGAGAAGCCTATATCTAGCTGTGGATTAAGACTGGCTGTTGATGATACTAAATAATCTAAGTTTTTATACCCTTTAGTGTTTGATTTTTCAATATCTGTGACTAAAAATTACTTATGTATTTATATTGCCATATAAGGTATCATAAACAATAAAATATTTAACTAATAAACAGTCAGGATAAAAATATTTACTTAATAAATATGAAATTATTACTATTCGTATTAAGGTTTGTGACAGCTTGCAAGTAGGATTGAATTAATTGTTCTCCCTTACTTTTTTCAACATATAAATTACTTTAGGATAAATCTCACATTTTTCTTGTGGCAATATGAAAGAACTATTGCACAAAGACACAATGCATATTATATAAAAAAAAAGTAAATTAGTTTCTAATATAATTCCTATAATTGTGTGCAGCTTTTCTCCTTTACCTGATGTCGGGCCTCGGAATAACAGCTGGAGCACACAGATTGTGGGCGCACAAATCATACAAGGCCAAGCTACCGTTGCGAATACTTCTTACTATCTTCAATACGATGGCTTTTCAGGTGAGTGGGCTGATCAGTTATTTATAGTCTTTATTGGTGATTTTTGTTTGACGGAGTGACAGGAGGAAGATGTCGATGCGATGAACTTAGATTGTGCGTTGAAACAAATTGAGAACACATTTAAGGAATAAACGAGATGAAAGTAATATGACAAATATTATTAAACCTATTTCCTTTTAAGATAAATAGCTTTTATGAAAAAGAAGTTTTGTTGTTCTCAATAAATTTTAGGTATCTGATCGATTTAACATAATGAATTAATAAATGAATAAAGAAAATACACGAAGTCAACATTTCGTGCCTCCAAAATGTTTAATAACTAATCGTAACATAACAAAGAAATTACAATAAAATTGTTTACATTTGCTTATTTTCATAGATGGTACTAAGAAATCAGTTGAATTAAAATAAGCATTTCTTCACTAGACTTTATACTTTTAAGGTATATGTCGTAAATAAATTTAAATGTTCACAGGATTCCGTTATCCATTGGTCGCGTGACCACAGAATGCACCACAAGTACTCGGAGACAGATGCAGATCCTCACAACGCCACCCGCGGCTTTTTCTTCTCTCATATCGGTTGGTTGTTGGTTAAGAAACACCCTGAGATTAAACGTAAGGGACCTACAATTGATCTAAGTGATCTGTGGACCGATCCCGTTCTTCGCTTTCAGAAGAAGTAAGTTTTCATTTTAATTATCTGTCATATATAATTATTCAAATTCAGGCCCAATTTCAAGGAAGGGGCTTGGTGTTGCTCCTACTTTTTGTGTGTGATTTTAATTATTAACATTAATTTGTCAGTTTTATTAATTTTGAATTCCATTAAATTAATCCATATAATTAGTTGTTCTTTCTTTCTCTAGTACTAGAGCGAGTAGGTTCATTTCAATTGAAGCAATTATGGATCTATTAAAGTTTTAAGAAAGTTTCCTTTATTCTTCCACAATGCTCATTAAAATCATAAAATGTTTAAAAACTCTCTTTATTGATAGTCATTTAAATATAAATTTGTAACTATTACAGAACTAGCGCACTTTTCTGCGCTATCTTTTAATATTTTGACGATTTGTTTATTGTCTATATAAGACGTAATTACAAAATCATCTCAGTTTAATTATATTTTGTTTCATTTGTACATTACTCTTTACGTTGACGGAGGATTGTGTGAAGTACTCCGACTTATTTTTTGTAGAAAACAAACAGAAACGGATGATAAATATTATCCATTTTGACCATACAATTGAACAAGCATCAATAAGTTTCTTTGGCTTCTTGTCACATAATTTCATACGCAAGTACATTAACAAGTGTTCGCAATATTATGCATCTAACTGCGAATTGCCGATAATTATTTTGCAGTTGCTGTTAGCGGCAAAGTTGTTAAACGATAATTAAATTGAAATTAATTTAGTTGACATATGGTTAGGTTCAAAGAGTTTATTTCACTTACTTCATTTTGACGTAATCCAAATTATGTTTACAACTCTTCGCCATTTTTTTATGTAAAATTGTACCGGGAGTAAGAATAAATGCAAAAAAGGTTTTAATTTTAAACACGTTGTATAAAAATATAATTTTATTTTAAATATTTGCATTATTAATCGATTTTGAACATATCATATTTTATTAGATAATGATGAAGTACAAGATTGTCACTGTATTTAAACAATGTTACGTTTTCCTTCACAGTTATCAATTAGACTATAAAATCGATACTCTAGTTAAAGTTTCGTTAATGTAAACTTTTAGGATAGGATATGGCATGAATAATATATAAGTAAACTAACTTTCTATTATTTACTTTTGTTATTGTCACGCTTGCTAAAATTTCGAGTTCCTTAATACTAGTATTTTATATTTTTTTCGCAAAAGTTTCCGGACTGCGTTTATGAGGGGTGTAAAATATATTATAAGCTTTAAGAACGAAATATTTCATAAAAATGTCTTAAAATTTCCATTCAAGAATATGAAGGTTAAAAGTGATTTCATTCTAAAATTATCACCGTATTATGCAAAACGTGGTGACTTGAGAAGTTTCTTTAAATCTGCAGTAAAGTTTTTTTTCATTTTGAAACTTCAGTGCGTTATTTAATTTATCTACTTAATTTTACTCTCTTGCGTGCGTTAAATCAGCAGTGTTTGCATATTTATCACATTACTTATATATGTTTATACCGTGTGGTAAATTCATTAATTTGAATTTATCTTTGAACACATATTGACAATATCCTGCAATATTAATTGGAAATACTTATTTTTTATGTAAAATATAATCCATAAATAAATGAAACTACGTGATGTAGCATTATTTCTACTTTCTTTAAGTTCTTTACCCCGACCTAGGTTTCGTTGTATTACAACATCTTCAGGTGGGCTATTAGCAAAGATTATCTTTGCTTTTGTGGAAATAATACTACATCACGTAGTTTCATTTAATTATGAATAATGAGTTTCTACAAAATTAACGCCAAATATATTTAATATGTAAAATATAATATTTTCTTGAAATCCAATTCACTATATTTTTAGCACAAGATGTGTATATTTAGTTATAGAGAGAAATAGAGAAAAAGTGTCAATGTGAGACTAATTCGCTCGGTTAATATTTTATCGATCTACGAGATGAATAGATATTTATAATTTTAACTGAAGTTTAGATCTATAAAGGTATAGTAAATTATATAATTAGAGAAATTATTGAACTGATAGTATTTTTGTTGTTTTTATTAGGGTTTCATAGGGGAATTGTCAAGACGGAATCTTTATAGTTTCGTCATGTCCGTTCGTCTGTTCATTTCTGTCTGTCACACAGTTGTAGTTTTACAGTTGTACACTTATGTGTAATTTTGCAAACAAATCCTATTAGAAATAAAAATTATGTTATCAACACACTATTCCACCAAGATAAATATTTTTGAGACCACTTTATCACCGGTCCCTTTATAAATGAAAGTTATTTTATCAATACGCCCTCTAGCCAGAGGATACATTTTTGTGGTGCATTTCCTAACGTCAGAGTATGTTGTCTGGTCTTATAGCTGTAGCACTTCTGTGAAAGTGATTGAAAAGGATTGTTTCCCACATTTGTTTTCTATAAATCAAATCATCATGATTTATTTCAAAGGCAAATATATGATCATCAAATATGTATGGACAGTCCCATAGCGCTTTAAATACTGCGCCCTAAATGATAAGACAAAAAAGAACAGAAATGTTTGTTAGAAAAAATATAATTCCCATCTTTCGGATCTTTAGATCCTCACATTCCCAGGTTTTATTTATTTTTGAATGTATATGAAAAAGGTTTATGTATTGAAACATACGATTACGTGAAATTTATATTTTTAAATATAAGAATTAGGAAACTACGAAAGATATGCAAAAGTACATTGGTTTAATAAGTGATTTTTCTTTTGAATATCTATCTGTAGTAGTCGCGGATAAGAACTACCACAGCAACTAGTGTAGATAGGATATTTTTAGCTATTTCATTGGAATCATTTAATTAATTATCATGGAGATGTCAACAGTCTTTAAGTACGGGCTTGAAACAAGCAATAAATGTTTCTTGTTCTGTGCTTGTGTCTGGTATCACCTTTAGTGTGTCATTAAAAGTGATAAGAGTAATTCTCATGAAAAACGCATGGAAAAATCATTATTATCAAACTGATAATTTAATTTCCAACGACAGGTCGGCAATTTAATCTACAGAGAGTGACAATCATTATTATATTGAAGACTAATAAATAATGGACAAGGAAATATTTAGTGAAGTATTAACAAAGTATGGGTAAAAAGAAAAGTATAATTTAATAGCAAAAGAAAAAAAAATGTAGAAAACTTAAAATCCATCATGATGTTAAATATAATCACATTATTAAACAACGTATTTAAAATAAATATGTAAGACTTTGTTTTTTCATGTAATTATGTTGATAAATGATGTAATTGTTATTCATTAATTGTAACACCTATAACACCTATTATGTATTATAAATAACAAAAAAGCATTGGAAACAAATAAAGAGTATAATTTTCAAAAGTCTTACAAACAAATGTGTTTGTGAGAAATATGTGAACGTATGTGACATATGCAGATAAAATGATCATTATTATTAGTAATTTAATAATATTTAAATATATCATTATTATTCGTATAATTTATTTCTACCAAAACGCCATAAACATTGGACTGGCATATTGAAATTTATGTTACCGTATATAAGTTGAAATTAATTTCCGTATTATTATTATGAATTACAATAAATAATAATAATAAATTATTACTTGCATATGTAAGCAATCAATACGATAAAATGAAAAAATCACTTCAACAGGTTGTTACAGCAAAAAAAATGTCTAGATAAATGGAATCTAACGTTTTGGCAATAAATTTATAATAATATGTATATATATTCTATTATAATACATATATAAGACTCTTGTCAATAATAACTGATATTTAGGATTCAAAGATATTTATAAATGAAATAATTGTTTTAAGATTAGTAGGTAAAACGGGTGACAGATTTGTTGTTGTTGTCACAGGAAATAATGAAGGCTAAATAAAATAATATGTCGAAGCATTAGAGTACCAATTGTATTATGTTTACACGTAAAAAAACAGGTAGAAGTGACACCTATTTTGTGTTAAAGCTAAGATTTTTTTAAAATTATTCTGGCCCTGTGTCACAGGTGATGCAGAAATATCCCGGATCCTTTCAGTGTAATTAAACTATTTGAAATATCGCATATTCACTGTCATATCCTGTAATGGAAATGATTATGTACACCTGAAGTGTAGCAAAAATAAATTTGAAACATTATGAAGACTTTACCAGTTCAAAAAACAAAGCTAAATATATTCGCTGCCTTACTTGTGATGCGGTCTATGCACTTTGACATGTTAATTTACTATTCAAAATTACACCTTTATGTCTTTTATTGGGGTAATCGCAACACAAAGAAGAATATCGATATATCATCTATGGATATGGTTTGATAATGTATGATGAGTATATCGAATTATTTGAAATGTATCACCTACTGTGGTAAGCCACAACAAAATTAAATTGTCCGTGTTGACGGCATTTAGGAGTTGATTCTATAATTCAAAATTGTTAAGAACAGTTTTAGAAAATGAAATGTAATATTTTTTTTAATTAGATGCACAACAGCAAGTCGTTCTTTGTAGAGAGATCGAACTTTTTTTAAGACAATGTCCACATTACGTTTTCCTTTTGTTTTGACGATACTCGTATATTTGAAGTAATATTTGCACATTTTAAACGGTTTAGGTTAATGTTTCGCAAATGATGCAGGTGTTGAACCAATGTTGAACAAATATTGTTTGTAATAAATACCACAGCCATACCATAGCCGCTTGATTGAAAGTCATTAAACTTTGACGTTAAGCGTGGCATTTGTCAGTCGATATGTGATCAGGAATTTTTAGGTCAAATATGTTGATAAATTTGGAACAGAGATAGAGTTATACACCATGCAGGAAAATTGGTACCAATTTCAAAATGTATGTACCAAAATTCAATCCGAATTTTTAATTTCGAATTTCTTGCACTGTTTAAAAATAATTAGTCGATAGTAGAATGTACGAACGTAACGCAAGTCAATAAGTACATGAATACGAAGATATTAATTATGTATAGAATAAGGTCGATGACTTTGAACAACATTTTCTTTGATCGCCCGCTGACATATTTATGAAGAGTTTAGTTTGTACTGAACATTTGTCGTCATGATACAATATGTTATAACCTTAACGCTAGTTTGTCTTTCGTAACTTGTTACAGTTTAGACTTCGAAAATTTATTTACATTTATTTTTATTTGACTCCAATCGAATAAATAAGAAGATAACATGAGATCATACTCTCATAAAAAGGGATTAGTGAACGATCGGCGATTGTCTCTCAAAACTGGTTTGCAAATTCCAAAATAAAAAAGAAAGTAATGGGTGAAGGAAATTTCAAGTAACTACCCTCTTAGTATCGATATAAATAATCTAAAAATAATTATTTAATGAACTGTATTTTTCAAGTCAGAAGTATAAGTTATTTAGAAACCGAGATTTTCACAAGCCTTTTGTGGATGAAAATAATTTATTTCAAAACTAAAAAAGATTTAATTATCACTTTAAACAATTATTAATAAAAATATTTAATTATCCTAAAATGTGTATGTATTCACGTAATGAAAATTGTTGCCGTTATTTAAAAATCGAGAAAATTATGGAGAAAGAGTGTGAATGTTACTGTCGATTGATGTTTTGTATTCCATTATCATATCAATAAACAATTCAATGATTAACTTTAAATCTTGTTTCGATTATCGGTAATCATGCTTAACATAATATAAGAAAAATCATAAAAACTAAACAATTATCATACAATTTGACACATGTGACGCACAAAAAACTGTTAGCACGTCATGTAATGAAATTTTAATGATATTGTAATTCGACGAATGAATGTAGATGCAAGGGTCGACACGTGTTCATAAGGTCGAATTACACAATAATTTCGATAGACGTTAATGAGGTGTAAATTAATAGTTACATAATCGTAAAAGTTCCAAATTTACACAGCGACGAAACTTTAACAATACTTGAAGAGAAATCAGCGTTAATTAAAGAAAAAATGTTTTGTGTAAATGCTACTTTAATTGTAACTAAACATAATAACATGAGCAGGATCTAGAGTACAGAAATGATTTTTAGAATTAGACAATCTACTGAGAGCCTATAATTGAACTGCAAAAGGTGTTTGGAGGATTTTTTTTTAAATAATATCATAATTTATTGGTACATACGAGTATTGCAGTAACTGTTTCCAACTGGAAACAGTTACTGCATACTGATATATCTCACACCGATTTGAAAATCGTTTAAATTTTAAAGCTGATCTCCTTGAAAACCCGTTTTAATTTTTCTAAACAAATTATCTATTCATCCAATCAATTTACTTATGTTTGGACGAAATCCAATAGTAATTTTTTTATCTACTATCATACTCAAAGAAACGGAGTACACGTACAAGTATTTAAGAGACGTTGAAAATTTGTTCAATGTTCAAAACTTTATTGTCGTTCATTAGTTACTTATTTTTATTTGTTATTTTTTATTGTTTATCTTGAGTAGGTTCAATGCCTGTTATTGCTTCATGAGTTACTCTGGTTCACCTTCAATTATTTAGATACATCAATCAGCATAATGATATGTACAGTCTTTGACGTGTTCCATAGTTAGTGTTTATTTATTTATTTCAAGGGTGAGCCTTGAAATAAATAAACACTAACTATAATAAAACACAGTTACAGTAATGTAAATGTATAATAATAGAGCCGAGTATATAACCAGATTATAACTCTAATCATGAGTGCATATTACGGTTAGAACATGGTTAGCAAAATTGTTAGAATAATTATGTATACATTTCAAAGGTTTCTTATGTTAGTGAATTCATTTCATAATATATTGATTAATTCAGTCAATTCGACAGTTTTAAGTTAGAATTTATTTTATTTTGTGCCTACTGGACTTCTAACTAATTATATTTTAGTTGGGCTTTCATTTATAAATGATACATTTTTTATTACTTTTTCAAATGATAATGATTTCCGTTCAAAAATATCTAGTGAAGGAAATACCGTAATTATTAACACTTATTACTATTATAAAATCTCGGTGAAGGTTTATAAGATCTGTGTCGAGTGTTGAAGTTGAACAGAAAGAGGAGAGAGAGACAATCAATATGAGAATGTGTGATTTTGTATAAATATAATAGATCAGCGAATTTTCTCCGTGCAGCTAGTGGTGATAAATTAAATCTCTGTAGTTGGATTTCATATGATCTATACTCTCGTTCAAGATGAAGTCTGTAGCAAAGAATACTCAAGAATAACTCATCTTGTAATTTTTAAATTCTCTCGCTGTGTGATTTTTAGTATGGTGATCAAATAACTGACAACGATACGGATATTTCTAATTAGTGAACAATATAAATGTGGAAAAGTGTGTGGGTTTTTATACCTCTCAGCGGAACGAGAGATGAATTATAGAAGTTTTATGGACAACATTATTATACTGAGAACGTATTGTCAATTTTTCATCAAAGTTAACTCAGATATCCCTGACAACAAGCATACGTTGTAGTGTTGAGCCGCCCGCGTATGTAGCTAAATAAAGTTTTATTTTTAAAGTAGTGGCGAAGATAATAAAGAACTTATCGACATTTCGAAACAGCAAATAGGTTTTATTGTAAGGTTAGATAGTCTTTAATGTCTTTGGTAGTGGTGTACATCATAGGATCATGTGTATAGAGTAAATAGGGACATGTAACTAGCGTTTAGTTTATGCAGATCATCTTAAGATCTACACCACTGTCGGAGGTGCGGGTTATGATTACAGAAAGCTAATCTATGATATTCATAAGTTGACTGGTCCTGTTACTTAAGTAAGATCTAATCCACTTCAGTAAATTCCCATCGATACCATAACCTTCGAGTTTTGCGTAGAATATCGAATGATTCAATTTATCAAAGGCTTTCGATAATGATGAAAAATGGAGTTTACCTGCCTTCTTTTGGCAAGAGCACTACAAAGATAGTTTTTATATTTTAATAAATTACTTATTGTAATAGGAATAAAAGGCGTCATACAAAATGATTTCACATAATTTAGCTAAAGCAAATAGGATAACGTATTTCTTACATTGATATTTGTCGCTATGTTTGTGAATGTGTTGTTTTTCAGTGGGTAGGAAATATGCCTTATTTAATAGATTCTTGAATAAAGTGGAAAACACCAGCCGTTACAACAGTTTTTTTTATAAAAATTACGGGATTACGGATACAGAAACAAACGATTCGTAATTTACACTATTTTGTTTTGTTAGATATTCCAGTTACATAATTATTTTTCATTTTGTTACCAACCGGTCAAGTCGTTATAATCGTGACACATATTTTGTGGCAAGGAGTAATCGTGTTTTAGCTTTTTACAAAATGAAAATTTTTTTAACTTTTTTTTGTCTATTTCTTTCAGATACTACTTACTGCTTATGCCTCTCGCTTGCTTCATACTACCGACTATAATTCCGGTCTATTATTGGAATGAGACTTGGTCGAACGCATGGTTCGTTGCCGCGATGTTTCGTTACACCTACGTCCTCAACGTAACGTGGCTTGTCAATAGCGCAGCGCACAAGTGGGGAGACAAGCCTTACGACAGGAATATAAGTCCTGTTGAAACTAAACCTGTCTCCCTTTTGGTACTCGGCGAAGGATTCCACAATTACCACCACACTTTTCCGTGGGACTACAAGACGGCGGAACTGGGAGATTACAGTCTAAATTTCTCAAAGTTGTTTATCGATTTCATGGCTAAGATTGGTTGGGCTTACGATCTGAAAACGGTTTCGCCGGATATTATTCAGAAGAGGGTGATGAGAACTGGTGACGGGAGTCATGCGATTTGGGGCTGGGACGATAAGGACATATCAGCCGAAGACAGAACGGTCGCTAGCGTAATTAACCCGTCGAAGGACTGCTGATTATATTTTTAAATATCATTATTAACTTTAAATAGATACATTTGAGGACGTTGATGAATGAATTTTAATTAAGTCGATTCGAGGTTCAATTTGTTTCAGCTCATGAGAGCCAAGCAGGAAGTTCTGATGAGCTAATCAACGGGAAAAGGCAAGATTATATATAGCTTATATATGCTTATTATGCTGTAGCTAAACATACTTAATGGATAATTGTCTTGATATACTATTAAGTATTACCAGTAAAAAAAAGAGAGTCTGTTTATGACGTAATAAATTTGATAACCTTTGAAACATATATCCAATCGTTTGCTCTATGTATGTCTTGTTTGTGATTGCAGTCCATGGGATTTCAACTGATTATGCCTATGAATGTATTAGTATTTTTCAGTTTTGCAAGTTCCTAAGTTATATATTTGTATTATGTCTTTTAGTTATATTAAAAGTTATTTTTAACATGTTTTTTATTGTGTCAATAATTTACATACTTATTTATTTTTTATTTTTTAAATGTTAATTTATTTCAGAACCGAATTCGGTTCTTCTTTATATTCTGTGTATATTTTTACTTATTATTGTTAATAGGCCCCAGTTTATGATATATGATCATGGAATACTTTAAACACTTTTTAAAATCTCAGAGGTTACATACAATTTGTTTCAAATGTATAACTTCGTTTAATGGCGTCGAGTTTTGAAATGACGTAATGCATATAGTTAAATATTATCAAAAAAACTTTCTTATATTATTGTATACATTACTTGTAAGAAATATTATATTACTTTGAAACACCAAATGGTAATTTTTGTATGATATATGATCATGGAGTACTTTAAACACTTTTTAAAATCTCAGAGGTTAGATACAATTTGTTTAAAATGTATAACTCCGTTTAATGGCGTCCAGTTTTGAAATGACGTAATGCATGTAGTTAAATATTATCAAAAAAACTTTCTTATATTATTGTATACATTACTTGTAAGAAATATTATATTACTTTGAAAGACCAAATGGTAATTTTTGTATGATATATGATCATGGAATACTTTAAACACTTTTTAAAATCTCCGAGGTTAGATACAATTTGTTTCAAATGTATAACTCCGTTTAATGGCGTCGAGTTTTGAAATGACGTCATGCATATAGTTAAATATTATCAAAAAAAGTTTCTTATATTATTGTATATATTACTTTTAAGAAATATTATATTACTTTGAGGATAGGACTCAAGAACTAATTAATTTAAGAAATGTTCAATAAAGTATTTTTTTATTCAAATCGTTTTGTTTTATTTCATTCGTATAATTTGTATATTAAATTATTAATAAATACTATATGTAGTATATTCGATTATGTTTGTTGGTAATTAATAAGATTCACGAGAAACAATAATCTTCCTTATTTAGTTTGTCAGACGCTGAAAGTTTGATACGTTATAAATACCATTTTATTTGGTACTGTCATATAAGTAAAGTTAAAAAGTAGTTATGGTAAATTATTTTAATTAGATAAAATAATGCACTTTGCACAGAATGCTATTTTGTGTAATTTTAAGTTTTTTTATTCATTTATTGACGTCTTTGATCTCTTCATCATTATATTATTCTTATCGTTATCGATAATTTCTTGTATATAGCAGTGTTCTACATGAACACGCTTTGGGATATAATTTATTTATATGAGTCGTGTACTTAAATTGTCTATAACTTTAAGTTTCAAGCATTTATAGTGTGAGTCAGTGTCGTAAAGGAGAGGGGTTGATTTTATTTCAAATTTAATATATATATATATGTATTACAAAATGGGAAATAGTAACATGATATAGGTGCTTTGGTCCCAAAGTGAACACGAATGAAATTATATACAGTCAAAAAAGATTTTGCCTTATACTCAAAATCTAGCAATATTTTTCATCAATAACTCCACCTGGATTATACATACACAAATAAATCCGGTCAATAATTAATCTTAAAACTTAACTCTCAAAAAACTATAAACAATAATCTATTAATGAGCCCTAACTCAAAGGATTGGTTAAGCAAATACAGAGAACACAATAACCCAAAGTTGAGATAAATGTTGATACATATGCAATAATAAGAATACCATACCGACATAAGAATAAATTCTGGATTTGACGATATTCAATACAATAACTGCACGATGTAAGTCATATTGGCGCTGATTCTAACATAGCATCGACACGGCATGGACTGTTTGACACTAACCTAACCAACATTGATACCGAAATGATAGTTTTAGTAAATCCTGGGTAGAGGATTTGACAAATTCAACACAATATCTATATGATTTCAATCATATTGCCGCAGATTCTAACATTGCATCGACACGGCATGGACCATTTGACACTAACCTAACCAACATTGATACCGACATGATAGTTTTAGTAAATCCTGGGTAGAAAAATTGACAAATTCAACACAATATCTGTACGATTTCAATCATATTGCCGCTGATTCTAACGTTCCATCAACAGGGCATGGACCATTTGACACTAACCTAACCAACATTGATACCGACATGATAGTTTTTTGAAAATGTTTGTTCTGGAATGTTGTGTTTTCCTTTTAAAAACAAAGCGTAGAACGATATCAAAATAAATAAGCAGTCAATTCACGTTGACGTTTTTGACATACAGGAAGTTTATTGTCGAAGAACGGAAAAAAGAAAATAGTGTGAAAGAACAGAAATTTAAAAACATAAAACTGTACTTTTAGGAAAGTGATGAAAAACAAAAGAATGTCCAAAGAGCAAGTGTAGTCATACCTAGTGGTATAAGTGTTAACAATTATGTGTGGAAATAAGTCTGAGTTAATATAGAAGAGTTGAATTAAACTGAAAATTATTAAACTAAGGTAATTGCAGGAGAACAATTGAGCAATATCACCTGAGGGAATTAGAAATGAAAATATTCGATTAGAAAGAGTTGTGAAATAAAATTTGATTGTGAAGTAAAAACAGGAAGAAATGAGATAGAAAGGAGTGAGTTGAAACGTAAATTCCTTATTAACACTCAACTTAAGGGACATTTTAGTAGGTGGTTAATGTAAAGAACCATAATAAACAGGAGGGCATGTATAAAAGTAGGACTGAGAATTAATATCATTACAATGGATTATAGCGTTCTATGATCGCTTTTATATTGTGCGCGTAGGAGATTTTGCGGAAATATATATAAAAAGTGAAATCTATTCAATTTTTAGTGATCCATCCTCGAAGTTTATAAGTACCGAAGAAATTATTCCAGAGAAAGCTTTGTACAATTTACGGAAAAAATTGTGTAAAATAAAGATTAAACAAAAATTATATATATTTTGTTTTCTTTCAAGACCTTTTCTTACCTGTGAAAGTTTTGATAATATTATTTTAATATAATACAAAGAATTTTATAAATTTAATATCAATATTTTAAGTTTATCTTTCACTAAACATTAATAAAAGTTTAAAATTTAGTTGCGGAATAATTTCTAACATTTATGGTCAATGTTTTCACAATTACTATATCAGAGAATACATCTATTGCAGGTGGTGAAGTATCTATGTAGAAAGTTTTTATTATCTTAAAAAAGAAGCTGTCCTGTCTTTATATTTGACTTCTTTTTATTACTAAGATAATATATTTAGCCATTTTTTATTCTGGGATAATGCGTATAGCATGTTCAAAGGTTGTTCAATTTATTACATCATAAACGGACTCTCTTGTTTGCTTTTGCTGACACATATTCAAACATTTTGAGATTAAATTCCTTCAAAATAATTGATATCATACTCGATTCGTGCCTAAAGGTACTTTGGATTTCTGATAGCAAAGTTAAAAGTAATGTTACTTATAGGGTATGTTCTTTTTTTCTTTAAAATACAGGTGATTATATCATATTAACCAGATGGAAAATGTTTCATCTTTAGTTAATAAAAATTGGAATAATTATTTCAGAGATGCCGTCTCGATTAATAAATAAATGGACATAATTACAGCTTAAATTATTGTATATATTCTCCCGTGAAAATAATAGTATAGTAAATTGTAAAATATTGCTTTCTCAGTAAAAAAATGTGATAATTCATACGTTCAATGTTCGTAATGAAGGAAAATTTAATAATTATCAAATATAGGATTTTCTCATAAAATATCTAAGGTTCATAATATGATGTTTTAAATCGAATTGAAAAAGTTATTTATTTGTTAGACTAGTACATATATATTATTCTATGTAAATACATTTAGGTTCAGACCACAAATGTCTATTAATTCAATGTGATCTTTGTAATATTTATGTAACGGTTATACTCAAAGTACAAGTATATCGGTAGTGTAAGTCAAAGATATCGATGAAACTTGGTATCGGTTGATTTTAAAGCAAATTGTTTCAATTGATTATATAAATGAAAAATATAGAAATATATTATAATTCTTATGAAACTGGCTAATTTTTGTGTAAACTACCTAAATTGCAAAAAAATAAATTTATTAATAAAATTGTTAACGAGGTTTTTTCTATGTCCAGTAACACAAAAAATATTTCTTGATATTTGTCGATAAAAACTGAATTGTTGATGTGCTTACTACATAAAATATTTAATAGCCTAGTGAAATTATTTATTATTTGCATTAAATATTATTCAAATTTATTAATTCTTTCCAATTTTTATTGATATAATACTTGTTTAGTAATTACTCAGATATCTATAAAATTATAAAATTCATTATGACTTTTTCAAAATTTCGTCTTTAAGGCAGTTGAAAATAAAAATATGATTTTCAGGATTCCGTATTAAAAAAAAAGAACCCTTTCCTATTTGTCCGTCTGCCCGTTTGCCCCTATCTGTCCGCCTATCAGTTGATTTGAATTTGAAATTTAATGAACCATTTATTAACTTACATATTTCGCACTAGCTAACTTTTTATAGATATTCATATAAAAATTGAAAAGGGGATAAATAAAGTACTTAATTTTTTTTAAATTTTATATATTATGTGGGATATCATTTAAAGGGTTTTTTATGAAAACTACGTGAACATTAACGATTACCGTAAATCTCATAATTTTTCAAATATTCACCATGTTAATACGCCTGTAAAAGTTACGGTAGGCAATACATTTACGTTGAACAAAATTAATATTTATAAATAGTTTAACAAAAATACTATGAATTCTTAAATGTTTGAGAGTGCCTAAATGTCTATGGAATCTTAGTATGAGTTCTACTTTTACGTGACAGGTTTTTATTAATTTCACCCTTTCCTTTTCTAACACGAAATTTTGAAACTGGCCTTTAACAGACTAAAAAGGAGATTACAGACTTTTCACGAATATATTAGTTCCGTCTACTGAGAAACAGGCACTGCGAACAACTATTAATTTATCTTTTAAAAGTTATTCCTTATCTGGAGTAAATTTACTTTTTCCATAAATTTATATTTTAATTTTGTTATTAATTATATTCCAAAATAAAATATCTTTCTTTGGCCATACCAATTTTTAATCCAACAGGAAATTTCGGACTACAACGAGATATTATAAATTCATACAATATCCATTTGCTTATTTGAAAAAAACAATATTATTTACACTTTGCCATCAAACATATAGAAAATTAGTCCATCTGAGTTTTTAGGGCTTCGTCCACAAAAAAGAAAAAAAAGGAATCTTTCTAAAATCATCATGTGTCGTGCCCGTCGTGAAATAGGTAAGTTTATCACAACAATTTTTTGTAGAAACAGTTTTGGCATATTAAGCTACATATTTCAAAGTTAACGAGCTCTCAAAGAAGTAATATATTTATTAGAAAATTAGTTTATTTTCATTTTTTTGTATCTTATTAAACATCAATGGTAAGAAAAAGTTATAGACCTTCCAAAATTATTTTTCTAAGAATTTTACGTAAGATAGTTCTAAAGATATTATTGAAAATGTTCACGAGAATATGCCCCCATCCCTCTATCTCCGAAAAAGCTACAGTCGAAATTATGAAAAAAAAACAGAATTACTATTAATTTGCGTAAAGTTTACCGATAAACTATTGAGATGTTTCGCAGTTCTTGGGATATTCACAACATTTTTACACCTGTGAAATATGTTAAACTAGGCAACATACTTACGCGGTGAAAAACAATAAAATTAAAAAAATAGTATTCGCATTTGTATTTAGGGGAATTGCGAAAAAGTGTATATGGAGTGGTAATTAACAAGTTTATTTTGATTGAGTAAACAGTGTATTTAAAAAGAAAGCAGGCTTGTGACTTTGGAATATTTCATATTTCATATACGCACTACTTCATTACTTTATATTTTTAGTTTACAACTTGTCACCTTGAATGCTATTTGTGACTTTTGGTACAGAGTTTTTAAAAGGGGAAACCCCATTGAACATCGCTTTTATATATTAATCTTTATGGTGCAGCTATTTACGATATTAAATGTTTATTTATGTGCTATGCAAACTAAGAGTATATCCATTTTTAAACTGATGGAGGTCGAAGTTATATACCGAAATGAGGGTATTATATTCGTATTTTAAAGTTTCTTATTATAAAAGAACAACCCGACTAATAAAATGAACAAAACATATATATATATATATATATATATATATAGATATATATATATATATATATATATATATATATATGTATATACGCATGTCCGATTGCTTTCATTATGTACGTATCATTATTTATTTTTTGAAATTAGTATCATTATTTTTTCAAATTTTACATTTCATATTTTGAAAAAATCCTATTCTTTTCGAGATATAAGTTCTAAAAATTAAACCTGACTTTGGGATTTTTGTTTCCAGACTGTTTTTTTTAAAGTAGTCTTTTCAAATTACCAAACAAATATATTTGGAAGTGACGAAAGAAAGAAAAATATTCACCCAAGCGAATTTGAAGCTAAAAGTTTGTATTGAAAATCACAAATTAATCGTAAGAAAAATCTGGGTTAATGTGGAAGTATTATCTATTTCCAGATTAACCTAGATTTTCAGATAAGAGTATTTAAATTGGGTTAAATGGAAATATTATGGAAAAAAAACGAGGAAAGTAAACGTAAAAAAAAGAAGTTATTTATCCTATTATAATTTTTTATTGTTTTGAAGACTTTGATGAGGGTTTAGTGAAGTTAAGATTTATCAACTAAAAAAATAATAAAAAAAGTCACGTTATTCACAATTTTTGCCACGACTGATTCATTGTGATAAATAATAATCGTCTTGAATATAAACGTTAATTTAATAAAAATAACAAAAAAAAGTAAATATTTTCCCTGTAAATATTAGCACTTAACATCTTTTGATCCATGAATAAAAAAGGAATAAATTTATAATTACATAATTTTATATTGAGATTATTTGAAATAAAGAAACTTATTTGATGCTCAATTGAATAAACACGATTATTTTACGATCGAGTATCGACAGACATTTTACTGGATACACGTTTGAAAATTAAAAGAGATAATTTATTTTATTCGGGGTTTCAGAAAAATGTTAGAAAACCTAAAAAAGTCTAAAATATATTTGTTCATTCAGTGCATAAATTGTATAAACAGTGCATAAATTCATTCAGTGCATAAACTCTATACGACCAAAAGAGCAGGCGAATGGAGTGAGTGTATATACACAATAATTTATGATTGGATACTCGTTTGAAGATTAATTGAGGGAATTTACTTTGTTTTGGGGTTTCAGAAAAATATTAGAAAACCTAAAAAAGTCTAAAATATATTTGTTCATTCAGTGCATAAATTGTATAAACAGTGCATAAATTCATTCAGTGCATAAACTCTATACGACCAAAGGAGCAGGCGAATGGAGTGAGTGTATATACACAATAATTTATGATTGGATACTCGTTTGAAGATTAATTGAGGGAATTTACTTTGTTTTGGGGTTTCAGAAAAATATTAGAAAACCTAAAAAAGTCTAAAAAATATTTGTTCATTCAGTGCATAAATTGCCCTATACGACCCAAGGAGCAGGCGAACGGAGTGAGTGTATATACACAATAATTTATGATTGGGTATCGACAAACATCTTACTGGATACTCGTTTGAAGATTAATTGATGGAATTTACTTTCTTTGGGGTTTCAGAAAAATATTAGAAAACCTAAAAAAGTCTAAAAAATATTTGTTTATTCAGTGCATAAATTGCGCTATACGACCCACGGAGCAGGCGAAACGGAGTAAGTTTATAAACACGATTATATTATGTTTGGGTATCGATAGACATTTTAGGAACATAAACTATATAAAAGCTGTTCGACTATTTAAAAAAATTAAATAAAATTTAAAACAAACGGAAGAAAGCTAGACGCCACTTGTAATAGTACGTCCGAACGTTTTCCCGATGTCAAGTCAATTGAAGTTAATGCTTCATTTGACATCAATATTTGATATTCTGGATACATAAAATGTACGTGGTTGAACAATTTCTACCTGATATAGTTTGATATTGGATAACATACTCATTTTAATATGATGTTTAATAGCAAACTGGTTAAATAATACTGAAATAATACCAAATCTAGTTCTGCCGAGACATATTAATAACTTTGATCGCTTGCGTGGAAAAGTGAAAATATGGTGGTATGACTTGGAAATAATGTATATTGTTACATCTTTATGGAGGATATTATTCGCTTACGTACTTATGTTCATATTCTTATTCTTAACGGGGTAATTTTTATAGTGTATACATTAAAGTCTTGAAACATATATGTTTAGATATTAAATTAGTGTCCTAAAATTAAGATTACGCCAATTATACGATAGTTATCAAGTATAAGTGATAACGAGCA
This sequence comes from Druceiella hillmani, assembly GCA_039881145.1. Classification (NCBI taxonomy): domain Eukaryota; kingdom Metazoa; phylum Arthropoda; class Insecta; order Lepidoptera; family Hepialidae; genus Druceiella; species Druceiella hillmani. The sequence goes on along the minus strand of JAYKKI010000105.1, from coordinate 4,064,757 downwards.
GGGTATGAGCGCGAAGATAGCTTTCACAAAACACCATTTATCATTTTAATAAAAAATGTATATTTGGTCTAATAAAGTAACATATTACCAATTTTTCCAAACCAGTACTAAGTTTTTTAACAAACATCCTTTATTGAACTATTGCAGAATTCGAAAGCGCTAGTTTCTTAACATGATCATGAAAAAACTTATTATCTGTATATTTTTTTCCTTTTTGATTAACGACCAAAACATTACATTATTGTGATTGTAATATTACTATTATATTAATATTATATTCCTGATTTGTGCACTCGTTTATATTTGAAAGGTTTGCGAATTAATTCAAGTTTTAATTATTTCACCTAACGTTTGTGTAACATAAAATTTATTAAAGTGGATTCAAGTGTTTTGTAATTATATTGCGGGTTTGGGGCAGTCAAGAAGATTTGTTTTATAAAGAGAATCGCATTATAATGATAACTTAAAAACCAAACAATGTCATTCAATAATTATCGAATATCGTTTACTACGCTCTTATAAATACATTCTGTAAAGTTATGTCTGTTAAATCCACTTCAAACGCTTAAGGTTAAGTTGGAACGACTCCACCCGCGCTATAGCCGAGTCCGCGGTAATGAAGAGAATAATGAGGGAGGGCACCATATTTATTATTTAGGAGATTGTTCCCTTGGAACTTGGATCATTAAGATATATTTTCTTGTTTTTTATGTTTTGTTTGACTCAATCTTGGTATTGTGTCGATCGTGCGCCTGATATTTATGTTATTTATATATTGGTTGTTCTTGTGGTACAATTTACCTCATATTTAAAACATATAAAATAGAAAAGTAAAAGGAATGAAATATTGATTGATATTTCATTCTATTCGTTGCATTTTACGCATAAATGTTTTTATAAATTAAACCACGCAACAGTTTTTAAAAAATTTAGGGGACTAACAAGAGACGAAAATTTAATAATGCAAAATGATATCAGCGTTTCATAAGTCGTTCGAATTCACGTATGTGTAACAGTTGTAGTAACAGTAACAGTTGTATATATATAATTTTTTTTTTTATTCGAATATACGGCTAGTGGGAAATGGTAACGTGATACTGTTTAGCTACTGCACTAAAACCATTTTTTACTAATATCACGTAAGTCTTATTTAGCTCAGTATTTATCGGTAAGTTGGCGAAATAATTTCAACAACGTCCAGTCATTAGTAGTCTATTCACGGGTATGGTATAAAACATATGTTTATTTTCGATGCTTTGAATGAGGCTTATATCAATGAATTTTTGTTCAGAGTTAGATTATTTACCGTTATTCGAGAATAAGATACTAAGCAGGAATTAACTGAATTCCACAAATCGTATAATAAATGTACGATTTGTGGAATCACTTTAACGAAGTTCATTCATGGATAAAACATGTATGTAATTAAGTTATAAGTTTTACGTTTAAATATAAAATAAGTGGTTTAGGTTATGACACGTAGTTAAAGTTATGAGTTTTAAGTTTGCGTTATAAGTTTTACGTATAAAGTAATAGTTATAGAACAAGTGTACCGCGATGAAAGACACTTATTTTCTTTAAATAACTAAATATTAATACGAGTAAGCATTGTAAATATTAAGACCAGCGAATGTAAGTTTATATCTTTTATGCAATAAAAACTGGTCAGTAACATTGGAAAATAATATTTTAATTCTTAAATATTTATTTAAAAATTTAATTAGTTTGAAAATTTTTTTGACATAAACTATCGGTTTAATTTTGTTTTCAAATGGATTGGGAGGTTATTTTTCCGTTTATGTTCTTTTATATTACTTTTATAATTATTTTTAAATAGTATTTACTACTACCCCTTGTTTACCGGGCTTTGGTATTCATTAGACCAACAGTGACTAAATACTTGCGAAAAGAGTAAATAATAATGTTTTATTTTCACGCAACAAACACTTCAATTGATAAAAACGCCTACGCTCCAAGACTTAGGCAAAATTCGAAACAAATCTAAAATTTTGATTATTCAGTATTACGTTTCAGGTAGAAATTATTTCCTTAACAACCGTTTTCCTAAAATATTTTGAAGTCATTCGCTGAACAACTAGTAAATTAGACAACACAATACGAAATGTTGACGATTTCTGATCAAACATTTTTGATATCTTTTTTTAAGGGTCCCGTATTTCAAGAGGAAAAGCAAAATCTTTTTAAGATATTGCATGTGTCATCCTGCCATCCGTCATCCTACCTGTTTGTTACTGCCTTTTTTCTGAGACCATTTTACGTACAAACTTAAAATTTAGCTGGTGAGAAAGGAGTATATGTATATGAACAGTTAGCATTTCAAAATGTTTACATAGAAATTTTAGAGAGGGCAAATTATTTACTCAAATTTATTTTAATTTCAAGAATTCCGTGATGTGTTTGTTGCGATGGCTAGTTATAAGGATATTATAAATATTTGTTTTATAATTTAAATCAGCGTATAATTTGAATCAACACCGAGAGATATGTTACAAAATGTGCAGAAAAAAATACATATTTCCTCTATTTCTGAAACATACTAAAGTAAGTTCCTAGAAGTGTACTCAAATTTATAAGAAAACTATAGTTATGATTTCGGATCTCATTGCTTGTTAAGAATTGACGATATTTTTACGCCTGTAAAAGATGTAATAGGCAATATATTTACACAATGTAAATAATATTAATGTTTGATAATAGCTTAATACAATTACTATGTAGCCTCAGATGTTTAAATGCTATATATACATATAATGTGTACGTCACACTCGTAGTGTGATATATATACATATAACGTGTGTGTGTTCTGATCATACTTAACAGTGTTTACCCAAACAAACAAGTAATGATAAAACTTGGAAGTTCTATTTTGCGTTTATCTGTTCTAAATTTTGTAAAAATAGTATCTAATTAAAAAAGGTTTATCATTTTTTTAAATTTAATATGTAAAATCATAACGTAGTCTTAAAATGTTTTAATAAAAATTATTCCAAAGTGGTTGTGTAACTTTACCATGCTAAGTTTCTATCTAACCATAGGAAGAAGGCTTAATTTTTTTTTAAATTGACATATGCATATATATATATATATATATATATATATATGTACATGCATGTCTGTATATATATATATATATATATATATATATATATATATATATATATATATATACACACACACACATATATATGTGTTATATACATTTATACAGACTGTTAGGTGAATGGTTAGTCGAAGGGGAAGGGTATATAGGTGAGATCATTCGGAAGTTATTTAGGCCTATTAATTGATATTAATTGTCTAGTTATTTTTTAATAACTAGACATAGTTATTTTTGAAAATTTCCTCAAAATCTGACACTTCGATCAAATTTTTCTCTTATGTGACTTAGACAGATATCCTCGTAATAAAAGTATAATGTCTTCGTAAATGTGTAATAAATCTATATATTCTTCATGTTATTTATGAGTTTGTATTGAATATTTTGAAAATGAAGAATTAAACTATTTAAACTAGAGTATTTTTAAAAAGTGTTTGAACATCTTAGTCAGATTTAAAGTTATAAAAGTTAAAAGGACTCTTTTTGAGAAAATTTTAAGAACGGACAAAAAAATTAATTCTCAAAATCTGTGAGACGAGGTACAGAGTTCGTCAGGTCTAAATACTTCCGACTGGACCTACCTATCTACTCTTATCGTTTCACCAACCATCCGCCTAATATCTTTGAACATACATGCACATACACACTCACACAAACACATACACGCACGCGCGCGCGCCCACACACACACATCTTTTGTAACTTTTAAATAAGAAAAAGTGTAAATTTTTTTTTCATTAAATAGTAAAAGTTATTATGTATTTAGTTTCCACATATAAAAATGAGGATATTAGCAAAGATTATATCCCACCTGAAGATGTTCTAATACAACGAAACCTAGGTCGTGGTAAAGAAATGAAAGAAAGTAGAAATAATACTACATCACGTAGTTTCATTTAATTGTGAATAATGAATTTCTACAAAATTAACGCCAAATATATTAAATACTTCAGCTTTCTTTAATTTTTTATTAAAACTGCTGAACGCGAAGAATTTTGGAGTGATCCAAATTAAAAAAAAAAGAAATTAATAATTGATGACTTCGTAAAATCATAGTTTTTGTAAATGAAATTTTAGTTGTCGCTGTAATATGATACGCAACAGTTATGTGATTACCGGCTTGATCGTTGTTCGAATTATCTATATCTATAAATCTATATCTATATATATTATATAAAATTGGCCCTGTGTGAATCTGCCCATCGTGTGCTATGATGGTTGCGCGTTGATAACTATTTGGGTATGGAACATATGGTGCTTGAAAGTAGTCTACCTCGAAAAAGTGTTACTTCAAATATGAAAGTTCCAGTTTTTTCTAGAAAGTTCCAGAAAGTTGAAGGAATTTCTTCACTGTTCTGGAACATTGTCGAATTCTCACACATATTCATTGTCCTCATCCTTTTTCTTCCCTCCTGCAACCCACCGCTTCTCATTTCTTTTAATATTAATAATACATTACAGTGTTAAGAATGTATTTGAATAAAATGATTTAATATTATATATATATATATATATATATATATATATATATATATATATATATATATATATATATATATAAGATATTTAAGTTTGTAAGATATTTATGTACAAAGAGTAAAATAGTAATTAAAAAAGGACTGACGAATTGACAATGCTAAAACTGTCATTAAAACTAAAAATCCAGTCTACTTTTGTGTCTGTATATGTATTTGTCCATATGTTCTCTCAAATAAATAATAATGATTGACAAATAAATAGAGATACATGGAACGACTGATTTATAAAAGGAAACTTTCTGAAAGTCTTATCTTATACGCTCTTGTGCCACTGACTGTCAATTCCATATTGACTACTATCATACTATTAGCTATTATTTTAATTTAATTTAATTCTTATATGTTAAGCAGCTGTATCGTACATCAAGCTTTGTTTTTGATTAAGTTGTAATAAGTAAGTAATTAGCTTATGCTTATTTTCCCGGAAGATGCCGAATTAAAAATTGTCACCTATCACCTATAACAATTATAAAATTAAAACTTGATTCTTCAGGTTACGAACTTGAGACGAATGAAGCAAAATATTCGCCTCACTGCTTCCTGTTAGTTGGACGTTAATATTCTCTTAAACGGTAATTGCGTTTACATAAAATGTAATTATATTTTGAAAGGTCGTCGTTTTTTCAGGTAAATTCTAAAGTATTCGCAATATTAAATTACGGATTTTTGGGTCATCTCATAGGTATATAATTAGGATAAATAAAATGTTCATTAAGTTTAAGTATATATCAATATGTAGATAACGATGATGAATGAAGACATCTATGAAATAGAAATATTTGTCTATGAAACCTCTATGAGAAGCTCTACCAGATAACAGAAATGTAAGTTCGTATCTGTGTCAGTAATGCTTTTTAGTTTTTCTAAACTTATTGTAGTCGGTCACCCTGAATGAGGGCTACCGAGGAGGTGAAAAATTACTTCTTCGAATCATTGAAACAATTGCTTGGCTGAGTCGTAGGAAAATAAACCTTCATCCATTGTTGTGTACATATTGCGTGTTGCTTCACTCGATCTTCGCCTTAAACGGAATTCTTGAAGCAAGACCACTTTAAGTTTTCTTCGTGATATTTTCTTATTTTGTTTGCTCTTTACTCGTATAACTCAGTTTGTAACTGAACTTAAGACCGATTACCGCACATTTCATATTCGATAAAAAATTCGTTCGAGAAGGTTTTTGAACATTTCAGAAATCGTGGGATATAAGTGGCGGTTAGTTATCAACCTAATATATTTGTTAAAGAGAGATATATTTTTCCCTTCGTTGTTTCTTAACCGTCGGATTAGAAAAAATAGAGGGAATTTGGGAATATTTTAGATTTTTCATCTCTTGGTGATTAAGTGAACCGGTTGAAAAGGACTTTTTTATGTTTGTATTTTAGATAGGATGGGAAATTACATTTCCGTATTTGAAAAATTATAAAAAAATCGGTATTCAAGAGCGAATAATTTTTTTTATAACCAAAATATACAAAAAACGCTGTATTATATAATGTTTAACATAAGTAGAAAAGTATGTTAGAACAGAACATTTTTGGAAGTATGTGAACTGCAAATACGGGTTTGATGTTATACTGTAGGCGTGACTAAGAATAACTTATTCCCAAGTTTAAGTTCGTACTTATTTAGATTTACTTTTTAATTTTTAAATTAGTTTTAAATCTTTGTGTATCTCTTCATTATGTTTGTCATTTAATTTACTTCTGTTAAACATGTTTCATAGCGAGATTTTTATTATCACTTCGCAAATGAAATCATATTGCCAAAATCGCCAACGTAATATATTAGACAAACTTCTTTACTTATAAATCAATTGTGCCCATTTAACCAGCAGATCGATTGAATAAAAAGTATGTGCATGCGGTCGTATACCCGCGTTTACTCAGGAGATTTTAAAAACGTACGCATTTTCCATTCTTGTTAGTCTTTTGTATGTGAAGGGTCCAAACGGAGGTTTATTTATGTGGGGACAATGTCCGTATATCCTTTTTAAGTAGAGATATTGAGCACACTTGGGAATCAGAAAAAAAGTCAAAGATGATATTTTTGGAGCATCTATAAGATATTTCATTTTTGTGTGTAAAAGAAATATAAAATTTATTATTAATAAAATGAATTTATTACAAAATATAAGTTAGTTTAAGTCTTGATTATTTTTAAAATGATGATGTTCTGGACCCTTTTGAAATTTACATATATTTGAATAAAATATTTTCGTTAAGAAAAAAATCCACACGAACTTAAAAAGTACATATTAATTTTTTGGTTACATTTCGTTCATCATATGCTCATAATTTCAACACTTATGGAATCTTCGAATGTTCAATTCAAATATATCTATTTATATGTATTTGAATAAACGTTCGAAAAAATATATATTTCGTATTTTTATTCCTACAGTTATATATATATACATATATATATATGTGTGTATATATATATATATATATATATATATATATATATTGTTTCTCGTATGGTATTCGTTATAACTACTTCACGATGGAATTTTTTCAGTTTTCGGAAATAAATTCGAAGGTGTTTATATGCATTAAAATTAATGTTATTATATATTCAAGTGAAATTAAAATTTTAAGGCATTTTACGAAGTATTTAATAAATTTTACCCAAAAATTGTATGTTTATTATATTCAAAATATTGTTTGTGTGATCGAAGTAGTATTTTGTTTATTTCCAAACATCATATAAACGAAACACAAAATTTATCTATTCATCAATTCGAACATATTAACATACTTCCCTCATTGGTACCTATATACCGCGTACACTGAACCCAATGACCCAAATTACTACAGAAACTATTGTTAGCATTTGCATTGTATTCTATTCATGTTTGAATTTGAAGTTTGGGAGCCATGAAATTTTGAATTAATGTTGAAATTTGGGAGCCGTGGCCTAATTATGGCATTTCGTGTAAATTTCCCTTCAGTATTATTATTTTGTAAATAATAGTCAGATAAGCAATTTGGCTTATTTTAGTAATAATGTTTTCTACAGCCACTGTGTTCTTCGATTACGAATGCTTCTGTGCAATAGCGTAGAAGCACTCGTAATTCTATTTGGTCATATATTTGTGAATTTTATAAATTAAATGGCTCCCTTACATTTCGAGAAAAAAAATTTATCTATTTTATCTTCGTTATTTATATGCAAAACGACTAATATATTCGTTGGTGATAAAAAGGATTTAAATTGTTCCGTTTTTCGAATGTTTATTCAATGCCATAGGAACTCTTCAGTTTTCGTAATTTTTAACGGCTTTTGATCCTTATTGTCGACTTTTTTATGACGAGAACTTAGCTGGTACACAATATTTCAACTCAAAGTCATGAAAAAATTTGTGACATCTACCCTACCCTGAGTCATGAAAAAATTTGTGACCCCTACGTTGAAAACATCATATTAGATAATAAAAACACCAAGAGTCAGTTCACGAGGACAATGGTTAATTAAAAAATTAATAAAATTTAAATCGATAACGTTCGTAAGTCGATAAATTCGAAAAAGTTTTTTGATTGTTTCTATTTGTTAATAAATTACTAGACGATATATATTTGCATATATGAAGATCTTTGAAAAAACTTGAGGTTTATTAAAAAAAACTTAAACTTTAGCGCGCAAGAAGTTGCAACCTCTTGGTAAACCCAAAAAATAAGTACATGTTAAGTGTGCGTGTTCTGAGATGTTAAAATATAATGTCGCATATCCAGAATATGCGTAATATCCAGTATGTCGCATATCCAGAATATGCGTAATATGCATGATATCCAGTATATTGTAATATATGTGTTATATGAAGAAATAAAACTTTTTAATTACTTAATTTTTATTAACAAGTAAATGAAACTACGTGATGTAGTAATATATCTACTTTATTTAAATTCTTAACCACGACCTAAGTTTCGTTGTATGACGACATCTTCTGGTGGGCAATCTGAAGAGATTCTCTTTAAGATGTTATTTCATTTATTTGTTAGACAAAATTAAGTGATAATGAATTTCTACAAACTTTACGCCAAATATATTAAAGTTTTTAATTAGGAAATAAATATTTTTCCATCATCACGGCTCTAGCATAATTTAGAGCTGGTTGCTAAAACATTTTTTGTACTAAAGATGTTTATGATAGTTTCAATTATAGGCACGATCAAAAAAGATTGCCCAAAATTAGTGATCATAGGATTGGTTTCGCAAAAATCCTCGCCAGGGTAAGTTAGCCTAACAGGGTTCTAATGGAAATTATTAATACAGTATTAAAAACAATAGCAATATTAACTTTATGCGTGAAGCATCACGTATTTATTCGTCTTCATTGTGACATTGTGGGCAATAATTCATTAGTTTGGATAAACGAAGCCTATAAATTTATACTACCGAGCCGTGTATTGCTATGGAGTTATTAACATCTGTCCCAAGGTTTGACATTCAAAATCGAATCTAAATAAAAATGTTAGTTAAATGACATTTATTATCCAATACCAATGCAATTAATGATAACTAATGTAACTAATTGCCGATAATTATCATTAATTACCAATGCAATTAACAATCCAATTAATGACAATTATCGTCAAGGCACGTTGTTAATGTTGTAGTAATAATGGGAATAAAATTTTTATGATACGAAATCTATCTGGTTTTCATAACTTTAACTGATCTTAAAAATATTTAGAGAAAACTTTAACTGTCCATATTTATCCGTATGGAATTTATTTGCAAGCATTTTTTTATAATCCATATTCCTGAACATATTTGCAACTTGACACCCGAAAGTAACTATTTAAAAAAAAAAGTTAAAGTGGTTTAGCAAAAGAAATGTAAATTATACTCTTTTTTCTGGTTTTCAAATTAGTCAATGTATATAAATTAGTTACTAAATTTTTTTTTTGGCTTAGTAAATAATAAACAAGTAACATGTAAAAACAAGATAAACTTATTTTACATCCCCCAACTTTGAAAGTCTTTGGGAATTAGTTTCTGGTCTCGTTATGAAAATGTCGTTAATGCGATTATGATTTCATAAATAGATCGCTACCCCATGAGAAAATGCGTGCCATTTGAACTCAACTGATTTAAGCTAAAAGTTTGCTTTTTTACATTATAAAATTATTTGTACTAGATATTTTCCAGGACAACATATATATATTCTCCTAGTTTCCTATTCAATAGGGAAAATCAAGTTTTCACAGGGACACTTTTTGAAATTATACCAAAGGGTAGTAAAACAGTTTGTAAAGTTAGATTATTCATTTAAAATATATTTTGATTATTGATTTATCAAAAAAGGGTTATGGGAAGAAGTTTTTTACACAAATTATGAAGTTTTACGAAGTTAGAAGTAAAGCGATTTATCAAATGGATTATGCATTTAAAATATATTTTGGTTTTTGATTTGTAAAAAAAGGTTATGGAAAGAGGTTTATCATATAAATTATGAAGTTTTCACAGGGAAACTTATTGAAATACTACCAGAAGGTAGAAAAACAGTTTTTCAAACTGGATTATACACTAAATAAAATTGTAAGCAGTGTTAAAATTATCGATAAAGTTGTGTGTTATAACTTCTCTGTCAATTAAAAAACGAAAGACGGAAAAATACTTTCGCTGGTTTGCACTCATACGTCGTCATTTATTAACTCACACCGATATCATTTTTACGACATGGGCCTTTTGTTTGTTCAATTTCATTATTATAGGAATTTCATTGCAGCTTTCTTTTTCTTCTTAATTATCATGGTTTTATACAAAAGGAAAAGCGGAACACTTATAAGACCACCCATGTGTCTATTTGCCTATCTGTCATAGCTGTTTTCCTTAGAAATTGCTTGACGCCGAGATTTGAAATTTAGTATAATACTAAAACATATTAACCCGCAAATATTTCAATAATACACTTAAAACTATTTATATAGAGAAACTTTAGGGAGGTAAAACAAGAATTTATATGCTTTCCTTTTCGAACATTACATATTTTGATTGAGGGACATTCCATTTTGTTCATTTTCTGTTTCAAAATATTTTTGATTTTAGAAACATTTAAAATATTCATATGACAAGAATTTATAATAAACGTCAATGACAGCAGCATGGATGATATCATCGAACTTGGTGACATGTTTTTAAAAATTCCACTTCTTCAGCTGGGCTAGAGTGGGTTGTAATACAACGAAACCTAGGTCGCGGTAAAGAATTTAAAGAAAGTAGAAATAATACTACATCACGTAGTTTCATTTAATTGTGAATAATGAATTTCTACAAAATTAACGCCAAATATATTCAATAAAATAAAAAAGGTTATCGTGCTATCAATTACAGTACTTATTTATAGTTCTAGATGTTTTTTGGTGTTAATTAAAACATATGTAACATTATAGCGTATTAATACTGATTTCAGAACAACCGGCTTCTATAATAATTGTTCATCAGTAATTGTCAATTAATGATTAATTACATTAGAGACGGATTAATTTAGTATATTTAGGAAGTAATGTGTACAAACAAATATATTAAGAAAGCCATATTTTATTGTCCTATATTTTTATAACACTCATTCATAAATAAAGTTATAATTTTTTAAATCTATGTATGTAAATATATACGTCCTCTCTCGGTTCACATAGTGATTATAGATTGCTATATCTTTCTAATTTATTTGTATTAGTTTGGTTCAATGTAGATGCTTTCTTTTTGATCATTAATATTTAATTGCACACACACAGTTCATAAATAAATAAATAACAAACAGTTATTATTTTGTAAAAACTTAGAAGACAAAAATATTCTGGTATTCAAATACATGCGGTATTACCTAAATTGAAAAAAAAAATTGGTTCATGCGATATATTAGTTTTGACGTAAGTAATAGAATTTTATGTTAATTATTCGGCCTTATTTGAAATTGTTTCGAATATTTTTGATTTGACGTTAGTATTATATAAAATTTTCATTCTTATATAATAATAAAAGAAGAAAGTTTTATAAAATTTTTAACTAGTTAAATTAGCTCTTAATATGGTAAATATGTTTAATTTACCATTCGTTTGATAATTTTACCATTATCAGCAGAAGTACGAATGATATAGCGGTAGTCGGGTTCGTATAAAAGATGACGTTTCTAATGTTGTAGTCTCAATGGGAGTTCAAATAGAATTCTCTGGGCCACAGCCACATTTAGTACTTGAAAGATCGCATCGGTGTATATAACTATCAGTTTCAGGAACCGTATATGCGCATAAGTGAGTATACGTCAAGACTAGATCAAAATTACATAGCTTTGAGCCGGTAACTTTCATGCATATCAACTAAATTTTTTCAAAACATTTTTCTCCTTTATTTGTTACTTGACGCCATTTTAAGAAATAATTTATCCAAGCAATAGTCTCATGATAGGCTGAATTTTGATCATAGGATACTTTAAATACATATTAATATCATTTTTTTTTTGCTACGAATTATCTGGAGTACATTAAAAGTCTTGTTTCTCTGTAATATGATAAATAAATGATAAATCATTTTCTTTAAAAGTTGTTACAGACAGTAGTTATAATTACTTTAATTGTGTTGCATTATGTACGTACCAAAACCGATAGATTTTTTTTCCCTTCTCTCTTCATTTATGTTTTTTTTTTATTTTAGGAGATAATAAGAATTTTGACATTTTTCAGCAATTAATTAATTTTAAAATTTAATGTTATCATATAACCACGTAAATAATAATTAATTTACTTCTAATACTTCATAAAAGAAAAAATAACTTTCATTTTGGTTCATGAGTCGTAAAGAGCATAAAGTTGAATAATTTTTTTTTGCGACCGACGACGAGTAATCGAAACAAGAGCATATAAGTGTTCTAGAAGTTTATTCTAATATAGTGATTATATACGTGAGTGTATAAATTATCTATCAAATAATTGAATCCATCATACAATTTAATTATTTCACTTTCTTAGATTATTTAATTAGCCTACAGAATTAATCCGCCTCGTTGGTACAATATAGTATATTACGATTAGTTCTGCAAGTCAGATTTGATAGAGGAATTGTACATTCGACATTAATTTAAATACAAATTGTATACTACGTTAGGACATTACAATATTTGTGTTTACTACTTTAGGACATTTCAAAAGAAAAATACGACACTCTAATAAGATAACTCATATGTTCGTCCGTCTGTCTGTCTCAGCTGTGTTAACTTGAAATTGGGTATAGTAATATAGTATATCAATTTCAATAGTTTACACCACAGATGTATATTAAGTCTATGGTTTACACTCAATAATATTTAGAGAGAAATTTTTGAGGGTACAAATAAATACTAGAGTTTTATTTAAATTCAATGTATTATGTAGGGTATCATTTTACGGAGCAAATTTAGGTATCAGTTCAGTTGAATTTCTAGTCTTGCGATGGAGACGTTTGGTATTTGTTTTTGATTTGTTCTTTTCATTACACCGTTGTTTCTATTTAAAGTTACCAAAGAATTTGAACTTTAAAAATGGCTTGTAAAATCTAATATTATATAAGTCGTATACTGTTCGTGCAATATTTCAATGGTCGGGGAGGTTATAATTTGATCGAAGCAGATTCGTTAGGATATGTTAGGAGTCCTTTATGAGTTGATATTATAACGTATTGATGCAATTTGTGTATAGCTATGAAATTTTTGACAAAAGTTAGTACAAGAAAGGAATTATTAATATCTTGAACCAAAATTTAGTCCCATTTATTAAACAAGTAATCGACACCAGGTACCATAATATCTACGATCTTTAGCGAAGAATCATTACAAAATCAACTGATTCGATATTATATAAATAGATATTTTTCTTTTATTGTCATTTCCTTGTTAACTTTATGTAAATAACCTTGTATGTAAGTCGTAAAGAGAATAGATTGAATTCAGGATGTTTATATGGCTAGAAAATTACAAAAATAGGAAAATTAGAGAATTAGTTGTTTCGTTGTTTTTTACAATCAAAGTTTTTACCGTTAATGTGTTTTAGACATTATTTTAGTAAAAAAATACATTTTGAATACTTACCTGTAAAGATTACTACAATGGTTTGAAGATTATTTATTTGTCTCAAACAGCTTACGTGTGTAAAGCTGGACGGAGTACACGATAAAATAGTATTACTATATCTATACTCAATTCATGCTTAATCGCACTAGTTTACTACTGCCGAGTTTATTAAAGGCGATTAACAAACTAATCTTGAAAACCCTTAGGTTGTAATTAAAAATTGACTTGGTCATTTACTGCTATTTTCATTCTAGGACAGTTTTTGTGTATTGTTGAAACCAGAATTTATCATCCGCTTATTTCAACTTAAAATAAACCGGAAAATGATAATTTGCTTAGAATTTTATTAGGCTTCAGATGATAGTTGTCCCTAATTTGTTTTGCCGTTAGCTAGATAACTTGTCTATCTACCCGCTTAGCTCTATTAGTTTGAGAACGGATTGAACTAGTTGTAAACTCACTAATACACATGTCGCGATGACGCTTATTGGTGTGCCACAATTTTAAAGTCCACTCGCCGTATGTTGAATGCTTAGGCAGCCTTTGTAACTTTATAATTCTGCAACTCACGGATTGATGAAAGATTGGTTTTTCATATTGAAAAAGACTAATTGTAAAAATTCTCTCAATAATCCGTCAATTATTACAATTAGACGATCAATATTTTGTCAATCCATCTGTATTTATTCAATGTGATTGAGCGTCTAACGGTCGCTTTATTGTAACTAAAATGAAAACTTGTGATTTATGTTTTCGTAACACGATTTATTTATTTAGTGATATTAAAATGAAATCGATATAACAATACCAAAATTAGTATTATTTCAGTTTTAATTTAGAGTTTATCCATTGACCAAGCCAGCTAACCAGAAAGGCTGTATGCAATCAATTTATTTTCTACATGCAGCTTTACCGAGGTAGCAATAACTTGTGACTACTAATTAATGTTTACTATTTTTTTACCTTTTGACATGCACTTTGGTTGATCTAATTTGTTTCTTCCCATAAATTAAAAACATGTCTTGAAAATATAACTATTACACGTCATATTTTACCTGAATAAGAATTTAAATACAAAAAAGAGGCTTCTGTAAAACTTTTTAAAGCTGCTGACACACTTGATTCCTTCCTCCTTTCCAAAATGCGTTTAGTCCAGAAGTAAACCTCTAACGGTCTATTTAATATAAATAATTTAATCGAATACCAAGGATAAATATGACAATTAAAGGCTCAGTAATTTTAGTGCCAGCCTGTTGTAAACTAACATATACAAGGATACAACTATGTCCTTTTAATGAATCGTGACAAACTATCTTAATAAACCGGCCTACGTGGGGGACCAATGCGATCTTTGTTGCTTTCATTGGTGGATACTGTTTTAAAGCCACCTCTCGACTATACTTAAAATAATACGGCATCACATATAGCATGTCAGAAAATATCATTGCAATTTAGTAATTAGCCTTATATAATAAAACACTTAATAAAATATTTATGCAACTTTTCGTATATCTTCTATTCCTTGCTCACACATGCAGTTCAAAAATCTTTGAACTTAATACTCAGCAAATAAAAAAAGCTTCTAATGATTTATTTTTAAAGTAGCTTTGCTCTCTTTAGAAAGTATTATTAAGTTAATTGTGAGATTAATACACGTAATGCTACCTATTACAAAAATTATAAACTAAACTTTTTTTTCGTATTGAAAGGTCAAATAGCCATATTTTCCTTTTAGTTGGACAATTGCGATGAAACATAGCCTATATATAACCTCAGAGCCAACAAATTCTACCCGTAAAAACTTCATTGAAGTATTTTAACTGTTCTCATATACATTTAAAAAAACTATATTTGTGTTCTATTACTTTTTTATGTCACGTTAAATATTTTTTTTGTAAATACATATGTTAAATGTATAGACAGACCGATTCTATAATTTTATTATCCTAAATAATATAATGCTAAAGTTTGTTTTTCTTTTACGTCGCAACGAAGTAACGAATTGATATTTTGTGTAAAGTTACATAGAGTATATAAAAATGATATAGTATACTATTTATATAGTATACAATAGTACACAGATGAAATATGTCCCTAATTTCTTATTACGGAAAAATTCTTGTTTAAAACTGAATAAGTAAAAAAAACGAATAAAGAAGCAATATCGCAACGGATCAACGGGTGATATTTTGATTCGTTACATATGCAAAATAAAGGAGCAAGATAATCACTCAGTTTTGTCTTTAATTTGGAGTTCTGTCTATAATATTACAAGTGCAAAAGTTTTGTTGGTTTATCTTTATTACGTCGCAAGTAAATAATATATTAACGTGATTTTTTGGCCAAAGATGGCTTACCAGGAAATTATAATGACCAGGAAAAATAAATCTTCTATTTTTATGACAGAAAATCTCATTGTAACCAATAATGAAATCCTAACTAATAATATAAATGCGAAAGTGTGTTTATTTGTCCGTTTCACGTTACAACGGAGCTATGCATCGATGTCATTTTTTCCACAGAGATGATTGGCGGGTAATGCAATAACATTAATTAAACAGTCTAATAAATATAATGAAATCCAACTAATAATAATAGGATTGAGAGATTATATTACTTAAACAGTTAAATGCAAAACTTAAAGTATTAGACACTATAAAATATAATTTTTACTTTGGCTTATGAACGGTTCACCCAACTATAATCATATCGACAGTGTAAAAAAGATTGCGATTTTTTCCAGATGCGGGATAAAGAGCGTCCAGAATGATCGTTCACGTTCATTTCTCAGCGCAGAGTGAAAAGTGAATGTAAAATTTCGTTTCGTCCGATCTAGAAAATGGATGAAATTGAAACCATATTTTTCTTGAATAAATAATTTTCTTTTTGTCTTTTGCTGTTACATAAATAAAAATAGTTTCTATCTTAAAATTAAAGTAGATGATATGAACATTTTACCACTTTGTTCTTCATTTCATAATTAAGGTATAATTATTTGGAATAAATTCTCTAAACTTATACCCTTTTACCGATTTTAGAGAGGAATAAGTTCAAAGAGTAGTCATGTAGTAAATGTACAAAACGAATAAAAAGTTATTTAATCAAATTATATGCGAAGGTTTGGTCTCTATTTCTATATTAAAATCATTGTACTACGTATACTCAGACTTTATAATAAACTTCAAAAAATAGACTTTTTTTTCAAAAAAGTAAATGCGCCCTTAACGTGAAAAAAGCTCCCCTAAAGTTGAGAGAATCAAATTATATATGAAAAATATGCTTACAATTCGTTTTGGTTCCTTTCATTGTATGTAGATTATAAATAGATCAGCAGACAGATATTTCATTTAATTATATGTAATGGGTATTTATTTACGAGGAATTTCTTGAAAAACAATTTCATAAAAACCCCTTCGTTTTTTGTGTTTTTTAACAAAATTAAATATTGATATTACCTAATGATGAAATCATAAACATTTCCACAAATATTTTTTTAAACAGTTAGAATTATGTCTCTTATTGGAAGCAGTAATCGATTAATATGATTTCAAAATATATTGAACATGAAATAATATGAATAAAATAATTTACATTCTTAAAGAGTTCAAAAGGTTATTACTTAAATTAATTTTTTGGTTGCATAATTTGCCAAAATATAGCGTTTACAGTATGCACCAATCTATTCTTTGACAATTAGTCTTACTTAGATTCATATGTTCTTAACACCGTTCAGCATGCACGTGACCTGTTTAATTTTATTAATTAAATATCGTATTTACTTTGAATGGAAATGCCTTATATTAAAATATTCTAAAATTCTAATACCCCACATATTAAAAAGCTTTGAAAAACGGAGATCGAGATTGCATAAACGGAGATTAAGTGTGTATTTAATGTCTAAAACCTTAAGAACTTTCTGGTCGCATTATAAATGGTCCCTCTCAGCGCCTAGCAACGTTCCGCTTAATGTATATAAGTATGTACTTTGAAAAAGGAAAACAACGAGACATGCTGCTTGACACAAAACTTATCTAACAAGATAAACATGTCATCAAAGTAGGTCACGTGTGCAAAAAAGATTTCCCCCCAACAAGAGTGCAAGTTTTGTCGCAATACTACTTGTGTTTACGGCGGAAACTTTGACAGCTTTTGATTTACGTTCGGTTTTTTTCCTCCATTAAAAGAGAACAAATTTTCCGTTTCGATTTTAGGGCTCATCGCTTAAGTAGGTCAGGCATTGTGTTTGCACTTTTGGCTTGTGCCTACTGAAATAAATCATATGTATTTCGGTCCATGCTTACTTGGTAAATTATCATATTATGATGGTTATCTCGATACCCCCTTTTCTGACGTCTTTTCTTCTCTATTTATAGTTGTGAAAAATGAAAAATTCCCTTTCTCTTACTGGGGTTAAAAATTAAGTGAGCATTATTAACTATTTGTGTTTCGTTTAGATTATATTGCATATTTTAAATTATAATTTTCGATTCAAAGCCAATAAATATAATTTTTTTTATCGAAGACGACTTGGCTAATAAAGTGTTTATACGAAAATTTTCACGTGTCCTTTTCTGGTGTTTCAATATTAGTAAATATTTTCCAAATTATCTTCCTATGAATCAGTCAAAAGGGTACTCTGATCAAATAGATTTCTTATATCATAGGAGGTTCAGTCTGTTACGTTTACTAGTGGTAACAACAGTGATTTATATTTTATTTATCCAGCACAAAAATTATAAGAGAAATGTATAATATAATATAATCCCATTTACACTGAAAATTCTCGCCAAATTATCTGAAATTTGCTACTTTTTTCTATATTCTTGTTTCCCTTCTTCCAGGTACTTAAAAAGTACTGTGATTTCAAAATGAAGCTCATAGAATTTTTCCTACAGTAATCGTAGATTCAGCATTCATCTCACTTACGGCAAATGTAATCCGAGTACTGTATAACGAGTTTGAATTATGATGTCCTACTTTAGAGTTACCAGTGGGTTGTTTAAAAAAAGTATTAGCGAAACAAGTTTCATTTAGAAGTGTTATGGTAAAATGTTACCGTTAAGTGAAAATAAATATATTCAACCCCGTCTTGGAGTTGATGGGAAACTCGTTAAATATTGGCGCTTGCATTTTTCTCCGAGCTTCGAGTTTCATCGCTGTGGGTATTAAGTTTCGGGACGTGTACTCCGAAATATGATTAATAACTGCATCCCCCCTTAGGGAAATAAACTTTGCTTGATATCACTTTGATGGAATAAAATGTGTGATCTAGTTTCGTCATTAAAGGAGTGTTTTTGCACTAAGCTAAACTATTTATCGGACAGGTCTTATTTAGAATGTACATCCTAAATAAGACATGTCTAATTCCGTATTTAAATGAAAAAATCATAAGCACTAATTTTAATTTTTTTTAAGTATTATTAGTGATTCGCTCTAGGTTATTTTAGATAATACATGGAAAAGTTATTTTTACTTATTGCAATTTCAATAGAACCATCGATTATATGGGTTTGAGAGAAGTTTTCTTCTATTTTTAACGAGTTTTTTAAATTTTAGCGAGCAACGAGCAACAATTATTATAATGACGAAAAGATTTTAAGTCAAAAGACATTGCGTGTTTGATAGGGAAATATTGCAGTATCAAATATAATCTTTATTTACAGAATTGACATTTTCCAATTATACCTTGGATTAAAATGAAAATCATGGTCAAAATGCAGAAGTAGAAGCACTCCCCAATATTAAGCGTAACATTAATTTATTTACCAGTGTTTTAGAAATGGTTGTAGGCTTCTGATCTTTAGATGGATAAGCTTCTTTTCCTGTATATAATATGATCATTGGTATACACTTATTCCCAACATTCGCTATTGGTAACTTCTGAGAACTTTATTATTAATATATAAATGCAATTTCTAAATTAGAGCATTTTTTAGCAATTTATAACAACAATAATAACATTTTAAATTATGTTGACAATACTTTAAACGTAATAAACAAAACACAGTGAAAACTTAATAGAGTATCTTTCAAATCTTAATAGCGAGTGATGAATTTTGATATTTTAAAGGGGGAAAATGTGGTATTTCGTATATTTTTTTAATTGCTTATAGGGTTTATATATGAAATGAAAACACAAGTCACATGGATTAAAAAAAAATTAGAATCTTTTTTAAGATAATTTATAGATATTTTTGAAATATTTGATAAAACTGTATTTTTCTCTACCATTTAAAAATTGTTAAATTCAATTTTATCTAAAAAAGTTTACTGGAAATTATAACTGTGATTCTAAATTTTACAGTTTTCAAGGTATTCACAATATGTTTATGCCTCTGAAATATATGCTATACAATATACTTTCATGTTAAGAAATAATATTAATATTTATAAGTAATTTAATAGATCTAGTAGGTACCCTTAGATATTTATGTATGGCTAAATATGTACGAAACCCTTGTAATACGAGTTCTACTCGTACTTAAGAGGTTTATATTCATCTTGCTTCAGGTTAGCGTTTACAATACGTACCATATATACTGTCGTAATGTTTGGTTGTTTAGTACAGGTGTTCTAAATAATCAAACTACCTCGACATAACTTTTACTGTTTTTGGGCAATTACTCTTTATATTTTTGGATTTTATAACTAAAAACAGAAAAATAACAACTCTTGTAAAATCATTCTCCCTGTCAGCTTTTCACCATCGTTTTTCACAGTTGTTCATCGTAGAAATTAGCATAATGACGAAGCATATTATCCTGTAGTTAATGCTCCACTTAGCTAACACTTAAAATGTACTTATTTGATAATTAAGACGAGCAAATTAAGTAATAATTTTTTTTTTAAATTTAAAAAGTGGTTTATTTCGTTTGAAAATGCTAGTTATGAGTATCTCAAAAATATATTTTTTTCTAATTTTAAACAATTTACAAATGTTTAGAAATATGGTGAACAAAATGTGGAAAAACAACATTCTTCCCACCTTAATTTCCAGAAAATACTGAACTTAAAATAATGAAAATCATAGCATTTATATAAACGTACTTAAATTTTACATGAAAATTATAAGATGATTCTACAATTTACATTTTTGGGGAAATCTGTTATTTTTTCAGTGTAAGTTACATTTTGCAATGTACTTATGAGGTAAACAGTAAATGAATATTCTTAAATATTTTAATAGAAATATTAAGTATTATTAAATTTTTAAAATTTTATGTTTACGTGAACGGAACCCCAATATCGCTAGCACCAATGAAAAGCTCCACGAAAATACAGAAATTATATCTGTCGATTACTTTATACCATGTTCGATTTTTATTAGGCATTATTGATGGAGTTTTATTTCGTTAACGTGCCAATGTGTAGTCCATCAATACTGATTCCATCATATATCTTATACATCCATTATATACACGTAAATGTAACAGTGCACATAATGAGTCTCGTGATTCTCAAGCAAAAAAAAAGAAATAAGGAACAAGCAGATACTAAAAATATTCGAATTAGAAGATAAAGTTGCAAAAGGAAAAATAAAAAATGAAACGGATGCATTAATGAAATTGTTTTCGGAACATGAAGTTGAACGCTGTGAAGTATAATTTTATGACTTATGATATTCCTAATATCATTTAGTTATTTCGGCATACGAAATTCATTCATTCGATATTGTAACCACGGTGCAGTTTATTTAATATGTTCGGTACCTATGCTTATATCGGTATAAAAACAGATTTTTTTAAAGGGTCAATAATAGACATATACGTTGTTCATTCAACAAGTTGTGTAATGTTAATGTTGTAGGCAAAACGCAAATGTTCATATTTATAAGAAGTTTCACTTATAGTACCATCCGACCTCTCTATAATTATTTTTAGTTTGGCAAGCATCAAAACCTTTCTTACAAACGAAATAGGTAAAGTAAATATGTGATATTTCAA
This sequence comes from Druceiella hillmani, assembly GCA_039881145.1. Taxonomy (NCBI): domain Eukaryota; kingdom Metazoa; phylum Arthropoda; class Insecta; order Lepidoptera; family Hepialidae; genus Druceiella; species Druceiella hillmani. The sequence continues at coordinate 4,043,112 of JAYKKI010000105.1, read as the reverse complement.
TTTTACTAAAAAGTACGTAACTAATGTTAGTTGAAAGAATATTTTACGTCCCAACCCAAGCATTTCTAAGTTTTCAACTAATCGTCTACTTGTAAACGAAGTTCAATACACCAGACAAGATTTACACGTTTCAACTCTGAAGGGGCGCCCGCGCTGGTGCGTTTATTACGAACTTAGTTAATATGAATAACCGAGTTATGACGGTGTCTTGTATTACGTCATCTGCAAATAATTCCCAGGCTATATTATGGAATTGAACAGCAAGGCTTTAATATTTATAATTAATGATGTTGCGTGTATGCGAGTAATGAGGGATGCTGATTTGTGAATATTATACGACATACATGAATTAATGAGTATAATTTAATAGGCCTAGGGGTCATTGGGAGTCTGTGTGTTAGTCATATTATTTTATAATAAGATTGAGGTAACCGTACTGATTTTACTTAATCTAATTATGTGTACCAATGCATTGTAGCCAATGAAGTATTTTTCATATTATAAATTGTCTCAACAATTATAAGCGCAAGGGACGCAAACTTAACAAATTCTCGTAATTGAGATTTTGAAATGAAAATCCTTATTTGTGTTTATTTATGCAAAAAAATAAAGAAAAACCGCTTTCGCTTTTCATTCAACTCATTTGGTGCAAGGTTTCTGTCTTCGCATATGCACAAATACTGATTTAATATGTAATTATTAGCGAATTATTGAAAAAAAGTAAATGGTGAAGAAGCATTAAGAATGAATGATTTAAGAAACTCCCAAATACATTTCCATCTCCATAGACAAGGAAAATAAAAAAAATTGAAATAGACATTACAACATTTATTTAAAATATTTCAATTAACCCCAGATTTAAGGGATTATTAAATCTGGGGTTAATTGAAAAATTATTTTTAAAATACACTGTATTAATTATATCATTAAAATCTAGTTTGCATTTCATTAGTTATTTATTGAAATTTAGGTTGAAGAAATACACTTGAAAAAATAACAAACCGCAATTATTTTTAAAGTTGGCTTAATAATTTTAATTCAATAAGAAATAAGAGAACCCCAGATTGATTAATTATTGATTGAACTTAATTACCTTATCAGAAAGTAACACATTAATTTCAATACAAAATATTTTGCTAAATTTTATTTCATAAATATTTTTAAGACGTAATATTATTTTAATCTAGCATATAGTAGCTCCCTAATAGAATGGAATGATAGAAGCAATTTTTCCATTGTCGCTAAAATATTTTTCTAATTCGTTTATAATAATCTTCAGTACTATTTTAATATGAATATCTTTTATGGGCTCCATGCGCCTTTTATTATTATACTGCCATCATTATTGTGGCTGAAGTAACTGAACGGTTTCTAAAAGAAAAAAAAACTATTGTGTCACATGTCACGATACATGAAATTGAGAATCTAATTTGTCCCTTTTAAATTGTTCACAAAAATATTAATGGGATATTCACTATTCATATAAATACATGTTAATATGCTTCAATTTTGTTTATATTAATACATGTTAATATGCTTCAAATATATTTCAATTTTTAAACTCTGAGGAAATACGGCTGTGACAAACGGATTTTCTCAGAGATTTTTTTTGAGCCTTCCGGTTTTTTTCTTTTGAGGTATGGAACGTGAAAAATTAATATTAAAATATAATGGTAAGTTTGTTGTTGAAAAGCTAAATATAATGTTTTTAAAAATGCTATTTCGAATTGCGATTTTGATCCAACAGACCTTTGATTAACTAAATGTCAGTTAGAACGAAATCGCAGCATCACGGTGATTTCGCTTCTTTTCTTCTTGTTAAAAAACAGACGAAGTCAAATTTTAATCTAGCGACACACAAATAAGCTGTATATGCGATAACGTGTGAACACTTTGTGAAGTGAGGAACGTTTTTTATTTGTGCCGTTTTCCTTATTCTAACTACGCAAGCAACAAACGTCTGCTGCCAGGTATCAAAACTTATATTACGGTCAACCATTCAAAATTATTATTTAGTGTTACAGACGGTGGAAATTATGGACAAACGAGTGATCTCATACTTATTCCGCTTTTATCGTCTATTCGGAGCATTTAGCTTTAAAAACAAGCAATAACTTATTGCAACCCCTACCAGCCACTCAAAAAAAGTGGCCATAATACTTTCTACTTCTTACTTTCTCAAGTAGACTCGTAACTTTTTTTAAATAATATGGGTAAGCAATACTCAACTGAGAAATATGAATTAACATTTCTCTGAAAAAAGATTCTGACCCTGAAATGTAATGAAATTATTTAATAGTTAGTGGATATTCTGCATTTGATGTATGATTACGATACAACATTTGTTGCAGAATCCCATAAAGACCGGAGTTATTTTACCATTCAGAAAATTAAGAAAGTTTGCAATTGATGTCTTGTTTATCAATAAGCACTAACGTCCGTTTTGAGGAAAAATTTAAGTCGCCACGATAAAAGATAGATTTACGTAGATAACGATATCTTTAATTGGTTATTCACGGAAATTGTTTGGCAAACTAACTTTTGCGTGGATCATTAGTTTACGAATAAATTCCAAAAAATGCAATTTAAGTTTGCGCCATCTATTGGAGACGATGAAAAATTATTTGAGACCATCTATTAGAGCTAATAGGAAACGTTGTTAAAATATCATTACATTAACATTTCTTAATTATATTGTAGCATAGAAAAAATAAAAGGACTAATAAAAATACAGAAAGGAGATATTTTTCTTAATCGTTTTGGAAATATCACATTTTTGATTCCTGCACATTTTGAGATACAACGAGATAATTACCAATTTTCTTTTTGGAACCTTAAACTATATAATGTCGAAAACTTCGTTTAATTGAAAAATTTATTCTATGACTGTTGCATGCTGCGAATAAACACGATAAATTGAGAGAAATTTCAAAAACTGTTAATTTCTGTACTGCAGTTTATTTATAATTCCTAAAAATAGTTTCTTCAAAAACATCTTTAATATACATACTTTGCTGCGAGAGCACCTCGTTATATCGCAATAAGCATTTAAGTGATAAATACACACTTTCTTGAAAAACACCAAAGACATTTTTTAATTGTTGTGTAATATTTAATAAACGAAAAATAATTAAAAATTAACATTTTTTCCAATTCGACATCGTCGTCATTCGAATTGACGTATGTGATGTGAAAAATTATAAATAGGTTTTAATCACGCTTAGTTCAAATGTCTGCGAACGTAATTATGTAGATGTAACAAAATAATACGCATTATTTTAAATGATGATTGATAAAAAGCTGATGCGTCGGTACAACTGTTCTAGAGAATGTAGCAAAAGCACATTTACTGACTTTAGCTTTAAGCTTGTTACTAACAATAATTTTGAAAACATAATTAATATTTCGTTAAAGTAATTAATAGTCGCGTTGGAGCGATTCATAAACAGCTCCAGATCATCAGTAAACGACAAGGCTTTTGCATACTAAAGCCAATTTATAATTAGTGAAAATAGAGGGAACCTAAATTACTACACTGATTCAGAACAGTAGAGTAGGTAATATTTTTACAGAAATAATTATTTACTTCACATGAAATAATATAACTCATTTTAATAATGATTCGATGTTTATATCTTACTATTCCATTCAGTGCCTGTTCAATCCATATTAGAATCTACTAATTAATGACTAATAAAGATGTAGAAATTAAAAATTTTATTGACCCACATATTTGCCTGTAGTGAACACTCAATAATATCCAAACGAAAACTTTATAGAGGGACAAATGACGTACTCCATTATTTTTGCAAACGCTTCTGTAGTACAAAAGTAAGCTGCAAGTATTCCATAACTATTGCGTCTAAAACTTTAACTCAGAGAGTTTCAGACACTTATTGAAAATGTAGACAAAAATATCGGACATCAACCTTTTTCCGAAACTGCCTAAGTAAGAAAATGGAGTTAGTGGTAATTGTAATGATTATCGGAAAATTATAGTGATTGTTGAAATTTTTCATTTATTAAATGATCATTATATTTTAAGCGTGTGAAATATATATTAAGTAATTTATTTACATGGTGAAAAATAAAATTCATATTTTGAAACATTTTAATAAAAACTACTGTATACCTTTAAATGTTTATACATGTCAAAGCTGACTATAATTTAGTTACTAATGCGGAATAGTGTCGATTTTTGGCATAGGTGTACCAAAATCACACGTACTTTTCAGTTAGGGTGGAATAGATGAATTGTGATATAATTTATATGAAGGTAATGTTTAAATAAATTATATTATTGTTATGCATTTTCAGTTTTAGAACATAATCTTAAAAACTGTTGTGCTAACGCTTGTCTTCAAAACTGTTATAACAAGTTATAACAAGAGGTTCGTTTAAAATAATGCTTAGGGTGTAAATGCGCGTGTGTATTGTGATATCATAGGTTTATTTGTTCTGCAAGTTTTATCTAACTTTTCTCCATGTAAATTATATTTAATACTATTATGCTCTTCGGGTAGCGTTTTGACATAAATGGATTTTAAAAAAATGTTATAGGGTCCATAGGAGACATCTAAATATAATATATCTACAGAAATGAGATTAAAGTTAAGCAAAATTCTTTTCAGAAAACTTTAAATACCATTTAATAATAGAATAGGTTGCTACGTAATTTACTTTTTTTTTGAAGATAAACAAATCTAAAGAATAGATAGCAAATCGGGGATATTTATAAGAGACGCTATTATCGAAATAAAGTTACCAGAGCTTTATTTTAATGAAATAATGTACGTAATTTTCAAGTTATTTATTTTAACAGATAACACAAAAATTACACAACTAATTTCACAAAGTTGCTAGCGTTTGAAACATATCTAAAAATTATACATGGTTGCATTGACAAAAAATGTTCCACGAAAATATTTTGAGTTTGTTATTTTAAGGCCGGAGATTTGGGCAATTGGATATAATAGGATTAAAGATTTACTTGGTCAACAGGTCACCATCCAAAAGAAAGTAAGTAAACCTATGATTGATATTTTTTTTAACTTGTATTAAACTTGATTAATCATGATTAAAAAACACCTGATATGCATACAAGCTTAGAGAAATAAATACGTTTGATTATATACAAATGTTGACATAGAAATTAGATAGAATAGAAGACGAAACTGAGACGAAGAATCGAATTGAAAATTTAAGATATAGAAACACAGAAATACAGAAACAAAAATATTTTAAATGATTTGAAATATTGTATTTATCGTAGTGGAAGTCTTACTAAAGTAGATTTATTAAAGTCCAATTTATTGCCAATTAAGCCTAGATAGTTTTCTAATATTAATTTAAAATTGAGAATTGAAATAAATATCAGTTTCTCAAATTTTACCAATGCGGATGCAGTTGTAGAATGTTAAAGTCACATAGTTTTGTTAAAGTTTACTGACTGCATAGGTCTAGCCAGGAATAAAACTCGCTTTTCTCAATTTTATTGATTTTAGAAGCACATAAATTTTAGTATTCTTGCTTCCACTCAAAGAGAAATATTGACTAGACTAACTTACTTGAAATCAACCAATATTTTAAAAACTTCTCGATTTAGGACTCTGAAGGTGAAATTGAACTTTTGTTATTCTTTGGAATATTTATTCGTACCTTTTTCAAAAATGAATTGATAATTGCTATCATGAAGTAGACTGTCGTATTTATAGGTTTATCAGTCATCGCAAATGTCAGTGGACATGTCATCAGATTTGAATTCGGAAAACTTCTAGTTCGCATTAAGTGTAATATTTATATTATATAATAGAATAAGTATTACTAGTTGGTTACGTTTTAGAATAAGAATTTATTTCTATACATGTAAAAATAAACCAACCTGACCAAAAATTTAAAAAAAATATCACTAACTTAATTTTTCCTTATTCGTTTTTTTTAATCCGCTTTATCTTCTTTTTCAATGTTATTCAGTTCAATACTTACTTGACAATTTAAATTACTTTATTTTCCTTGAGTGAAGGGGATTTCACTTGAATTAAAAATTCGTTTTTATTCATCCAATCAATGAGTATATATGTACATTATAATGTACAAATATAGTATTTTTACATGTCCATATTGTATTTTTCCATTTACATTCCCTCGCAAAGATGTTAATTAAGTAATTTTTAATCTAAATAACTCCGCTATGTCGGATGTATTTGCACAATTAGCGAACTTTTTATTAAAAACTACTTTGTGGATGAATACTACTATAACAAACAAATTAATATTTAAAATCAAGATATGTCATTAAAGTGTTGGAATATGCAATTTATTAACGATGAAAGTTTCATTGAAGTTAGCTTATTGATTCTTGGGCATAAATACGAATAAGTGTAGAAATTATTTGGGAGTTTATAAAATGGTATAGATTTTAAAATATAACTGTGTTGAAATTCAGTTTTGAGATGTAAGGAGGTATGTAACCTGGCATCGTATTAAATCATTTCATTATATAAAGTCGGTTAGTTAAGCAACCATTTGATAACGTTACTAGCAAATATTAAATTATTATTCAAATATCATTACAGTTTCTTTTGGGAAAAAGACGGAATGTAAACTTCATTCTTTTTCACGCAAGTCCAAAACAAATTATTATAAAGTAAAATGGTCGTGCAAAATAGTGCAGGGACTTTAAAAGTAGTTTTTCGAAATAAGATGGTGGCGTCAATGGAAGCAAGATGTCAGCATTATTTAAAAGGTTTGAACAAATTTGCAAGTGATTTTTTGTAAAGTTACACGTACGTACGTATTCTTTGTAAAGTTAGTTTGTGGAGTTCTTGATAAGGATTCATTATAGAGTAGGTTTATTATATTTTTAGTATTATATATATTTTTAGTATTTATATAAAAAGTCAGATGCTTTATGATTGCTAGAATCGAATAGTTCATTAAAGTTTTAGCTTAAGGTTAATATTGTTAAACATCTTTCTCGTCTAAATTTGTTTGTTTTCCTTTGGTAAACATGGTTTTTAACTCAATTCTTTACCTTTCCATTTATACAATATAGTATTGTTAAAAAAATTGCAATTTGAAGAAGTAGTTTCAGGTTTTTGTGACATCGCTTGATATTAAAAAAATCGATTATGTGCAAGCTGTTTTTCACAATTAATATTTCGTGCCACCGGCATTTCATTTAAACATTAACGGTAATGCACTTCATTGTTGTAGTTAAAAGGTGTCCATCTGTCGCGTTACCCTCTGCCGATCGCACCTGTGCTATAACACATCGCATATGAGCGTGCTGAGTGGGAAGCGTTTCGACTGAGTCAAATTAAAAATGAGCAGGAAAAAAGTTATTTCTTCTGTGGTGAGAAATATTTTTTGTCGAAAAAGTTTTTCTCCAAAATCAATAGTTCAGCAGTTGTGAGAAAATAAACAATTAAATAATTTTTTTGTAAAAATTGGCAGCGCTGACATTTTTTGTCCTAATAATTTCCGTTCAATTTTTACTCAATACCCAATGTTCATGATTTTTCTGAGCGATTCTTTTCCTGAAAAGGGAGAGAGCAATTTTTAAGCGTTTTCCCCAAAAATAATGTTAAAAAAGATTCGCAAAAGTAATATATTACACATAGAATTGAATTCATATTTCAATAAGTTTTAATATTTTTTCATTTTCTGGTTGGAAATTATACCCACAGAATCAAAGTTCACTTTTTTATACTTCACGTCTATAATTGGGCCATCGCACTATATATCGGTATCAAATTAAATTTCTTTACGTCAAATGGTTTCGAATATATCGCCTGTGACCGATAGATGGACACCGAAGTTATTCCATCAGTGTTCCTCCTATCTGGCAATTTTGCCACGGGACATTGAAAATATTAATATAATGAAAGTTTTTAAATAAAATGTGCAGTAATTAATCAAGTAACCAAAGGAAACACGTTTTTTTCAGATAAAATGCAATTGTGGTTAGTTTACAATACTTGTTAAACGGAAAGTAATTACCCACAATAGAACTTGTAATCAAATATAATGTTAATGTATTTCATACTTTTCTAATTTTTAACATATTTCCCAGAGTTTATTAGACTGAAAACTTTGAAACTAAACCGGAAATAGTAGTTTTTGTCAGTTCATCGAAGTTTTGCTATTCTATATTTATGTTTTTGCCGAACACACTCGTGTTGCCGTTATTAATTTTAATAAAAAGGTGAGAATATTTTCCCAGTCTGATTTACTATTATTACACTGTGCACTGTGTATTTAATCCGTAACCTAAAATATTCAAGCTATTCAATTAAAGAATCTATAATCAAATCTATAATATAGCGTTTTGGATTTTTTACGTCATGCAAAGGTGCTAAGCAGTATTCTTTCAACAAAATATTTCAAAATTTGTAATAGACTTAGTCACGGGTAAACGAAATATCATTAATTATCTTGACAATAGCATAACACGTCTAATATTTTATAGGTATACCGATTACTTGCAGAGGGATGTATTTTAAGGCTTAAATAATTTTAAGAACGCAGTAAAATTGAGAATTAAGGAAATATATTTCAGTTTAATATATCTTTTAAATATTTTAGAAACCTTTTTATGTCTGTTAACTCAAAACTAATATATTATCTAAATATTCATCTACCTGTCTTCACAAGTAATTCACGTACACATAAGTGAAGTGTAAGTACCATGTAGATACCACAAAAAATCACCTTTTTCACAAACTAGGTACAAGTAATTGGGTAAACTAATTAAAGTAAACAAATTAAAACTGGTATAATATATTGAAATATATGTGTGTTTATGATGTTGAGTCGGATATTCGGAAAGCATTTATTCCATTTATTTAACTGCGAATGACGGATTGGATGTGTTTATTAAGAGAGGCACGAATAGAAATGCTTTCCCCTGGTGCGCTTCTTTCACAGCAGTGAATCGAGATTAAATTGCATTAGACCAGGGTTTCCCAACCTTTTTTTTGTTGAGGCTTCCCGGACTATAAATTATATTTTCATTCTCCCCTTTACTTTTTCATGCCCCTCCTTTGATTTAGTATATTAAATAAATGGTAACTGAATAAATGATAACTGAAGTTTGTAAATACACAAACTTATCTTTTAACAGTGAGACACAATAATTTTGCACACTCAAACTGATTTCTCAACAAAAAATGTACACCAAAACGTCAAATTTTTCGCAAGTTTGTGGTAATAATAGTGAATATGATATTTAATTTCATTAATTTTATGCATGTAAATTAAACATTACATTGTAATGTTATTTGTTAATGTTGTTTGTATATTTTTTTGTTTTTCTTTCTATAATGCAAACGCTTTCCGCCCCCCGTGACATCTCTCTATGCCCCCTTGGGAGGCGTGCCCCCCTGGTTGGGAACTCGTGCATTAAACAGTAAAATAATCGTAACCGAGTGTATACACATACACTCGGTTAACTTTTGTCAGAATATTAATAGTTGTTTAGTTGTAATCGGCTTATCGAAACTTAAATTATACAAACTGGTTAAAGTATTTCAAGTTTAATTTTTACGGTAATCAATTTAGAAAAAAATAAGGTGAGTGAATCAGGGCGTTATTGACAAACTAAGGATTCTTTATGAACTTGCACCAAAAATACCAAACATAATATACAAGATTTTAGGAGCCATTAATATCTTACATAAGTATTTTATTTTACGGAACGATACTGATGAGAATAAAATCAAACGGTAAAATAACGGAGTTTTGTTACTGGAATTTAACTGAGTCCAGTCACCTTTTTGATAACCTGTGAAATTTTAAATTTACATGCTTTTACTATCTTATCAATATATCTATTTTAAGTAGCTAACACTTAATAAGTTGATATTAAAAATATATGACGAAATATATTTTTGACATAAATTTATTCGGTGCAAATGGTTAGGACAACCCCTTTGTAAGGACACATAGCCGGCCCTCTTGTGACAGTTCCGCCACCCTTGATACCATTCGTTCATTATCCTGATATTTTAATGAAAGCGTTCACCACGTCCTTCATTACAGTCACTAAAATTATCAGGGAATTAGTTTTAAATTTTCCAAAGTTGTTTTCCCCGATTTGTCAATGATGTTGGCTACTCATTCACTATTCTCACTTGCCTTATTATCGTTTAAAATCTTTTCTATTTTATCGTTTATAAAGTTTCGAATTTGTGGACTACGTAAGATTCCTGCTTCTAGTTTTTCTAGTGTTTTTATTAAAAATACATAAACATATGGATATATATATATATATATATATATATATATATGTATATATACATGTAAAGCTATTATGATTGGACAGTCTCTTTCAGAAAACTCGTATTAACTTTAGTAAAAACATATAATTAAATATATTATGTTATTATTAGATATTTCCAATTAAAACTAATTATAAAGATTTCAGTGTCAGTAATTAAATAAACAAAAATTTTGTGAGGTAGAATTCAAAATAAATATCTTTATTGTTTAAGGAACTTTCATTTTAAGAAATAAAGCCAATTCGATCGAACAACATATAAATCAGGTAATAACAACAACTATGTGTATAACAATTAATAATAAATCCATTGCTGCAGAAAAAACCAATATAATGAAAATAATAATTATGAAAGGCGCAACAGAAAAAATTAAGCCTGAAAAGCTATGTTTCGTATAATTTGATAACAAAAAACAGAATTTCCTGGAAAGATTAATGTGACAAGTTATAAAAATAAGTGTTTGGTATCTATAACAAAATATAAAACATCATAAGGTTTTATGAGAAAGGAACGCTGATAGCAAAAACCGGAATACTAAAATCGCGTATTTACCATGTGGTTGAAAATTGTACTAATTCAAAACGATAATAATTTATTTTTATAATTATTGCATGAGAATAATTTATTTTAGATATCAATTGAATTTGTTAAACTTAATTTCATCGTCACTTGTGTGAGGAACGACATTTGCGACTTAACGTTTTGTCAAATGATTAATAGTTCCAATGTTTTTTTTCCTTCCGTATAGCTTTCTAATGTTTAAGTGCCAGCAACGTTGTATTTAATTTTATTGAAATATGGAATAATTTTTGTAAGGCATAGAACATTCTCGAACGAATTTCTGTTGTATTCCTTTTTTAAATAGTAAAATTGTTTTTTGTTTTTACGCGCTCTTTTAGCAAAATTTTCCATTCGGTCTTTTCGAAACTTTCTACAAGTATACAACGTTAATTATTTTTTCTGTTGCTTTTGACTTCTCAACGGGCATGGATAATAACTATATATCCTAGCCGCAAAGTTACTTTTAAATATTAAAGTGCGAGGATCTTTAATTGTATATCCGAGCAGTAAAGTCCTGTGATCAGTTACTTTTAAACTATTGAAGTGCGAGGATTTCTAATTATATATCCTAGCAGTAAGTTCGTGAGCAGTTACTTTAACATCGTAAAAGGCTGGGGTAATTATCGTATACTGTAGTTGCAAAATATCAGTTTCTTTGAACTCGTAGAGAGCGTGAACAATCAAAACTTTAATTTTAAATCGGACTGTGCTATGGAACATTAATTCGAGAAAGTTCTATATCCTAATTTAAAATATGAGTATAAGAAAATTCATGAGTTGTGTATTAGAAAAATAAAGAATGAAACCGGTCCTGATTTTTTTATTCGGAAGACACATTTAAAAGGTTTTCTCCAATTTAAATCACATCGTGAATTATCCTGCGGGCCAACGATGATCGATCTTCGTATCGGGACTACTCGACGATCAGCCCTGAGTCGAGATTCTACATCATCATCTTCAGGGGCCCATCTGGTGGAGCAGCAAATGACTTCGACAGCCATTTTGTTCCCTTAAGGTCAGTGAATGCCAATTTTTCATACAGATGGCGAATTTTCATTTGTCGTAAAACAGTAAAGAATTAAGATTCATTATTTCATTAAACTCGATTTAATTGTTAAAATACTAATTTGAATTTAAAAATTAATTATTATTTACAAAGATTAATTTGTTAAAATATTTTTACCTCATAATTCATTTAACTTGATAATATAATTCACCATTCCATTAAGATATTCTGTTAGATTTTAATTTTTTTTTATTTTTTATTTTTCTTATGGCGTTCTGCTATTTATACGCGATTCGCCATAACACCATGTAGCTACAAGCACATTCTCCAAAGCGGCGCACGGTTCGTTGCATCATGATAATTTGAAACTAGTTACTTTGTTTACCATTACTACGCGTTATTTTATCGCTACGTGTTAACAGATTTTCCGGAAATAATAGTGATAAAACAGTGAAGTAAATAATAATTCAGAGAAACTGATAACACAATCAAGGAAACGTAAAAAGTAGGGTCATTCTTGAGTATCTTTTCTTGAGTGCCGTAACTGAAGCAAAAAGTGCAGCCGCTATAAAATCACTTACGTGTCCACCCGTCTGTCCGTATGTCACGCACGTTTGTTTTTAGACACAGTTTAAAACAGAACCTTAAAATTTGACACAATAGCAAAGCATATTAACCCATATATATATATATATATATATATATATATATATATATATACACACACACACACACACACACACACACACACACACACACACACACACACACACACACATATATATATATATATATATATATATATATGTGTGTGTGTGTGTGTGTATCTATATCTTAATAGTTATCATTAAAATAATGTTCTGTCGAAAATATCCACAAAAAAGTGACCAAAAATACTTAAAGTCGAATTAAAAACAAAAATTATTATATAAAAAAACTATGGCATTACTCGAAGTTCACTTACAGTTTACCCGAAAACGATGGCGATAATTTTAAATTTCGTAGTTTTTGAATAAGAAGAAGAACATTTGATGAAAATATCATAAAATCTTGTTTTAAAAACAAAACCACGCTTTTGTTTTCAAATATTTTCTTTTTGGCCACTCTTTTAACAATATTAAGTTCTGTGCAAAAACGTTTAATTGTTACTGGTTTTTTGTTGTTGTCATCAAATAGTATATAAATAAATACCGACAATAAGAATAACAATAAAAATGCATATGACTAAATTCATGTTGTTATAGGTAATTAATTACCAGTGTTATAGGTAATTAATTACTTCAGCTTCCTTTTATTAAATTTCAAGTTCGTACTAGTTACTATCACTTCATAATGTCCAGTTAGTCTTTCACTCAATTAATCCCTTTCTTATTAATAACGTCTTGCTTTGACTTTAAGCAAATCCAAATTAAAATTATAGCAAATGAATCTGAGCTTCCTCCAAAGTTTGGAAAACATTTATCCCGTTCGATCAATCGAGAATTGCTGATTAAATTTTGTTCATTAAGACATGAAAGGTCGCAAGTTGTATTGCTTCTGCTCGAATATATTCATGCCTTTCTACTATTTAATTGGAACTAAATTATTAAATCGGATTTACAGATCAATCACACATATATTAAATATTTTAGCGTCTTTGTGACGAAGCGATTCATGTACTTTGAAAATTATATTGAAATACGCGTACATTGATTTCATTATTAGAGCATTAAAAAAATTGTAAAGTATAACAATTTCATGATATATTCGTAGTTTTAACATTGATTCGAAAAGTCTTCATATATTTGAAATTAGAAATAAAGAAGGAATGGGAGGAATGTAATTATGACTAAACTGAGTCGGTAAAGTCTTGAATGGTCTGAAGCATAAAGGCACCAATAGTAGACACCTTAATTGGTGATTAAAATTATTTCATTGAAACTGGAAGTTACCACAAAACTGTAAATAATTTCCCAGTTTTAACTTTCGAGTTTGGTTTTTTTGTTTTTCACCTTTGGTTTTATTTTTGGTGCTGTCGAGGTTAAATTATTTTTATGTATCGATTAAAATAGCTAAAATAGTTCCAAATTTAAGCCAAACGACCCGGTTTTTATAAATTGTAACTTGTTTAAATTTTCTATTAAAAAACCTGAAAAAACCTTAAGCGACCTAATGTCTTTATATGTTATGGCAACTTTTAACCAATCCTTATTGATGGAAAAATATTATTATGATCTTAGGAAGGGAATTGTAGGAATGACGTATTTTTATTTGTTTTTAAAGGTTTCTGTATGGTTACTTCATTTATTGTTTCTAAATTTTAATTTTACAAATCATTACTTAGTGAATATATATTCAAGTATGAATGGAATTTCTTATAATGTTTAAAAACATTGTTCACTGTTTAAACGATAATATAATTTAGTCTTTGTATTGCAATCGAACCAGTTATCCAGCCCAATAGTGCTCGGAACCACTATAATGAATAAATATAGTGATTCTGTGCACCATTGGGCTGAGCATTTTATCATTGTTTTAGTTTAATCGATAAATGAATCAATTCAGAATTCATGCAATCGACATTTACAGAAAAGTTTGTTATTTCACTAACTCACTGGTGTAGAAGTTAAGGCGTAGAACCTCATGAATTTACGGTACATAAGTCGCTCGCAATTTACTGTGACGTTTTTATATTGTTTTCAGAATCCTGAACATTTAAATATACGCTTAGGATGTTAAAATAATATTTGTTTCTTATCTTGCGAACCAAGGAGGATTGGTACAAAATCCGGAGAAGATTTGAACTAAAATGAGATTTTTCAATGTGTGTTGACTTGATTGATAGTGGGTTAAATTTTTTTTTGTTATGTAAATAAAATTTGCTTTTATTTTAGTAACTTGTATTGATCACGATTACGGTTTTCATTGCTCTGATGAAGGTGCCTTCGACCATTCTTCTCCAAAGAAATAAAAGGAGAATGGCTCTTTAAATATTCCCGAGGGAAGTGTTTTCGTTGCCGACGTTGCGTTCTCACTCACAAATTACATAATGGAGCTTTGCTTTAGGAATAAACAGAGCAAAAAAAATACAATTATCGGCTATCAACGGCACGCAGTATTGTTGATATTGGTTTTAAGGTGCTATCACAAAGGTATCAAATATTTTAGAAAAAGTCATTTTGAGCGAGAATAGTACGCCAAAAATAACAAAACCATGTTATAATTTTCATGCAACTGGTTACGTAAAATAGATCCTAGATATATATTGCCAGCATGGATACCAGGCCCATTAATTATTTAAGGAATATGCAAACAAACTTATAATGGTTTCTTCCTTCTCATGAAGGAAAATAATGCTTATGCTTAATTAGAAAATTAAAAAAAAAATGGTTGCGTTCAG
Source organism: Druceiella hillmani (assembly GCA_039881145.1). Lineage (NCBI taxonomy): Eukaryota > Metazoa > Arthropoda > Insecta > Lepidoptera > Hepialidae > Druceiella > Druceiella hillmani. The sequence continues at coordinate 4,027,886 of JAYKKI010000105.1, read as the reverse complement.
AGAAAATTTTAAAAGTTTCAATGGTGACCACCATTGGCAATTGAAATTTGACTGTTAATAATTTATCAGTTGTCAAGAGTAGTAATTAAGTTAAACAGTATATATTTATTATAAGTGATGTTACTCGTACTTTTTTCGAAAGTGGAAGTACCCATGAATCTGAATAAATTGTTTTAATTTCTGACATAAATGAAAAATAAAATCACATATAGCGATGGCATTGAAATGCTGGCTGTAATCTCAAACCATAGAATTTTTGAAATATAGGTTTCCTGGGCTCCTACCTCAGACTGTCTACTTTTCCTTTTTTATCATTTTTTTTACGTAACGTAACTTAATTTTTTTATTTTGCTTCTCAATTTAGCCAATGTAATACCAGACATATCTAGGTGATTTTTGTTTCAACAAGAGCACTGCTTCTTGCTTCATTCTTTTTGCATAATCAATCAGAAACTTTCCAGAACACTTCATTCTATATATAGATAGACTCAACTCGTTATTGAATATCTTTGTTATGCAATATTATTTTTTGCTCGCCCATTGTTCCCAATGAATTAACCAAAATATCAGAAAAAATTATTGAAACGTGGCCTTGCACTGAAAAAATTAAGTACGCAAAGTCGACGGCCTCTGTATGAGTCAAGTCCAGAAATTATGACATCCACTTGCTGTTGTCACCCAATATATAAATTACTGTCCACATTAATTGCCGGAAGAAGTACATAGCCAAGCAAAATATCAAGACATGACTGTTAAATTTATATTACTTGTATCGTATGAATTAATCAACAACCTTATGAAACGTATCCTTCACACAAAGAAGAATCAAACCTTATTTTGTTTTTTTTTCTTTTTCAAAATGAATAACAAATTATTATTCTTTCACAAAATTATTCTTGTGTCTGTAAGATGTTGCCTAGACCAAACTAAAATGACGATGTGGCAGAATTTAACAAGTCATAAGTTGATAAATACTAAGATAATTGTACTCTAATCATCTTTGATAGCTATCCCAGTGCTTCGAAAAGTAAAGGAAAATACGTGACTTTAAAAGGAACAAAGCCGTTAACTTCAATGTAATGAACATGTTTAGGTCATTCATGTTTAACATGAAATCATTTCCAATTCTACAAGTAAAAAGCTCTTATTACTGCGCTTTCTAGTTATTACCCTCCTCCAAAAAAAATGAATATAAAATTAATCAAGCAACAAATTAAAATATTTCAATTAAAATATATCATTACATGTATTCTTTGGAAGTTGATTTTAAAATTTAAAAAACGGATATATATATATATATATATATATATATATATATATATATATATATATACATGTATATATATTGTTTCTTAACTGTAAAATTTTAAAAATATGTTTTCTTAACAATCAAAGAGCATAAATTTTATTGCAATGTTAAATCCTCAAAAACCTGAAAAATTCTATTTTTCCAAAATTCCTTCGGCCTATAAGAAAGAAAATTGAATATATGCACGAGTTTTCTTTTTGTATGTTATTTCTAGGCACTGTTATTAAATACACAAAAAGAAGAGGAATAAGCTTCAAAATAATTATTTCTTGGTAAACTGTTGTCTAAATCATAATATGATTGGATAACATGTAGAATGTTGGAAATGGTTTTTTTTTTATTTATTTACTAATTCAGGCTAATAATGACGCTACAGCACGATTCCAAATTAAATTTAGAATTAAAATATAGATGTCACTATAATTAGAAATTTTAATAAAAACAACAATCTCGTGGATACAGTTTCGATTCCCATCTGAGTGAGAAATTTATTATGGAAATTAATTATTTAAATAATAGAGTATTCAATAAAAGTACAGGAAGCAAAGGAGTACAATTAAATTAGATTTTTTTCTGTGTCCAAAAATTCACAATATTAAATGGTTTAAATGGTTTAAATATTGGAGTGACAGAAATATGACGAGCGAAAGCTGTTATCACTATATTCGTTGTCCGGGAATAAGTTTCGGACAAAGAAAGACGTTATTTCTTGATTGAAAAATAGTTAATAGCCGTTAAAATAAAATTTAAAAAGATGACTTTTTTCAGAAAATTTAAATTAATATTCATAATTATTTGTAATCTTTTTCGTACACACACTTCAGCGCTGCTTCTTTTTAATTTTCAAAAACTTAATTCTTTTTTTTAAGAATTTGGAGTGTCTAATAAGGCTAACCTCAATTTTATTAGGTATTATTAGCTGTCGGGCGTTATCATACGTAATTGTTAATGTTGCAAAATAAATGTTGATATTAGCGCGGAAAAAATGAAACTAAAGAAGAAAGGTTAAAAAAATAATTTAGCTGCACAAAAAGAGATGGGTTAATATTTAATTTTGTGATACAAGGACGCGTGTGAAGAAAGAACCGTCGTGTGTAATATAAATTCTGTGTGTAATATAAATTCGGTAGGACTTTAAAAAATCTCAACACTTAAAATTAGGAAGAACATACTCAAGAGTATTGTTGGATTTAAAACAAAACGTTTTCATCGTCTATAGTTAAGATAATATACGACATAACACACAGTAAGTAAGAAGAAAAATTTGTTTTCTTGGTTAAAAGGTTTATATATTTACATTAAGATTGTGGTCATAACCCGATCACGAGTCACGTTAAAACTTAGACATAGGGTTAAGCCGACGCCTATTTTAGGTAAATCTGATTTAAATATCAACTAATTGTAACTACTGGGATATGAGTCCAAATTATTAAAAATTAAAATTTAGTTCATTAAAATTTAAAATTAAATACATTAAGCAGATTCTTTTGATGAACAGAGTCAATATCGCTCCAGAATATGAATAGACAATATATTTTCAAAAAATTTTTACATCAAACAGAAGATATCGCCAATATATATTTTTATTTTTAAAAATATTTCTTCTGTGCTATATAACTACAGTCAATACTTCATACAAAGGTGTAAACTAAATGTGATAATTTGAGATTACGGTTTTATAACCGGGTTAAATCAATATTTTATCGTAATCACATCGAGTGAGGTTCTGTAGAATAGATAAGCGGCCATTTTTTTCTTTTCCAGTTCCTTTCATATTTTATATTCTAATTAATTCAATAAACTTTAAAATAATACAGATACTTTCAATATTTATTGGGTTAAACTTTGTAGACTTTATTCTACAAACTTTAACATCTAGGATAAATATGTCATTAAGCAATGCACTGTGGAATATTGTATTTCTTGGGGTAATTGTATTCACAATTTTACCACAAAATTGGTATTTTACAACAGAAATAATAACGTTAATTAATAAATTAAATATGCCGCTTACTTTTCTCGTTCTACTTATTAGTTAATTGTCTGCAATTGTAAGTTAATATATGTTTCTATTTACAATTATAATGTTTAATAATACGCTATCGGTCATATGTTAAATAATTGAAAATGTACTTATAGCAGTCTATCTACATATTAATAAGTGAAGATAAAGTTTTGTACCTTGTTTTTAAACATATTGCGTGCGGGAAAGGGTGTGACATTTGGCATAGTTAAAGTTTATAAAGTTTATATTATATATCTATAATGAGTGTAGAATCTATATTAATTTTACTCATTATAGAATATATATCTATAATGAGTAAAATTTATATATATATATATATATATATATATATATATATATATTTATATATATATATATATATATATATATATATATATATATATATATATATATATATATATAATCGTGTTACAAATACATTAAATTATATATTACAAATACATTAAAAGATTCATTGTTTACATTCATACTGTCAATGTCAAGCACGTAATAGTCTGTGATCAAACAGTCGCACAGAGTAGATTGTCATCAAAGAAATTCAAAATGTCAGATTGACTGAATGAATTTCACGTAAACTTAAAAATGTAATTAATTACGATCAAATTTCGGTCACTGGGTCACCACTAGTTAGAACAAATTGATGAAATTAATTTCTAGTGACAGGTTTAAAATATCTGTGCTTCGTTGTGTATTCCGAAGAAGTTTGCTACTAAAATTTGGTTATGTGAATACCGTCAAATATCTTCACTCGAGGCAATTCGAAAGATAAACTGTCTTAGAGTTGCTTTTTGGGTCATATAATAAAAATGCAGTCGGATTTTTTAATTCTTAATTTTTTATTTTAGCTTAGACATAGATTATAATATAGTGTGGTAGACTAACTGAGGAGATGGACGCTGCATTTATAACTGGGCAATATGTCCATGAATTGATATCCGATTTACGTGTGTACTTTACATTTGGTAATTGGAGAAGAGCTGAGTTAATTGGAGAGTGAACAATAAAAATTTCTTATTTTAATTTGAAAAAGGATGTTTCCCATAAATTACATTCGCTTCAAAATTCAGTTTCTTAAATGTGTTTGTTGCCATAAAAAATACTTTCGATGTATAAAAAATAAAGCATAACAATAAATTTCATCTCTTCGTCGCGACGTAAATTCACGGAATAGAATTACAAGCAGATCGCTTTTTATTGCGATTCTGAGTTGTTCTCTCATACAAAATATTTCTTAAAATTATTTATTAATATTTTGTGCAAAACTTCACTTCAAGGTGATCCTATAATAATAATTCGAAGCAATGTACTGAAACTAAATAGTAGTTAAATTACTAATACAATTTTCGAATAATCAATTTTTACTTTAAAACTAGCAGCAAATAGCCGCTTCGCTGGGTTTTTTGGTCATACGTTTCTTCATATCTCATATATTTTTTTGTATAAAAAACATGTGTTAAAAACTTCTGTATATAAATATCTTACAAACTAAATACATATACACACACACACGCACACACACACACACACACACATATATATATATATATATACATATATATATATATATATATATATATATATATATATACATATATATATATATATATATATATATATATATATATATGTAAATGTTCGAGAATATTCTTATTTATTCAGAATAGTCTAGAATGAAATGGGCTAGAAGGTTCGAAAATGTTTTAGAATAATCGCGAACTATGCGATAGTAGTGGGGATGACTTTTGAGACTGTATAAGGCGAAATGTGATACGAGTTGATTTTTTTTAATGTAAAAATTAAAAATTTAAAAAACAATGCCAAAGCGTAAAAAATAATTTTCACGATCTCGAATCATATCACAAAGTTGAAAGATGGTGCGAAGGAATGAAATTTTTTAAAATAATAACAACGTCGAGAAAAAATGAAAAATTAAGCGATAGAAAAAACAACAAATATTCTCGAACATCGTGATTAAAATATTTTATTCATATATTAATTCAATAAAAACCGAGAAAATAAAAATATTTGCACAAAATTCAAGTGAAAAAAGTTATTCAGAATACAATGGGTAAATAATTTGTTTTATGTTTATTACTATTTAAAAAAATTAGTTGATTGGTAATTAATAAAAAAAACTAAAAGAATTCGACAATGCTCCAGAACATAGTAAAAATTTATAGAACTTTCTAGAAAAACTGGAACTTTCATATTGGAGGTCATAAATTTTCGAGGTTGACTAATTTCAACTCACATCCTTATAGTTCTCGACGCGCAACCATCATAGGCGCGATGGGAGGGTTAAGGTTGATTCATCTGCGATATGTAGGTCTGGCTGCAAAGGACACATAGGACCAATTTATTATAATATATAAATATATATATATATATATATATATATATATATATATATATACATATATATATATATATACATACATACATACATATATATATATATATATATACATATACACATACACATACGCATACGCATACGCATACGCATACGAATACGCATACGCATACGCATACGCATACGCACACGCATACGCACACGCATACGCACACGCATACGCACACACATACGCACACGCATACGCACACGCATACGCACACGCATACGCACACGCATACGCACACGCATACGCACACGCATACGCACACGCATACCCACACGCATACGCACACGCATACGCACACGAATACGCACACATACACGCATACACATACATATACACATACACATACACATACACATACACATACACATACACATACACATACACATACACATACACACACACACATACACATATACACATACACATACACACACACATACACATACACATACACACATATTGAAGCTGTTGTTGACCCGCAATTGGCCGACAACCAGTTTGGTTTTCGAAAGGGCCGACCCACGCTAAATGCAATCGACTTGGTGGTCAATACTGCAAAGTGGGCAATATCTGGAAACAGATGGAAAGGAGGCACAAAAAAGTATTGCCTGGTTGCAGCATTAGATATTAAAAATGCCTTCAACTCAGCCAGATGGGATGTGATTATTTCAATTCCATGTACCTAACTACCTGCAGAACATAGTGGCGAGCTACTTCACAGATCGAGTCCTTAGGTACGATACTGATGCTGGGCCGAAAGTGAACAAAGTAACTGGAGGAGTACCTCAAGGATCAGTGCTGGGCCCCTTGCTTTGGAATATCATGTATGACACATTACTGAAACAAGCCTTTCCTGCAGAAGCACGTCTTGTCGCATTTGCGGATGATATCGCGGTTGTAATAGTTGCCAAACACGTAGAAGAAATTAACTGGGCTTTTGATCAAACCTACGCAGTCATACAAAGCTGGATGGACCAAGTGGGACTCAAACTTGCAGAGCATAAAACGGAAGCTGTCCTCATTACTAGCAGGAAGCAAACTGAAAAAATTACACTGAGGGTTGGCCACCATACACTCACGACGCAACCGTACATTCGCTATCTTGGAGTAATGATAGACAATCGTCTTAGCTTCAAGAAACACGTAGAATGCACTGCAGCAAGGGCAACGAAAGTGGTGACAAATTTGTCTCGGTTAATGCCAGACGTTGGAGGGTCCAAACAAAATAGGAGACTATTGCTGACATCTGTAGTTACATCAGTACTAATGTATGGAGTTCCCATCTGGTCATTGGCCCTTGAGAATCAGGATAACCGGCGTAAAGTCACATCGGTCTACAGGCTAAGCGCACTACGGACAGCTAGTGCTTTCCGTACTGTCTCTGAAGACGCAGTGGGTGTAATTGCTAGGATGATGCCCATAGATATACTAGCTGAGGAACGGAAGTCTCTATACTACCTTCGAAAAGAAAGCCCGTACCGGACGCCGGCTGAGCTGAGGAGTCAGGAAAGAGAAAGCAGTATACGTCACTGGCAGACCCACTGGGACGCCTCAAGTAAAGGGAGATGGACTCATCGGCTCATACCCGAAGTGGATCAATGGATGAACCGCGAACACGGAGAGGTGAATTACTACCTTACGCAGATGCTCTCAGGGCACGGATACTTCCGAGAATATCTTCATCGGTTCAAGCATGATCACTCCCCAGAATGTCCCATCTGCGAAGGCAGTAACGAAAACGCAGAGCGCGTATTCTTTGTCTGTCCTCGATTCTCAGTGGCTCGTCGGAAGTGGGAATCAAAATTAAATTGTAGTGTTGTACCAGACAATGTTGTACTTGTAATGCTACAGGGAAAGGAGGCATGGGACGCAACAAATACATATGCGATGGAAGTGCTAATAGAACTACGCATCCAGGAAAGAGAAAGAGCCCGAATGAGCGGCAGCCAAGCACAATTATGAGATAGCTCGAAAATAAGGCTAAGCCCTTCCCCCGTGAAGATAGGCCTAACGGTGACACAATGGGGATAAAGAAGGTATAGCAGAAGAGGCGGTTTTTTAGTCGGTATAGGCCAGTCTTGGCCGAGTCCGACATACGGAGTCACTAACACCTAGACCCCATGATACGTAATAGTATTTTCCCCCTCAGATAAAAAAAAACATATACACATATACACATACACATACACATACACATACACATACACATACACATACACATACACATACACATACACATACACATACATATACACATACACATACACATACACATACACATACACATACACATACACATACACATACACATACACATACACATACACATACACATACACATACACATACACATACACATACACATACATATACATATACATATACATATACATATACATATATATATATATATATATATATATATATGCATATATACATACATATATATATATACATATACATATATATATATATATATATATATATATATATATATATATATAGATAAGTTTGCTTTTTCAAGCGATTTTTATTTTAAACGTTGTTTTCAAAAAGACATCGGAAAAAAAAGGAAAAAATAAAAAGCGAAATCAACCTCTCCAATAAGTGCATGCTCTCAGGCATTATGCATTTTTGTCGATATTCCGGGCTGGGGGAGATGTTTTTATCAGTTGTGCTGGAGGTTACCTAAGGGAGATTTATATCATTTAATCGTGCTTAATTTTTCCATGATGTTTTCCCGTCTATTTTTTAATCTCACCGCTAAATTGTCAGATAATTTTGCCGTGGTTAACATATATAAAAACACAAAATACCTTCAAAATATTCACAATACTCTTAGAGGTAGGCATAATATTCGTAAGATATTCCTAAAATGCATTTTTTTATTATACCAAGGTCGGTTTGATATCTAAGTCTAAGGACTTTGTTTATTATCTTCGAGCGTTCTACGCTCTCATAATTACAAAATATATTAAGGTAACATCTCTCGGGCGCTATTTAACTGTGCTTGTTACAATAGACTTTTCCAAATAAAATTATTTTTTTGAACTTGTATCAACTACATCAGGATATAAAGACTGTTATGATTTGTACTTTGCACGTATTCCGATAAGCACTTGTTCGGATTTTTAATTTGATGCTTCGTTATATGATGATTTCGTTATATTTTAATGTTAGTCTTGTGTAATCTTTTTCTGAAAATTGATTTTCTACCATAAATAAATATGTTGTAAACTGTACTTCATAAATGCAATTATATATTCCTGCTAAAAATGACTTCGTCTCTGGTTCTAAAAAAAAGCTTTCATCACTGGGCTTTGTAGTCATATAAAACAAGCAGCGTGCTAAAGATATTGAACAAGCCATTGTTTTTTAATATCTAACTTTGATTTCCTTCATTACAGTTTTCCTTCATCGTGGTACAAATTTTCTGTATAAATTATTTCTAAAATTTATTACCAACGAAGTTTAGCATTGTACAGAATTTTCGAAATAAGGTATTTCACGATTAACCATTAAACAATGTATTTAATTTCATTTTAATGCCCCAATTTCTGAACATTAATATTTTGCGTATACTCGAAAACTGCAGGAGGTATATATATATATATATATATATATATATATATATATATATATATATAGGATGCCATTTTAAAATCTTTTTTGGGTATTTCAATCCATTAGTTAAAATATGTCTAAAAAAGTGAAAATGAGGCAGACACTTTCATGGATAAGTTTCGACTCTCTATGTAAATTGATTAGAACTATGCAATTACAGCGCCGTAGTTTAATAACAGGGCATTTGGGGTAATCACATGAAACATTGAAACATAATTTAGTTAAGAATTTTTTTTGTTATTTTAGAAAAAATAAAAAGAATTCATTATTTAAAGATAGAAGTGGGGAAATAATGATGGAGCAAACTACGTTAAACTAGAATCTGTCAATAGTCTTGTTAGTGTCGTATTATGTCTATCAATATGTTATTAGCTATCGTTAATAAGTACGTTTATAATACACACCTAATTTTAAAATCTGATATTTTGCATAATTATCGCTTTGATTTTAGTAAATCTTTATTAAATTTAAATTGTTTTATTAATAAAGAGAAAAGAATATAAAATTCAGAATGCTTTGAATAATTTCAATATTCAAATGAGTTTAAAAAAATGTTTCGTGGGCCCCAATACAATTTAGCAGCAATAAAGCTCATCAACCAAAATAAACCTTTTTTAGAAAAACAATATCGTGTAAATTTTTGTATCTTACGTATAAACTAAATTGACTAACATATTATTATTTTATTTAATGTCAAAATAATTATTTTATTCAATAGATGAATCATAACAAATAAGATCGTCGTATTTCAAATAACTATTTTCTTAATCCTATTATTTGATTAAAAAAATTTGAATACAATATAAAACTTAAAAATTTCTTACTTAAAAGTATGTGATAAGTTAAACCTCAAATTTATTAGGTCTTATTAGCACTGAGACACACACAGTTGCAGTTGAACAGTTGCCGCAACAGAAGGTGAACGTGGCATCCCCGACGAGATCGAAAGCGGCCGCTTTGTTAACATTATATTTTATATGGATATTATAAGAATAAAATTACTTTAAATGAAAGTTCTGTCTCCTGGACCTTATAGGCCAGGATTATTTTTTGATTGTATCTCATTTTAAATTTAAGCCATTTATTAAATTAATTAAATTAATGCCAGGCATATCAATTTTAAATATTTTTATTTATGCTAAAATAGAATTATCCAATAAGCCTAATATAAGCTTAAGCGGATTGTTTTTCATATTTTTTTACCTAAACACTATACTGTCAATGACATTGTTCACGGTATTATCACATGCGTGTATGGTTCTCACTTGTGAAGGTATATATAAATTTTAAATCTTTTTATGCGTATTAAAATTGAAATTCTGTCCAATAGATCTAACATGTCATGCTTAAGCAGATTGTTTTTCATATTTTTTCTACCCAAACACTAAAGCATCAATTACTTGGTATATGTAGAGCCCGTACGTGTATAGTTCTCACATGTGAAGGTTTATCGATCGTTGACAGCAACGAATAAAACCGTTATTCATAGTACAGAGCTTCGTATAAATGTGAAGCAATAAGTCAGGATCCGGAAATTGTTATCGCCTCGTATTGTCTTTATTGGCTGAAGACCATTAGGCAATACATTTGTTTCCGTCAAATATGGAAAAAATTTGGTGGTGTTTTAGGCAGAAAATATTAGTCCATACATGATGAGTGTTATTTCGTCCTTTATATAGCAATAATATAGATGTAGTATTATTTTTGTTTTATCATTTGTATTCCTTCATTTGATTTTAATTAATAATCGGTATGTAATAAACGAAGATCACTTCTTTTTGTGGGGATATCTTTATATCTATCAATTAACCAAAATCGATGATGAACAATTTAAACGAGGCATTTATGAATAACTTTTTTATACATATCCTCTAACATTTAGACTGAATCATTTGATCACACTACTCGTCTAATATGGATGACAGTATTTTATCATTTAATTTTTGTTTCAAGTATGATGTATAGAAATGTTTTTTGACAGAAAAGGAAATTTGAAGTTATGTAACTTTGATTGTGAATATTAAAAAATGAATAAATGTAATTTCTAGAATTTTTTTTTAAATTTTTTTCTCTGGTCAACAATCGAACAGAAGTTTATCCAAATTAACAAAGCAGTGATACTAGCACGTGTGTGAGAAAATAATGGTTTACGAGAAAAATTACATTGTTGACGCCTTCTGCTTCGAGAATCCACGTATATAAAAATAATGACCCCAATGCCTAAGTGTTACTAAGGTTATGAAGAATATGGTTACTGGCTGTAAAGTAAAGAATTGTAGCCAACTGTAGGTAAGATAAGTTATGATATAACATATAGTAAGCAAAAATATAATTTTTTGCAGTAAAAATAAGATTTTCCGGTAAGTGAATATGTATATATTCAAACAAGGAGATTACATGAATACGTTGATTTAAAATTTATTCCTCACATGGGCAGTGAACGACGTATTTATGGAGCGCAGGTCTATAAAATTTCTTTAATATTTTATATAGTAACATGATTGAGAATCGTACGACCTTTGAAAAATATTTATATTACGATCATCGCCGTAGGTGGAATTTCATGGCGAGGTCTGGCAGATGGTTAAGACGACTCATACTTTTAGTAAAAGCGAATTAGATAGCAGATAGTTATGAATACTGGGAAGTGCGCCCGAGAATGTGTTTTTATTTCATACTTATTAATCAATATTTCATCAGAATACGAACGAAGTTAATATATTTTCAAACAGTGTTAAATCAATGTCAAACAAAAGACATTGAAATTATGTTTCTTCGTTGTGGAATAAAATTTCCCCTGTACTGCAAAGTAACAGTCGATATTACGTAAAAAACTTTAATCTAAATAAAAGAAACCACCACGGTTTTATAAACGAATAAAATTTAAATTTTGTAATGAAATTAAATGCGGCTCTCTAAAATATAAAAGTAATAATTTTCTCCTTTTCAGTTTCACCATATTTTTTGCAGTCGGCCTTTTTCTAATCATCTAATTGTTTATTTTACTATCTAATAGATCCGATCAACTTTTCAGACGTTTACCATTTACTTAAAAGAAAGATTAAATAATTTATGCATTAAATTATGTCGACTGAATTCTACAAAATTTAACATCTAATATAAAATTACAATTAAGAAATAAGCACAAAAGAAAATGTTATTGCCTTTTTTTCAGTAAGGTCTAAAAAATGCTAACAGCATTTATTAAAATAATTGTACAATATCAGCAACGTTTCATAACGTAAATGACAGCTTTAAATGGCGTTAATTAGTATGTTGTGTATATCACTGATTTATTTTTTTTTTGTCGAGAATTAACTGGCAATGAAACTAAATTAATATCTCTTTATTTATAACAATAATGTCTGATAATTTGCTGTCAGTTGTATGATAAATCGTTAAAAATATTCTTAAAGCGAGTTATGAGGATTGATAAACGTCAACGTAATTTTATTTTATTAATATTTCTTTGAGAAATGATACACAATATAAAAAATTAAGATTAATAATGATTTAATATAAAATATATTTGATTACATTCGTTATCAGAAACCTCCCTAAATGATTAATTATTTTTGTTTCTTGTAGCGTAGGTAGGTACGCCATATAATTTAGATATGTAGACAATGTTGTATAAAAATATAATGGTTAATAATTTTTTTCTGTATTATTTATATAACGCATTTTATTAAAATTTTGTGAAAAAACAATTTGCGTTTTTACTAAGTGGAACTCTATTATTTCATAAATTTGTTCATGCAATCGGAGTGCTAATTCAATATGGATTTTGGATAATTTCAATTTAAAATATTTGAACCTAGTACAATATTTCTTATCGTCATTTTTCATTTAAAGTATAAAAAATTGAAGGAATGAAAATCTATGTGACACTCACCGACTGCTCTTGCTTTCAGCGTTTTCTTTTCTACTCTAAATAATAACAATTCGAACAGGTTTTTAATACGGGTCCTTTTTGTTGATAAACATTGTGATACTAATAATTTTTTAGAGTTTCAATTGTGGATATAAGGAATGCACGAATGGCTTTAAAAACATCGATTATCATAATTAGCGATCCGGCCCGACTTCGCACAGATAGTCAATGGACAGGAAAATTCTCAGATGTTTTCGATCTTTTCCGACTTAATCCGTATTTATTGCCATAGAGCGGCTAATCTATACAAAATCTATACCAATTACATACCTTTGGGGTAGCATTAAGTATCTATGTCCAGATCATTTGCCTGGTGTAATGAAGTAATAAGTTTATCTATTGGACAGATGCGTAGAGCCTATGCGAGTAGGTTATATCAAAACACGATTAATGTGGAGTTCTTTCTCATTCTTTTTAATCATAAAACAACGTAATGATTACTAAATATTAACTACAAATTTTAGTGAAATGTATTATACGAATTAAAAAATAATTATTCCAAGAGAATAAACAATCAATTGTGTATAATATTTATTATTTACACCGGATTAGATGTGGAAACAAACATATTATGTTTTGATGTCACACGTGACAATATACAATTGGCCGTGTGAAAAACGTTGGACGCTGAGATCAATTCCAGTAACATTTAAACGTCAGTAACGTTTGGTCCTGTGCTTTATTTATTGTCATTGCAAATGCTTGCCGCCAAGAAATAAATGACTTACAATACTGTCATACAAAACATATAAACAAATAACGTTTTACGCTGTCCATACCTGCCAAGATTTCAAATGTAATTTTTTCTTATTTACTCAACAATTTTTATCATAGTTCGGCCAAATCACATAAAAAGTTCATAAAATATTCACCTAAACATTCCTCGTCACTCTATCTATTGGTGAAAACAGTATGAAAATCCGCGCAGAAGTTTTTGGGATTATCGCTTTAAGACTGATGGAGAGACAGAGCCTTTTTTTATACATGTAAAATTTGTGTCATTCAATTACATCTAACGTGAAATTAAAAGCTGTATTATTAGCTTTTAATTTCACGTTAGATGTAATTGAATGACTGGCAGTAACTAAAAGTTTTTCAGAAACTAACTATTTTTACGTCATTAACTTATTTTGTAAAATGTTTAGTATAACTTTACCTCTTTTATACCTATGATTACGACTAATTAAATTGTATTAATAATATGCATTGAATTTAGTTTTGGTTTATCTTCTCCTAGTCGTCTTAGAGCGTTTTGCTTTATCTAAAAGGTTGTTGATGAATTTCTGAAAAACAAGTGTACAATTAGATATACTATAATATTGGCATAACTAATTAAAATAGTTAAGTTTCTTGTATAAGAAGTAGGATTTAAAATTATTATGTATTTATAAATTGAGATGCTATGGAAAAATTCAGATCATGAAGTTATCAAGTTATGATTTGAAGCAAGTAACCGAAATGTAATAAATTTTAGTTGTATCCCAATAATTGGGTTAATCCCAAATAGTTTAATAAATATTAGCACAATTAAAACCTTATAATAATGTAAAAAAAGATTCTTGAAATTCAAATATTAAGTATTCAAGATAAAATATAAATGAATTTAAAAATAAAGAATAAAATCGAAAATTTGAAAATCGAAATGTAACACTTACATGTACATCATTTTGAGGTTTTTTGGCATCTGTTAAGAGGTGCTGTAAAAAAAGATTAATTATTTAAAAAAAAAACAAGATTCTATATTTTCAAAGCAAAATCTTCTTGGATAAAGACAAATCAGTCAAGCAAGGCTCCTTCCTTATATTTAAATAGATAATATAATAAGTCTTTCATTGTTAAAGTATCAGAAATGGATATTGTAACTTGCAGCTATAACATTTGATACTCTACCCTATCAGGATCCTAAATTTTTTTTGAAAACATAAAGTTTTCCTGAAACAGGACTTTTAAGCTTGACCTGATTAACACCATTATAACCCAGCATATTTCTTGTCCTCACTTTTATATCACACCTGTCTTTCCATTCTTTTAATAGTTCAACGTAATCTCTATGTGTACCAAAATTATATCCCGATGTCATAAGTATACATAAAGCCGTAATCATTTTTGAGGATTAAAATTGATGGAAATTTGTAATTGAATTTTATTAAGTAACGAACTTTCTACCTTCCGGATAGTAGAATATATTACTTTTTTTATTACACAAAAACTTGACTATTTTACACTAATCATATTTGTTTAATTCTACTCTAATTGTTTGTAAAATAAATTAAATATTACTGACGATCAAAGTACATTATTTATTACTGAGAATGGATATAGGCAGTACGCTTCGCTGACTATAGGGAATTTGTCGACGAATTACATGTTATTTATTCAAATTAGCTCACAGAAAGCACAATAACACGATGGGCAATAAATCATGAATATTACTGGTAATTGCTAAAATTGATTTTGCGTATTGCAATTGTATCAGCGTAATATATATTAATTACGTTTTTCTTTCTAGAAAGTGAAGCACTGTTAAACGCTACTAAATACTAGATTAAACACTACATTACAAACTACAGTTTTTACCTAAGGAGCTGTAAAATATACTACAACAGCGAATGAATAATTACTGTAGCCAAATACTGGCACGATTTGATTCCAGCGTGGAGTAGAAAGCTACTGGTCCCTATTATCTATGTTTAAAAATAGCATCATATATGTTAAAGAATCTATTTAATAGACCAGTAGTCTTAGCATTTTTCAGACTAATTATCAATTAAATACCATACTTATTACTAAAAGAGTTACAAGATAGCAATATTAGCTTCATCTTTCGAGGTAAAACTGTTCGCGCACTTGTGGAATTAATTCGTTTAGTAAGTATGCGAAGTGCTCTCTCAGTGTTTACGTTTAATGTTTCACTAACTTTGATAGTCCTTTATACTCTCAATACGTTCAATCTTCGTTCACACTCACTGTCTTGTTTTGCACTGTTTAATATCATATTTCAGCTCTCTGTATTTAAACAAATCTTTGCTTTATTTCTGAGTTAGTATTACAAATTTAAAATAAAGGGATTTGCGCAGATATATTGTCTAGCCTAAATTCAGATATCTTTAAATTCTTGTTTTCGAAATTTAGCAAGCTTCAACATAATTATGCAAATCAGGAAAGAAACTTCAGAAAATTTTGTATTGCACTTTCATTTATACCGGATTATATTATTCTATGAAAACCAAAAGAAATTTAAAATATGAATCCGAGATGTGCTTTCATTTCCAATTTTTAAAATGAAAGTAAAAAATTGCAAAGAAAGCGATTAAGTGGTTAGCAAGTAATGATTTTTTTTTTCTAATTAATATTATTTTTTGTACGTTGAAGAAATTTTAACAGAACTTTATTTCCTTTTAGATTTCAATTTTTTTGTCACTGAAGAAATCAAATCGATTTGTTCTGTATCGAACTTGGCATCTTTTTATACTTATATATATATATAATATATATATATATATATATATATATATATATATATATAAGTATACATATATACGTATATATATATATATATATATTTATATATATATATTTTCTTTTCTTTTTTTTCTATGTTGAAAAGCTATGCATAATTGTTTACACAATTATAAAGGACGTACAAGTTATAAAATGCCTCATAAAATTAAAAACACATATTTTCACTCAGTCGATAGTATTATAGACCGAAGTACTTATTCAGCTGTAGTTCAATAACTACTTTTATACTTTACTTGGTACCAAGTCCGAACAAAGCTTCTTAGATATATAAATTGATAAAATTATGCCAAAACCAAATTAGCTTCAAGGGACCTAATTTCGTTTGTATCTCAAGGGGAAAATTCATTTAGTTGAATTAAGATATCATCAACTCCATAACATACGGTGATTGTATGATACTGTCAGTGATCGACAATAATCGGCGACTAAACAACCGATGCACAATCATAAGCTTTTTAGCAGTTATATGGGGTTCCATATGTGCGCCGAATTTGTATTATTTGCATAATTTTTGATATTTCATGGTGACTTCCGTTTATATCGATATTATTCCATTATTATTGGATAGGAAATATCCGACTATAAAATGTTTTGATTATTTTAGAATAAACCAAAATGTTTATCCAGAACTCTCAATAAAGCTGCAAATCTAGACAAAAATACGATGTTATTAATAAAAAAACGGTGAGAATAGAACGGTGAAAATCATGATGAAATAAAGCTTCGATAAATAACTGTCAGAGCGAAATTGCTAATTTAATATAATTTTATTTCTTATGAAATTAAATTTTTCACTCGCGACTTTATTTGATTATATTTAGAGTTTTTTATTACCAAAAAACCATAGCTAAAATAATCTTTGTTCAATTATTATGAAGTACGCATAAGATTATCTAAATAATATATATTGACCAAACCAACAAAATTATATAAAATAACTTCCCGTACAAATTCATGTTGGTGTTATCTAAAGTGAATCGGTGTCTAATTTTAACGTAGGTACCTCTTAAATTTTTTGAAAAGCAAAGGTAATTATTTACATTGTATATGTTATAAGTTTTTTTACTTTCAATTTCCAAGTTTTAATTATTTGTTTGTCTTGACCTACTTATCTGGACGTCGTAATTTAATACAGAATGGACCCGTTTCGACTGAGTGTGAAATGTGGGTAATATCAACTCTGATTCATTTGGCATGACGGCATTTTTTTAACAAAGTTAGAAATACAAAATCTGCATCTAATAGTTACTTAGAATAATAATTACTTAGAATAGTCGCATTGGAAGTTTGGTCCTTTGGTAGTTTTGGTTGTTGAGATAGCCATAAAATTAAAATGTTTTTATTTCATAAAATCACTTTAATTTTTCGTTCTGTGCTATTGCTCAATTGGCAAACATACGGCGATAAGTAATACTTGAGTTCTGTATTTATTGAACTTTGGGCTGGAAGAATTTATTTACTGCTCGCAGTAGTTAATCAAAATATCTGGACCTTATGGCCTATCTGGCCTTATTAATTAATTTTATCGCTTTTAACTACGGGCTTGCACATTTCAGTTCAGGCTCATTTGACAAGAGACCGGGTATCGAATCAGCTTAATGGTACACAATATCGCAGTAAGGACCCGTTTTCTGTAATGTAAATAATAATAACGATTTTAAGTTATTTTCTTGTTTATTTGTCAAAATATAAACAGGAAAAAGAGATATTTTGCAAAAAAAATATTTTTGGCGATATTTCATTTTTGTAGTTGAAACAAATATGAATTCAAAATAGAATATATTCCTCTTGTAACATTTGCTGCCAAAAAACTATCTAAAGATTACATTTCGCTATAATATTCTAATTTTTTTTAAAGTTTTTTTTGCATACTAAATTTCATTTCAAAGTTATTAATAATGATATTGATAATTTTGATGTCAAACATGTAACTATATACTACAGTATATTTACATTATTTATAGCATTTTTATGCGTCCTTCACTTTCATTGAGTAATAGGAAGAGAATTTTAGAATGTTTTCCTTGCCTTGAGATGCTTAATGCTGCTACTGCAATAATCATGATCTACCAACATTCAAACTGTACACATTAATTAGGTTGAACGTACTTAAAAATATCGGCTTGAGATTGGCAAAGGGATGAAATGACCATCAGTCGTTAATTTTATTTGTCTGAGATTGTAACAATATATTCTAATGACGTGTCTTCTATGTGAAAACTTACGAGCTTAAACAAATTAAATTTAAAACTTTACTTTAATACCGGATATACATTTTATGAAGAGTTAGATTTACAAAGAAAATTAAACGAATTATACAAGGACATTTATTTACTCTACCTCAATTGACACTGAACGAACTTTTATAACCATAAAATCTGTGTGGAAATTGTTAAGGTTATTCATTATAAAAGCTATTCTTTATAAATTATATAGCTATTCATTATAAAAGCTATTTTTTTAAACATGCTTATTTACGAAAAAGATGACAAATAATTATCACTTGATGTACTTCTTATGTTGATTTTCTCATAAAGAGTACTGTATATAAGACAGTGCAAATGATCGTGATACTTAAAAAAATGACTTTTTTAAAGTATAATTTTTAGTTTACATTACAAACAAAACTTTTTATTTGGCAAGAAAATGAAATTTTTTATTACCTAGTAAAAACCTGTATCCACACTTGATGATATTTAAAATTAATTCATACGAAATCTTTCTAAAAAAAGGTAAACAGTTTAACTTTATTGCATATAAGATATTAAATTTTATTACGAGAACTTATTACAAAAATAGGTGATACTTGGAAAACATAATTCATTTTACTAAAAATGGATTGACAATGCAAAATTTCATTACCTATTTTTAGTCTGCAGGTATCTATTTACGAAATTGATTCATCGCTTGTTTTGGTCTTCAAATATCTATTTATTGACAATTTTTTCAATTGCCACTCATCTCCGTAATTCTGTTTTTCATCAACAGAATAAGACAATTGTGTTTATTTAACCACTTTAATATATAAAGAATTCAGTCATTTTTTTTTATAAATCCCTTCCTTTGCTCTCAGTAGACAGTGATAGTATACTAAATCGATGAAAATTGTGTTTATATTTAAGCGTCTAAATTGGCAAAGTTTTCTATCCAACAGCAATATACAACATAGGCTTACAAACTGTTTTCTAAAGAGTTTATGGCTATGAATTTATTTTAAATAGACAAGTTATACGTTAATAAAATGAACAAAAAAGTGGTTCCGAGTAGTGATTATACAAATATATAGAGTAGTGGCGGTTCTAGAAGAAAATAACTGCGGTTAATACCGCTAGTAAAATTACTAATATGCCTATATAGGTGTTTGCAAAGAAATAGTCTCTTCACAAAAATGGATTTGCTTATCCTAAAATGTTCAAGCGAACGACTCCATTAGAAGTTTAGTGTGCGAATGATAAATAAATTTATGGAAAAACTATCAGTAAACAAACGCCATAGAAATAATCGAATGCAATGTACAATTGGAAAAACATATTTCACAGGAATTATTTACGTCCGAACACATATAATTTCCATAATGAGTAAATTGTAATACACCTTTTTTCGTTGTAAGTCTTTAACATGGGTATGCATCAACCTAAATCTTTTGTTTTCATAAAAGTAATAATGTGACAATATTGCATAATTATCCTTCTTAGCGATCAATGTCAAATTTCACTTTTCTAACTATCCTCATTCAAATATATCTCATTTGCATAGTTTTACAAAAAAGATTAAAAAAAGAAAAGGAAGACACAATTTAATTTCAAGGTTAAGCTTGTTTACAAATCAAAATTATTGCCATTTAAAAATCTTTAACATAATTGGCCCTTAATAATTATCATCCGTAATATTTAAAATAAAAAAATGATATCATCAATTTTTTTTAAATAAACTTATCGGTATAACTATTAATATAAAGTTTATTTCATTTGTCATTTAGATAAATAGTTATTTGCCTCTAATTAATAAAATAACTCTAATTTTAATTGCTATTTGAACGCAAATCTTTCCGGATTATTTATTATTTAATATGGCAACCCTTACAAATATCCACAACCAATCAGAACGTTTGAATCGATTCGAAGACATATTAGTGAGTGAGCGGAATTAGTGAAATTTCGGTGCGATCAGGTGGTACTACTCCAAAAATATCGATAAATATGGAAGAAAATGTGCTAAGTCATTTTAGATCGGAGCAACATATCGAGTACCAGGCGCTGTCGTTGATTACTTGAGTCATACGTCAGTACACAGAATTAAAAAAAAGACAACCAATATGCGTATGCAATTAAAAAAAGAAACACAAATATTAGAGACGGCGGTTTATGTACGTGGTGTAAATTACACCGAATGGGCCTTACAAATGTTTACTGAAAATCCTCATTAGATCGAAAATATTATTTGGATAATATGGAATCGACGTATTTGTCATCATTATTTGCAGAAAGGCGTCGGATTGTATAGATGTTCAACACAATACGCTGGCTGCGAAAGTATGACGGCAATTGGTACATAAAATTTAGGTAAGTATAAATACATTTTAAAACAAGATCATTGGAATTTTAATTACTATGTATTGCGTTTTCTATTTTTTCTTTTTTTTTGATACAGACAAACGGTAAGTCATTTTGACATTTAACAATTTACAATATGGACGTTCCACGTTGCAAAACTGACATTTAGCGCTATTATTAATTTTACACATAATTATTATTTTATACAAAGTTTAAACATAAAATTATTGTATAAACTAGGCGAATTATTTAAAAAATAACAGTTTGCCGGATAACATAACATTAATGGCACAAGTGGTTGAAGTTGCGGAATTTAGAATATATATACACAGTTATGTACCATACATAACTGTGTATATATAATTTTTTTACTGAAAACATATATTAGTCAGTTTACTTAGTAAATTTATTTTAGACACAAATTTGTTTTGTATGCAGATTCAGGAGAACAACATTTTAAAAGTAAAGGAATCAATATACTGATGAATAATATTTAAACGAGACATTTACAAAAGTGCCATTTGCAATCCCAGACTTTGAAAAATTACGCCAAAAATATTCTGACCAGTTCAATCTGAAAAGAGATAGCCAAATAGCAGGGCTATATTCCTTTTAAAAACATAAAACGGCGTAAGGCGATAAAACTAAAGCAGATTTTAAAGCAGAAGGCACTTTTGAAAATTAAACTCGCTAATCACGAAGGCCGGGGGATGTGTTGGTGGCACATGGTACACTGTTTCCGCCTCCACGCTAATTGCTCGAATTGAGCCTCGAGGCTAGTACTGAAATTTAATTTCCCTTTATTTTTAAGTCTTAGCGTTGGTTTCCGGAAAAACGCTGTATTGCCTGTGCATTAACCAGACGAGCAATATTTTTGCACACTAATTTGAAATAATGTTATCCAATTTTAAATCTCAATATGGCGAGTCGCTGTTTCAGTGTTGTTGTTCAATGTTGTTTAAAGTATCTGTTACGTGTGTAAGCAGCATATGATGTTAAACAGTAAATGGAAGTTCCGTGCATTTTTAATATGCAACCTATCGCTATAATAAGAAATAAACAAGATACTATTCTTCACGCCATTAATGGTGTTAGCCAATTTTTAAACTAAAAATTAGTAAAATTATTAAAATCTAAATATTTCCGGTTTTTGAAGAAGAAGTATTAAAAATAAAACATAAAACTGGTTAAATGGGATTTATATTTATAACGCGATTACTGTATTTTGATATTTACAAATAAAACTTTCGAGTCGTTGCAGAGTTAAAGAGACAAATGAAATATTATACGCATTCCACATATTGCAATATTATATCTACTTCGATTTTCAGCAAAATCTTTCAAAATTTCATCCAGTTAGTAAGTTCATTGTAACAGTTTGATGGGTCTTTTAAAATTATATTTCAAACATTACTTTATTTTATTGTAGTGTTTAATCTGCTTTTACGTAAATGTCTACTGCAATGTAAATAATTTTATTAGGTACTAGATTACATTGCAAAGAACGTGTATGATTTTACACAATTTTGAACAAAAGTAATGAGATAATTTTACAAATATACATACATACTATATTTGCTTAAATTAATTAATGTTCGGAAAATACCTTTTTTTCTATTTCCTTAATATACGTATTATTTAAATATCGTTTCTTTTGTTAACGTAGAATAAACAATATTACTTTTTGAAACACTTTTACCTTTGTGCTAACACATCAAAATATATTAGCTTTTTTGAAATATATTTAAAATATATAAGCTTTTTTGTAAGATAGAGAAAAAAAAGGATAAAATATTTTGAAAATAATTGTGTTAACAGAACCTTATTAATTAATTAAGCCTTAAACCTTATTAATTAATTAAGATCAAAACCTGAAATATTTGTTTTTAATTCAGTAAATAAATCAGTATTGGAATAAATATTTGTAAATTATCCTTGAAATAATTATAATTACTTTCACCGCCACCTTAATATACTCGACATTTAAAAGCAATAATTGTCGAAATTTAAAAGATAAAAAAATTACATGTGAATATATTTATAAAAAATATGCAAACATCATTTTTTTTAAATCGACTCACCATTTAGTTGCTAAACTATATGACACACATACATATATTTTAATTTTTGTATTTTTGTATACTGTTATGATTTAGAATCTATTCCATTAAATTCTTGACTTAAATTGTTTTTTTACTATTACAATACTTTCTCCAGTTCTATTGTCGGTCGGAAGTTAATATGATTGTTTTGATAAACATGATGAGTAATCTTGTAGGTGGTTCGTTTTTTGTTGTTGACGTACGGAGACTTATAAAATGATAAAACGCATATAATTCTTATTTTTGTTACAATTCTTATTTTTGTTTATTTGAGAGAATTAAAATTTCCGTAATGTAAAAATATTATGTTATCAACGTGACCGATATGGGTTTCCAAGCAATTTTGAAATCTACTTTGCAAATTCTTGAAAATTCACCGACACGTTGCTCTTAGTACGATGTGAATTTCTTTTAAGATTTTTTTTAATGATTCAAATCAGATTAATTATTTTCATATAATTTATATCAGATAATGCTATAGAAAATAATACTTTGGTGAGGACAGAGCTTCGTAAAGGATATTTAATGTCTCCCTTTTGTAAGGTGAATCTTCTCGGAAACATTTTTTCAACTGGTTTATAAATACAGTTCGACGGGCTGACATTCTATGAGAACCAGATTCTAGAGTGATCTCTTGCCAAACTGTGGCAATTTTCCATCAAGAACTTACAACAATTTTCCAATTTCATAGTCATCTCCTGGAATCTTACAAATAGTTCAGCTCACAAAACTAGTTTAAGGCATTAATGTTTCTGTCGGCGATAAATCCTAAGTTTGTCGGGGATTGGCGGTTTCTTATTTGTAACAAATACCATCATTTCTTTATTTTCTTTTAAATTTGTTGTCTATTATTTTATTGTTAGTAGACTTCTAAGAATAGAGACAAAGTTACTAGATTAGGGAACACACCAATTATAAGATATTTTTCAGCTCATTTAAACCGCAAAGGAAGCTCTCCTTTGTAGCATTGACGGTTTCTTGTTTGTAACAATTACCATTATTTTTTTTAAAAATTTCTTGTCTATTATTTTATTGTTAAACGGACATCTAGGAATATAAAAAAAACTACTAGATTAGGGAACACGCCACTTCTAATGTATTTCCGACCTCATTTAAACCGCATACGAGCTTCCTTTGTAGCATTCGCGGTTTCTCGTTTATAACAATCACAATCATTTTATTAAATTATTTCACTATTATTTTATTATTAAATGGATACCTAAGAATAGAAAAAAGTTACTAGATTAGGGAACACGCCAATTATAATTTATTTCTCAGCTCATTTAAACCGCATAAAAGCATCTTTGTAGAATTGGCGGATTACTTTTTATAACAATTATCCTCTTTTTTTAAATATTTTTCTTTTATTTTATTATTGACTAGACGTTATTTTCATAAGTATTATTTAAGGAATTTTATACTAAAAATAATTTTAGTAGACGCCATGCGTTAATTCAATTTTTGTCTGACTAATCGTTACCACCGTTTCCCTACCGTACGGTAGCATCCCCTGCATCTTCTCAATATGTTGTATACTGTAAGATGCTATTTTATTGTAAAATTCTTTTAGAGTTTATAAATGAAATGAAAGGTAATTTTAGTACCATTTGATAATTACTCAACAGGCCGACCACAATTTAACGATAACTTTTATTTAGTTTTTTCTTTATAAATTTCGGGCACAGTTCTCCATTTCTCCTCCTTAATGGTAAACCCGCACTCGCGGCAATTGATACATTCTTAACAATAATGCTCTAGAGACTTTACATCGTTTGAAAGGTTTTATATATGTAATTTGCTTTCCACTAATTAATTGTTCGTTGAATTATTTGTAAGCAGTCATTTTATGTTCGTAGCTTATTTTACGTTCATATTTTTATTACATTTATCGGATGTAATAAAAATATGAACAAATAATATATTTTGTCAAATAATATAATTTTTATTAAATATATATTTAAAGGTTTCATTTCAAGTAACCTTATAAATAACAATGTCTTCAAGGGAAATTGGTATGAAATTATAGACTAGTACCATCAACGTCTATTATGAATATAAACAGTTGAATATTACTATACTCATTGTTAAAACATTTATAAGACGAAGAAGAGACATTGTTAAAACAATTTAGCCACATCTAATGTATTAACCAAAATAAAACTGAAGAGATTTTTAAATGATTATTGTTCTTAAAAATTAAAAGTAGAACTAAGTCTAAGTTAAGTCATATTAAAGTTAGAAAAATTATTATAAAAATACGTACACTGCATAAAATATATGTTAACTTTTTGGACTTGGGACTTTAGTGAATTTTTATTAACGCGTTATGTATTTCTCTTTCCTGAATTGAATAATTCTATTCCTTTAATATAAAGATCTAAATTTAAAATTTAAAAATATCCTTACTAAACCCAAGAAGTTATAGAGCAATTAAATACAACGAAACCTAGGTCGTGGTAAAGAAATTAAAGAAAGTAGAAATAATACTACATCACGTAGTTTCATTTAATTGTGATTAAAATGGTTATTGAAATACAAATTCCAACGGCAATGAACTCGGTTATTCACAAGTTTCGGTTTTCTCATTGCACGCTTCTTCATCATGTTTTACTAATATTGACGAAACATTGTATTTTAATTATTAAATACATCTAACGTATTTATCGTGCTAAGTCATATAAAGTTGTAGTAGATAAAATCGACATAGCACTACTACTAACATACCAATACTATCAGCGTCTTCTCACAGTATAGGGTACTGTTTTGTTTTGACACCTGGGGTAAATTGTTGTAATGAACATTTAACATTATTTGCGATATCGGGTTTAATTTTTGTGTTTAGTAAAAACTAGCTTGCAGGCGATTTTGGGGTGAAAAATTAAAATAAAATTAATCACGAAGAACAAATCGACAATTTCAACAAAAGCCCTTCTTAAAAATAATGCATCCTTTCTGATGATAAATAATTTTTAAACAAGAAATATATTTTTGTTTATCTGAGCAAGCTTACCTTAAAATTAACTACTTCAATTTTTTTACATAAAGTAAAAAATTTAAATGCCTAACCAACATTTGTAATTAAATTAAAACATTGGTTTTAACAAAATGTAAAATTTGAATGTTTTCAGATATATTTTCAATTTTTTACATGCAGTTGCGATTTGAAGCTGGAAACTGGAAGAGACACACACACACACGCACACGAACACGCACGCGCACACGCACACGCGTGCGCCCACGCACGCGCTAATGCACATGCACATGCACATGCACATGCACACGCACACGCACACGCACACGCACACACACACGCACACGCACACACACACACACTCACCGCATTATAACTTATTTAGCAGCGCCAACGTCTGACATAGTGGTTTAATGTTCAGGGCAGTAAGCCACGAAGTTGGTTTATGGATATTATGGTCAAGTCGGCCAGTCAGCAAATTACTCGCGTTACATACGAGTAGAAACTCCATTGTTACAAACCTTGTACTCAATTGAAACTTCAGATATTTTACGCAACTGAGATGTGTAACTTTTTTATTACACGCACAATTGCATAATTTTTAACGATCTAGATAGATTGTATTCATACTAAATAGTTACTCTAATGAAATGATTGAAGAGGAAGCGTGGACGATAAATATTTATTTTTTAATTAGTATATGTTTTTATTTAAAAATACGTGAGCGGTTCATGGAAATTTGTACATTAATAATATTGGGTACATGTATGGAATATTTTTTTCTTTTTATACTTCAAGCGATTTAGTCATTAAATTTGCATTATTATCTACCAACACAGACTTAAAGATAGGAAAAAGTAATTATTATTACATTTAAAATACAACGAAATAAGTATTACGTAAATATGTGAACTAAATAAAATAAAATTTGAATTGAGACAACTCTAATAGTTGGTTTGTCAGGCGTTATTCTTCGTCATAGATTAATTTTGTAATCGAATATTTAGAATATTGATACTGTTTCTGTAGGGGTTTTAAAGACGCAAATAAAGGAAATTGCAATAGGCGAATAAATAAAAAAGGTAACAATTTAATATCATTTCGCATTTCTTCTACATAATAGTCCTGTTTTCATTTACTCATATTTCACCCCTTAAGTATAAGGCGATAATAACTTTCCAAAAAAATAAACAGAGTCAGAATAAATTAAGAAGTATTCTGAATGTTGTGAATACGAAATGGCAAAAATACAAGTAGGTAATGGTTTTTTATAATTAATATACAAACATTTACATTATTTCATGATATAAGTTCAAAAATGAAGTTAATTAAGTAAAAAAAAATATTTTTTGCCTCATTTCAAACGCTCAAATTAATTTTAGCAATCGAAGATGCTTCTACAAACAATCGTAAATTTCTGCCCTTAAAACCTAATCAATGTGAATTAGAGCAATAAAATGAAGTTAAAAATTCGTTTAATCTCTTTTTACGAAATATCCAAAGTGAATTTGTCTTTATAACCACGAAAAGTTTAACTTTTCCAATAAATAAATTTCTTTGGCGGTAAGCGGTTTAACTTGCTCTCTGATATTTGTAAACTTCGTGAGGAATTTGCGACCGCGCTTGAGAAACAACTCGGAAGAGTAACAGGAACATGTACGAGGGCTACAAAGTAAATTTGGCTTCAGATGCTTGCAAAATTTATTTTTAAAATTAAGTTCACGTTTTACTTGTAATGGCTTTTAATTCTGCATTAATTTTTATTTATGTCAAGCAAATAACTATATTTTAACGCGTTGTTCTTTTTATTTAAACTTTTATAATATATTACTATAAGTTTTTCTGTGATCGAGTTTAAAAGAAATAAAGCCGAAAGGAAAAAATAAGTAAAGGATGCAGGGCGAATATCATATCCTAGTTTTTTTTGGTTATTTTATTATTATATGTAAAATTACGTATGTACGTAATAAAAACAAAAAAAAACAAAACACCACATTCTTTTTTCTTCGTATCAGCGACTTTATGTTTACCTAACTAAATGTTCGTGGACAATTCAATTTTTTTCGCTGGTGATTATCTAAAATTTAATTTTTCACGAGTGTCCTTTTCAGTCTTAAAATTTAATTTTAAAAAGTCTAAGAATATCTAAGCATATCAATAGAAACTCGCAAAAGTGAAAAAAGTGAAGAAGTTAAGGTTTCCTTATATAAATTCACAGCACGAAAGGTAAACCAAGTCCTTATGGACAAACAAGATTTCGAAAATGAAAAATTTTCGAAACTGGGTTACTGTGTATAATTTCATAAGAGAAATATATGATGGTAAACTATGTCTCGCTACTTCAGTAGACTAATTAGACTAATTAGTGTTTAAAATGATTTGCAACAGCAGGAGCTTGCATTCAAATTTTATTAAAATTAATAAAATTTCAGGCTAATATTAGATAAACTACGAGATTAGATAAAGTCGTATTTACTATTATTAACATCAAAATATACTCTTTTGCAAAAAAAAAACGGGCACTTATAGCAATAAACCACATCAAAGTTATTTTATTATTATTTTATGCATTTTATATGGCGATACGATGAGAATATTGTTATTTATTATTGGGATATCGTTTTTACCTACTTCAGTCATTAAACATGCGAATAAATAAAAATCAAACGACGTAAAGTCCACAGACGAGCGTTTTCATACTGGTACATTAAAAATGGCTAAAGTTTATTTTTTATTAATTTAACATAAAATTTGAAAATTTAGTGACAAGTAAGAATATGGCCTCTTCTATATAAAATCAATGTGCTTAATCTGCTAGGCATGCTTTTAACTACGTTTTTTATAATTTCTTGAAGAATACGTTCCCATTCAGCGGCGATCATATTTTTAAGGGCCTGAATGTTTTCTGGAGTTGGTTTTACGGCTCTGACGCGTCGTTTGAGATTATCCCATATATGTTCTATCGGGTTGAGGTCGAGACTTATAGCTGGCCAGTCTAACCGACGAATTCCGGCCTCCTGCATATACGCATCAACGTCTCTAGAGCGGTGGGCGCGAGCGTTGTCGTCCATAAAAATGGACTCGCCTCCAACTGCTGTTAATGCGGGTTGGGCATGAGGAATAACAACCCCTGTTATGTACCTTTGCGGATTAAGTGTGCCATTTTCAATAAAAACTAACTCGGTACGGTCATCTGAGTTAATACCAGCACAAAACATTTAGGAGCCTCCACCGTAAGGGGTAATTTCCTCAAAGCACATTTCTGCAAAGCGTTCTCCAGGTCTTCGTAAGACTCGCCGACGTCGATCCTCACTACTAATCGATATACGAGCTTCATCGGAGAATAAAACACTAGTCCAGTCTTGTTGAGTCCATGACGTAAAAATTTGAGCTAATGTCAATCTGGCAAGTCGATGTTCACGGATCAATGTAGGGCCCCTAGCTGGGCGATAGCTAATTATATTGACGGCCTGAAGTCTCCTTCTGCCTGTCTATAGGCTTACTCGTGTACCTCTGACGTCCTCGAGGTTCTGTTTGAGATCCACGTACGTGACTTGACAATTTCGTAGCGCTTGACTGGCTATGAAGCGGTCGTCCCGTGGCTCAGTGCACCGTTTTCTTCCAGAACCGGGCCTTCTACTGACGGAGCCCGTTTCTTGGTATCGTTGCCAGGTCTTTTGGACGGTGGAACAGCTCACATTATACTGTTGAGACATATAACATTGGCTACAGCCTTCTTCAAGCAGCGCAATAATTTTACTAGCTCTTATCGTTTTTTTCAACCATACTAAGAGCAGCAAACAGAAGTGAACTAATGCAACAAACAGCAGAAATTTAATTAAAATTTATTCGTTAAAATAAAAAACGTAACAAATGAAAAAGAACTTAATAAGAGTTGGATTTCATTTACCGCCAAAAAATACGTTTTTTTCAGTGAAAGAGAAATTTCATTCAAAAAGAATAAATTTCAAATTTAGAACGTTCGTATTTATGTGCCAGAATACACTATACCTGCCAGTAACAATTACAATTAATACAACCTCTTAATAAATCATATTTTGTTAATAATATGACAAAATAAAAACCGCCCGTTTTTTATGCAAAAGAGTGTATTTTGTTGTGTAGTGTAAATTTAACAAATTTCGCATTTAAAGAAATGAATGCAGGTATTAATACGTTTACACTCGAATTTTCTTTTACAGTTATTAAACGTATTCGACGTGTTCATAAAACGTTTTCCTGCAAGCAGAATATCAAATTATGAAAAATAAATTTGAACATCGCAATTATATCCGCTCTCTGCCATGTTCATCCTTTGTCACCCGTGACAAGGCACTCGCCATAAGTGCCATAAGATAGTCAGGAGAAAATCGGTTTGTTATTTTACCACAGTGGCAGCATAATTAAAATTTTAGTTTACCTCATTTTTATATTTGTTAGTTTATTTAATATTATGTAATAAAATGAAAACGATATGAAATTTGTAGACCATATAGATAATACCATGTCAAATAGGGCCTTTTGTAAAGGCTTTCATAAATTAAAATATAAAGCAAGTACGCTTTACATGTGTAATTTAAGCAGACTATTTAAAGACCAGTTCCAATTGGTTAATTATTCAATTTATTGAGCAAAAATTTCTTAAAAATTATTTTTGAATTGAATTTTAAAAATCATAGTATGACATAATATTGGAATATGTGAAAATAATTTTATGCTAGGCAACCTTACCAATCGTAAAGAATAATCTGTGAATAAATCGCAGTAAAATATTCTGACTTGAGATGGAAGTTCAATATTCTTATTTCAAACTTTGCATAAGCACAGGGAATTTTGGTAAGAACTCGAAGCTACGCAGTTTCTAAATTACACAAAGTTCTTATCTCCTCCACGCAAGGTGGATTGAGGAAGTACTCCGCCTGTAAATAAAATATATTACCTTAGTTTCACAATATAAGTTAGCAAAGCGTGCGCCGTATCACGCATGATCTTCTACAGTACTTACAGTTGAATGTGGGGTTACAAAACAAAGTTGAGTTGGAAATACGAGAAATATTATTTTTAAAATAATATTGTCTTGGAATGAGACAACTATTGAATTTTTATTTCATTGTGGTTGAAGATTCTATGAAAATCAAGTTGTAATGTATTTCGGAAATATTAGATCTAAGGAAGTTAAAACTTTATTCTATCTCTGACAACGGAAAATTATTATGGATTTCGAATTGTATCGTCAATATTCAAGGCTACGCAGGAGATAGAGGAGAGGGGATTTTCATTTGCATAAAATTTGAAGTTGAATTAATATTTTACGCCAAGTTAGTTAAGTGCATAGTAGGTGCTTATTTTGATATATAAATAATTTTTTTAATTAGTCATACTAATTTCATTGGCAGAGATGTTGTACATAGGCGTAGGTTTGAAATTTTATTGTTCGTAAGTAACAGCTCTTTTACTCCCTTCAAAGTTTTGAACTCAGGCTTATATTTGAAATGGGTTTCTATATTACAGAAGAAATCTTTAGTAATTAAAATATGGTCTAAATATAACGAAAGTCCATGAATTAAATCAAGTTTAAAAATTAAAAGAAATATGCATATATTTTTATCTGACAGTGTTGTACATACATATATATAAAACCAATCCTGAATGTATTATATTATTGGTTGAATATACATTATGGTAGACAGATCAAAATTAATGCAATATTATTTAAAGTTTAGAAGCCTTATATTGAAAAAGTGAATGTACTAACTTCTTTAAAAGAGGGTTAAAAACTTTGTTAATAAAAATGCTTTTCGAAAAGCCTGTCATCCTAGAGAATGGAGGAACTAAATACACTTAGGCACCGAATTGATTACCATACCAAATTAAGGACCCTACCCAGTCGAAACTCAAAGACTATATTAGTGGCGTTAGAAAAGAAGAGCAAGGAATTTTGATTCACGGTTCTCAACACTGAAAAAGAAGAACCGTTTATAATCTTTATAGCTTAGAGAGCAAATAAACTTGTACATATTTAATTCAAAATTTAGGTATAACATCTAATATGTTACAGTGACTTTACCGTGGTGACACACAGAGAAAAGTTAAAAAAATGACTTGAAAATAGTGTTTTTAAGTTATTAAAAGCTTTTCTTATACTCAATAAAATTACAGTCAATACAACTCTTTTTATAAAACTTTGATTTCAATTAGCTTACCGACAATAACTCTGTAATTCAGGTCGAGGTTTTAATAAAGATTGTTCAATTAAAATAAATTACCTCTTGTTATCGAATGAACTAAATTATATTTTAAATGCTCGATCCAACACAACTTTGTCTTTCAAATCGATCTTCACTTTGGCATTAAATATAAAATTAGATTGTATACTGATTAAACTCCATGTCAAATCTTTCCTCTTCAAAATTGGTCGTTCGTCTTTCGTACGCCTTATTTCTACATCAATTGCATTAAATTTTGCCTTACAGATACGAGTCTTTCATTTTAATTTTCGATACAAGTCTCATGGTAGTATCGTCTTCTTTTTCAATATAAGACAAAACAAACTGTCTTAAATACGATATTTGCCATGCATCTTTGCTTCTCGTATTATAAACTGTCAAAACCATTCTACCCTACAAAATCGTTTAAAAGTCCTGGGAGCTATGTTTGAAAGCACTTTGTTATCTGTACTGCTAGGCAAATCACAGAGCAGCTGATTATCACATTTTTGGAATAAAATATAATATTCAAGTATAATAATTAATTGCCAAAAAGGTGAAGAAAACTCTTCTGTACTTCGTGTTTTAAGCTGTAAAATAGGTATTGCGTACATTTTTCTTTTCTTGAAAAAATTAGCAAATATTTTTGTGACATTCACTGATGCTGTAAAAAAATATGCACATCAATAGGAGTTATATGATCAATCAAGTTATATCTACATTGAGGAACATCTAAACTTAAAAAAATTGTGGGGTTATTTGATCAGTAAAGATGCCGTTATTTTTTAAAGTATGGATATCAACATTTATTTAAACCATTTGATTTTTTAAACAAAAATCAATCTTTTAACTTATTTTTTAGTTTAACCCGTGAAAAAATCTATGTTTTGAGTTTTTTGTTTGCGACCGTTTTAAACGTTAAATAATTTTAATTTTGAATAAAATGAGGTATTTTTGATTGGACTCCGCCTATTAATTCCTGGGTTACCACATAGTAACCATGGTAAACCATTTAAAAGTACATAGTTTTGAGTAAAACGCGATTAAGGTTTAAAGTTGATTTTTGTTACAGTTGTTAAAGTCATCCATAATCTGAAGAACACTCTCTTGCAACTCTTACTGAATTTGTCACTTTATATCATTTGACAGATTGTTCTTGAATTTCTCCCAAAGACTTGAAGCATCTGTTAAAATATAAAATATCAACAAAATTGCCAATAGTTCTCCTAGCTTGTAATGTGAATGACAAGGTAAGCCTCTTACATTGTTCCTTGTTATCATATAGTAATCCCAGAGCTTTACACGATGACTCATAAATGGAATGAACAACATCACTAACAGTTTTCAAAAGTAGTCGAAGGGTAAATTTTTCCACCAGACGCTAGTCATTAACGTTTCTTCTACATTTCCTTTTTTTCGATTTTGTCATTTTTTCACACGTGATATAGAGGAACTTCTACGCAAAGAAGAGATTTTGCAACGTTATCTCTTTTTCACAGATCTAAGAATTCTGGATAACGTAAATTTATGCGGAATAAGCACCTTCTTTTTCAAGTGACTGGAATCATTCAACTTAAAACAGAAACTCTGACTATTGTCTAAATGCATCGCAAGATGAAAGACTGGCGGAAAACTTTCGTGTATATATCGGCCAGTTTCATATAATTAGATTTCATTATTATAATTTTTAAGACGAAGTAGTTCTTGATTGAGTCCTTTATTGATGTATTTGCATATGTACTCGATTGATTTTACAAAAACTATGATACTCTATGTTTATACTAGTAGCAAAGATTCGAGATAAAACTAGATTATACGGTGTCACCCATCTGTTATCTAGGGATATAATATTGGTTTTAATGGTGAATTTACCGTCAGTAGGACTTCTTCGTACAGAGATTTGTTATGGAAATTTTCCTAAAATTCGTGGTTCCTATTTGCCTTGATAATTTCATAGAGGATATGATCCTCTTCTAAATACGGTATATTAACCGGAAAAATGCTTTTATATAGCCATAGTAAAATGTGGATGTGCAGAAAGTCTATTCTATCATTCGACTGAATACATGAAGCAACGCATTTATACAAAAAAGCCTCCTTTTTATATTGCCATTATCGCTTTAAACTTAAATTAAATACCCGAGCGATAATGCTACGATGGTCGTAAAGATAGCAAACGTCTGCAATATCTTCCATATATGATTGCAAGTGAATGTGATAAATAGATCCGAACAACCGTATTGGCGTATAAACGTAGGTTTTAGTATCGTGAGTATTTTCATGCATGTAGCAAGGTGACTCAGTAAACGACTAAAGTAGTACCACCATATGATCAAGTTGAGCAACATCGGTGTCCTGCCTTTCTGTTGCATCTTTTAGACTTACATAACTATTTCCTTTGAACTGTGTTGGTTTTTGCTGATGTAATTAAAACTTTAAATACGTACATATCTACGAAATATTGTCTGAAATAGGTGCATAAGTACCGCAATCGATTATCTTCAATTTGTCTGAATATACTAAAGTTATAATAAAAAATTGAGTGCTGATATGATTTTCTGATGAGTGGATTTTATTTTAGGATCATAATGGGGTATGTCTGTCAAGTAACCATCCTCAAAATTGTATGAAATCAATGGGTACTGTAAGGCATCTTAAGAGCAGTGCAACTATCTGATATGACGCAATTTGTTATCGTGGCTTTGTAACACGATATCTTGTCTTTCGAATTGCTGTCCAACTATGATCAAAGCCACTTCACATGTTTTAGGTGTATTATAGCTTCCTGAATGGGCATTGCCTGGTTTATTTTTGACGTGAATAATAATTTCAAATCTCATAATCTTTGTGTGCTTTGCGAAAAGTTGTTTTGGGTCCATTACGTAGGAATTTTTCTCGCGTAACATCGTTTGCAATAATTTAATTAGACTATGTTCTATATTAGGGATATTGTTGCGTCAAGACGTGTTTATATGTTTACATGCCACTTTGTCATCTACACTAATAAAACCAATTTGAAGAAATTGTGACTCATGTTGTGGTAATAGTTAACGATCGAACGGTAGGCTACCAACCGAAAGGTAATCCGGTCCTAGTATTTTAAAAGTATGCATAAACCATATTTTACATTTTTCTTAGTCTCAAAGGATGTCATCTCAATTGTCAGTATGTCAAGCAATTATACCTTTAAATAGAATGTATAAAATGGGGTACTCTGTGTGAAGATTCATAATCTAGCTGTTTAGGAGTCTTTCAAAATGGCTTAAAAGCCAGGAGCTGCATTTTATCACCAAGGTATAACGTGCCAGAAACCTTTTCTTTCTATTTAAAAACAGGGTAATATTTGTGATTAGTAGTATCCAGGATATTAGTTTTATAAGATTCGTCATAATCATACGTTATACCAAACAAAGCTTTAACCTTTCATGGAAACAATTGCATTTCTAATCATTTTTCTGGATTATTCCTTTCATTTCTTCTATGAATCTGTAGATTATTTTATTGATATTTATCTGCTGCAACATAAGTGCTAAGTGGTAAGTGCTAACTGCAGCACGACGAGGTTCCGGATTTCCAAAAAATATTTTGCATCCGGTTGCGATATTTTATATTGAATTTTTATAAAAAGTAGTTAGCTAAATTTTAATAGCAGTGAATGCTGAACGGACAATATAAAAAGAAGAGTTTTTAAATTATTTGCATGCTGAAAGTATATGCCTTTGTATGGTGGTTCACAATATGTAAATTTTTCATTTCAATTACAAAGTTCTAATTCAGTGAGGAACAAGAAGATGTATATGGATGTTTTTCAATGTTTTCAGTACAGCTGCAGCTTGAAAAACTCTTTCATCCATAGAATAGGATATAACTTATTTTATTACTGGGAACCGCAAATTATTGTGTTGATTTCTAAAACCGAAAATGATCTATGTGGAGTTTATTACAATAACTACTTTATTTCTATTATCTATGTTCTATTATTAAATACAATCATTAAAAATTATATGTATTCATTTAATAAAATTTATTTTTTTCTGTATATAATAGACACTAGATTTTAAAAGTATACGCTAGATTTTGGTGAATCCTCTCTGGATTGTGGGTTAGTTTTTGGAGAGGGATTAAATATGTTATCAACGTACATTCAGCGGCAGATGAGTGTATCAAGTAGATGTGAAGAAAGGTGGAGTATTAAGCGTTAATATCTTATTTTATTCAAACTGCAAAATAAACAAAAAATTATGTTTTTTAGTGTTTCAATTGTTAATAAAATAAAAATGGTACTACATACACCTACTTATAAATATGATTTGATGTATTGAAAAATACTTATTTCACAGCTTTAGCAATTATTCTGTATACAAATCAGATTTAAACAAAATTATAGTCTTCAACTTTATATTAGATCTGCGCTAAAGTTCTATATATTTTTTGAACTCGAAATTTCAGATTAAAGATTGTAGAAAAATGTTCATGTCAAATTGATAACATAATATTACTCAATAAAATTATGAGTAAGGTAAGCTATAAATAGATAAAGCGTGTGCAATTGTAACTTTTTTGTAAATAAATCATCCTACAGTCAATACGTAGTGAAGTAAGGACCAAATTCGCCGTTATTTATTTTACCATTATCTTTGGCTTGGTAAATATAATAGCGTAACTGAAGATTGTCGAAATATTGCGAGGTATACATCGATACTATAGATGAAAGCAAATATCATCGTTGGTTTTGAAATCTCAGAAATGTAGATTAATGGTGCGAAAAGAAAATATACTTTGAAAATTAGTTAAAGTTTTCTGACGAAGACCTCGACTGTGGCATAATAAATGAAAAAAAAATGTCAACGGAATAATTATTGAAAAGTTTTCAGTGTACGTAAATTGAGTAGGAAAATGCATGCATGAGTTTGTATATGGATACTATAGATGAAAGCATATATCATCGTTGGTTTTAAAATCTCAGAAATATAGATTAATGGTGCGAAAAGAAAATGTACTTTGAAAATTAGTTAAAGTTTTCTGACGAAGACCTCGACTGTGGCATAATAAATGGAAAAAAAATGTCAACGGAATAATTATTGAAAAGTTTTCAGTGTACGTAAATTGAGTAGGAAAATGCATGCATGGGTTTGTATATGGATACTATAGATGAAAGCAAATATCATCGTCGACAAGACAAGAAATGCTCATTCGTGATTTTATGTTTTAGGTGTTTTTAATTGTGTATTTACTTATTGCGTTCCAATTTCCGTGTTATCTTAGCTTCGTAAGTTATCCATTCGAGTGGCATTAAGGTCAATATACTATATTTATGTTAGAATATCATTCAGTGGACTTTAATAATTAAAATGTTTATCGTGTTTTAATAAATAGTAGTAATAAAAATAATAGTAACAAAATTAATTTGTGATTCCATATAGTTCCACATTCAATTTTTACCTTTCACTAACATCATAAATACAAATGTTTAGAAAATTGGACGTTTGTTACTGAATCATGCATAAACGGCTGGATAGATTTACGTGAT
This sequence comes from Druceiella hillmani, assembly GCA_039881145.1. Lineage (NCBI taxonomy): Eukaryota > Metazoa > Arthropoda > Insecta > Lepidoptera > Hepialidae > Druceiella > Druceiella hillmani. Next base: position 3,989,707 of record JAYKKI010000105.1, on the reverse strand, counting down.
TTACGCGTTTGGTCCGAATTAACATTTAAGCTAATTCGTTTTATATCATTCTGTCGTCTTGATAGAAAAATCATGTAGGTAGAAGATAGTGTACAATAATTGAAGATATCTCTGCCGCCACTTTGAGGTAAACTTCAGATTACGTATGCTATTCGGTCGAACAGCTGCTACTACTAACTTGTTAGTTTAAAAAGAAGTTAAGTCGTACAAGTTAGGGTCGTGCGTCGTCTTAAACAATGTCGCGGTGAGTAGGTAGTTTATATTCATTGTAAACGTGTGAATTTAAATTCGTGAGAGCGAAACGCTGGATGAAGTACATGTGTTAATTGAATAAAACATGGCGAGATATACATTGACAAGTATTTAAGTAACCGATGTATATTATACGATTTTATAATAATATGAAAAAAAAAATAGTCAATACTTAAAACATACAAATATTTTCTAATACTCGGTAAGTTTATAATACTATTATTCAGTAAGTTTATGATACTATTATTCAGTAAGTTTATGATACTATTATTCAGTAAGTTTATGATACTATTACTCAGTAAGTTTATGATACTATTTGTATTAATTGTCAATAAGGTATCGTCAATTTGGGAAAAAATTGCAATGATCTTGTACTCGTAACACATGTTGATAACATATTTAATGTTTTTTTTATAATTAGTTGAAACCTTAAACCACGCAATAATACGACATTAGCAAACTTTTCGGATAGACAAGCCAAAAAAGATCATCCATTGAATTAAATTTCTCCGCGTTATAATTACCCAAAAATATTAATAAATTGCGCATTGTATCTTATACATAACTTTTCCATTTCCATATACCTTTTAGATATCGAAAGAAATTAAAAATTTCTTTCTTCCAAAAATTTGAACTGTTAAACAGACAGTTACTTGTATTTACATTGTCATCTACTTTTCCGTATCGATACTTGACAGTGTTTGTTCCGACAATTACTTGATTTTAATACGCGTGTATGTTTGTTTTCCTAATAAACAAGAGATTTATGAAAATAAAGATTGTGAATGATCTTGGGCTTTATCGGAATGATTTTTTTAAATTTTCTAGATAATACATTTGTGTATATACACGCACATATTTTAAAAAGCGTTAAGATATCAGAAAAATTGAAATAATTCATACTTCTTGAGTAAAAAGAATGTTTTCAACAAATAGTCACTCAAATTAATTATTTTGTTAAGGGCATAACTTATTTAAAAATTTTATCATGTTAAATGTGAATCATCGATGTCGTCATCGTCATGATCAACAACATATAATGGCCAAGCTGAACAAGCGGGTTATCGATCGGAGTGCGTAGCTTTTTGGACTAGTGGCTTTATTACATACTCTACTCTAACCCCGCTCGACGAACGACTGACCTTCAAAAACCGCAAACATTGTGTTCAAAATGACTGAAAATACTAATTGTATTTCATCGTCACAATATACCATCAAATAATAATTGTTTTCAAATAAAAATTGATTATTAAAAAAATACCTGATTGAATTAATTTATTATTAGCAAAAAAAAAAATAAATGAAAATCTATGTATATTGATATCATAAAAGCATTATAATATTAATATTTATCAAGTATTTATGACATAATATCTGTTTTAGAAATTAATTATCTTTTCATTTGTTTTTCAGACACACATTAATAATAATTATTCTTATTTTAAATATCCTACCATTGAAATAATATAATATCTGAAACTTTCGCACTTGTTAGAATCGTTAATGTATAGTATTTATTTGGAAAAGGTCGAATGATATTTATTCACAATTTATACCTGTCCAAAATAAAGACTGCTATAATATATAGTACAAGCCGTGAAATATTAATATTGCGGATGAGCCAGAGCGCTTAAGTAAGGATTCAAATATCTGACTGATACAGGATGACTGGGAATATAAATTAGTAAAACTGATAAACCCTCAGGCAATGTCTTTGTGAGACATAATTACGAATTTTTAAAGCGATTTGGAAATTAAAAATGTGGAGAAATGTATTGAATTATTAGGATGAGGAGCTAGAAAATACAATATTTTAAAAGATTAATTACTTTTTTATGAAAGTGTTTTTGGAAATCTGGTAACCTGGTGGTTATAAGGGACGATTACGGTCCAAATTTCGATGGCCGATGATTAATAAAGATGTCAAGATGTTGATAAAGAATTCTATAGTATAAGATGGCCAAATTTAGCTACAGCAATGAAATGTTGGGTACGTCTTGCTGGGTTTGGATTTACGAAAAAACATACGGGGACCGCGAAGGAAAAACAGGAGATTTACAAATATGAGAAGGAGGTAAGTTATACGTAAAAGGGATGGAAATAGCAAGTAAGTTTAAATGTAGCTATTTCCTTATATCGCATTTAGTAGATAAATCTATAGGTGAGGGTGTTACTATGAGGAACGAAGACACAGGGTAAAGATTACGACGGAATGTGACATGTTCAAAGAAGATGGAAGAATATTGGAAGAATTTTCTAGGTGAGACTATTGGAAATCAAAGTCATATGAATACTCAAGAAAGCAATTAAATTGGCGGCAAGTTGTAAATTAACTAATCAGTATTTACTAGATTGTCATATTTATTCAACTAAATTCCTTAATTAAACAAAGTCATTAATAAGGCAGGGGCGTAGTGTGTGTGTGTAAATTAAGTGTATCTATGAAAAAGATAATACACTGTCTCAATCACAAAAGAGTCAGGGTCTCAGATACACGGGTCTCAGATTGATGACAGCGTCTGTGGTCCAAATGGCGTTGAATATAAATAAATACAGATACATCTGGCAATAGCTACATGTCGGGATGAACAAAGCGCCTATGTAACTACACCAGCGTTGCCAGATTTTTTTTTGCCAAGTCGGGATTTTGAAACTTTTTGAGTGAAAAAAGCGGGATTCTATCGTCGAAAGCAGGACATAGTAAAAAAACGTATATAATCAGAAGTTTTCAAATATTTTTTTTTATTTGAGTTTTAAATTACGTTTACGTGATAATAAATAGCTAAAATAGCCATAGAAATGTATAAATGATGTATAATGTATAATAAAATAGCCATAGAAATATGATATTTTAAATCAGATTAACCCTATCTTCAGGTAGTTGAGTCTTCTTAGCCTTCTGAAAAAGAGAAAATAAAAAAATCAAAGTCAAAAAAAGTTTTATTTATTAGAAAAATTTGGTGTTTCAAATAATAGTCTGAGTGAGTGTTATAAATTGTAACTTACCATAAGTCTCTTATGGTAATTAAGAGATTAATTATTTGAGTATAAGAATTACTTATTCATTCTTTGAGTTAACCTTGAGCGGAAGAGACATAATGACTCATGCATTTCTGTTATGGCAATATCATTTCCCTGAGACTCTTTCATTAATGTACCATAAGCACTCATCACATTATGAACAAAATGCAAGTAGGCTAGAGTTTTTGTTTCTTCTGCTTCAGAGTAAAAAATCTTTTCAATGGCTTTCGCACATGATTCTTGCTTATTAAAGTAACTTTTCAAAGCAGGCCAAACCTTGATTACTCTCTCAACAGCAGGACAGAGCGACAGAAATCTTGTATTTACGTGACGTAATAATTCGACCCTATTCGAATATATATATATACATATACATTATATATATATATATACATATATATATATATATATATATATATATATATACATATACATACATATACATACATATATATACATATACACATACATATATATATATACATATATATATTCCTGAATATTCTAGACACAATAACAGAAATTGTTAAAACCTACATTCTAATTTGTTCCGTAGGGAAAATGAAACGCATAACCACAAACGTTTACTACACTGAGTTATTATTAATTAAACTACACTTCTGAACTTTTTCGCTGATAAATGATAAATAAAGAGAAATGTGAATATATAGAAATCTTTACCTTGATCTTTTCAAATCTTATTAAAATGAAGTTATGGGGATATAAGAAATCACCTGATAATGATTGACATTTAATACACTCACTTTAAATACTCGCTTTTTGCATTAATTTAGATAAATATAAATTTTAAACGGTCAATTATCCATATTAAACCATAGCGTGGTCAAGTTTTGACATTTGTTTTACATTATTAATTTGTATGCTTTCTAAATTATTACACCACCCGGGTTTCTACAATCTTCTTAACTTCCGGCAGACCTGCTGAATCTTCTTCTTCAGTAAATTTTCCTTAGGAGTTTGAACTTCCCAGACTTCATTCTCCAACACTCCGCACCCCGAAGAAGTATCTTTCCTTTACGTAATTATAATAAAATTGATTCTATATTTGCATGACGTATTCAGTTGTGCAAGCGGAAAATTGGTACAAAAGGATATTATGGTATTATCGTGTAAATAATCTTGGACATTCTTCCATTCAACCAATTAAGATCCTGCTGGTAGTTTCAGCCACGCTTTTGCCCTGCAAAGAAACAAAACATTTAGTAGTAAATTAATTGCATTGTGTATGAACTGGATACGAGTGCAGCTTAGCGACAGTGAATCAAACACTTTCTTCTTTCTTCCATTTGAGAGAAAACTTACAGCAAACAACGTTTTGAATAATATTAAACTAAAACTTTGTTCAGTTTAAGTTTTCTTACAAATAACAATAAAAATTCCTTTTGACTAAAATGCAACGATTATATGGAATATTATTTTTATAATTATGTTGTTTGAAAATATAATACTTCTTCAAAACATTACAAGAGTTAATACCTCATGTACGTATTAACTCTTGTAATGTTTTCATTCAATAATCTAGGATTTCATTTCAGCAATAAACATTTTTGCAACATCGCAAGAACCAACAGTTATGGTGTGCGTCATCAGTATATAAAATACATATTAATCTTCGAACACACAATATAACAACACAACGGCTACAACACTACTATTCTTTAATTAACATATAAGACTTAGAATTTTAAATATCTTAAATATAATACATTTTTGCGAAGTAAAGCTTTCTGACAGTTGTTTGAGGCTCGCTTTGCGTTGTGCGGTTTGCATCCGAGTTTTTAGGTGTAGTTCAGCGTTGCCAGACGTCCCGATTTTTAAATCAAAATTAAATGTCCCTCGCGGGACAGGTTTGATCCCGCTTTCGGGGATAACTCGACCGTGCTTGCAGCGACCTGAGGAAGCGCGGCCGGGTGGCACGGACAAGTGTGGGCTGGCCGCCCGCCCGGCGCATAATGATAATGATACAGGAAGCGCGCAGGAGAGAGAGGAGTGCGGTGCGCCACGCAATCGGTGCGTGCGGCCGCGACATCTTCTGTTTCACTCTTTTCTTATTCTCATTTGTTTATAAATTTGAATTTCTCGAAAACGCACGATTACGTACGAAGGAATAACAAATACCTATTGCATTTGTTTTAGTGCTGGGATAGCAATGAGTTGAGTAAGTGGTGAGTTGCGTTGCGTGCGTGATTTAGTTTAATTACTTGAAACAAACAAAAGTTTAAGTTTTTTACGTGTTTTTTGTTCTTAAATTAGTGGTGTTTACTTATTATAATCGTTTAAAGATGAATGAAGCCGATAGTGATGTTTCAGATTGCTCGGAACCGGAAAATATTGCACCCAAGAAAGCCAAACTAGGAAAACATCGCTTCACGAAGTACAATACAAATTGGCAGAATGATTATAATTGGTTGTGTATTGTGACGTAAGATGAGTATAAAACTGTAAACTGTGTAAAAAAGAGTTTACTATTTCTCATGGTGGATTAAATGATGTTGTGAAGCATTCGAGAACAAGTAGTCGCTCTAAAATCACGAGTTCTCGTGCTGCAAGAAATATAACTAGCTATTTCCAGGCACCAGGTACTTCCACATCTGATCGTGATCTCGTACAAAACGTCAGCAGCAGAAATTACTTCTATATATCACACCGTTAAACATTCGTTAAGCTAAAATAGTATGGATTGTTTTCAAAAGTTATTGCCTCTCATGTACGCCGATTCTAAGATAGCCAAAAATGTTAAATGTGGTAGGACAGAGAGTGAAACAATAGTCTGTTAAGTATTAGCAAAAGAAGCTTTGAAGGACGCAATTCAAAATTTAAACGAAGATTTATTTTTTTCGATTTCTACGGATGCCAGCAATAAAGGAAACCGGAAAATGTTTCCAATATATGTGCGATATTTCAGTTTGGACAAAGGAATACAAAACAAATTAATAGATTTTGTGGAGAGTAATGACGAAACTGCCGACCAAATAACGAAGGTACTTTGTGAAACATTGGATAAACATTACTTAAAATTATCGCAAATAACATCATATGGTGCTGACAATGCTAATGTTAACTTTGGTTCAAATCATTCTGTTTTCACGAATCTCGTTGCCAAAAACGAAAAAATATTAAAAGCTCAGTTCACATCTTGCATAACATGAGCAAATTTGCATGTGATAGATTAGACATCGATGTAGAAGCTATCATCTTAAAAATATACGGCCATTTCTCACATTCAGCTAAACGTCGTGCGGGATTGATGAAGATATTTGAATCTACGGAAACAGAGTGGGTCGAATTATTACGTCACGTAAATACAAGATTTCTGTCGCTCTGTCCTGCTGTTGAGAGAGTAATCAAGGTTTGGCCTGCTTTGAAAAGTTACTTTAATAAGCAAGAATCATGTGCGAAAGCCATTGAAAAGATTTTTTACTCTGAAGCAGAAGAAACAAAAACTCTAGCCTACTTGCATTTTGTTCATAATGTGATGAGTGCTTATGGTACATTAATGAAAGAGTCTCAGGGAAATGATATTGCCATAACAGAAATGCATGAGTCATTATGTCTCTTCCGCTCAAGGTTAACTCAAAGAATGAATAAGTAATTCTTATACTCAAATAATTAATCTCTTAATTACCATAAGAGACTTATGGTAAGTTACAATTTATAACACTCACTCAGACTATTATTTGAAACACCAAATTTTTCTAATAAATAAAACTTTTTTTGACTTTGATTTTTTTATTTTCTCTTTTTCAGAAGGCTAAGAAGACTCAACTACCTGAAGATAGGGTTAATCTGATTTAAAATATCATATTTCTATGGCTATTTTATTATACATTATACATCATTTATACATTTCTATGGCTATTTTAGCTATTTATTATCACGTAAACGTAATTTAAAACTCAAATAAAAAAAAATATTTGAAAACTTCTGATTATATACGTTTTTTTACTATGTCCTGCTTTCGACGATAGAATCCCGCTTTTTTCACTCAAAAAGTTTCAAAATCCCGACTTGGCAAAAAAAAATCTGGCAACGCTGGTGTAGTTACATAGGCGCTTTGTTCATCCCGACATGTAGCTATTGCCAGATGTATCTGTATTTATTTATATTCAACGCCATTTGGACCACAGACGCTGTCATCAATCTGAGACCCGTGTATCTGAGACCCTGACTCTTTTGTGATTGAGACAGTGTATTATCTTTTTCATAGATACACTTAATTTACACACACACACTACGCCCCTGCCTTATTAATGACTTTGTTTAATTAAGGAATTTAGTTGAATAAATATGACAATCTAGTAAATACTGATTAGTTAATTTACAACTTGCCGCCAATTTAATTGCTTTCTTGAGTATTCATATGACTTTGATTTCCAATAGTCTCACCTAGAAAATTCTTCCAATATTCTTCCATCTTCTTTGAACATGTCACATTCCGTCGTAATCTTTACCCTGTGTCTTCGTTCCTCATAGTAACACCCTCACCTATAGATTTATCTACTAAATGCGATATAAGGAAATAGCTACATTTAAACTTACTTGCTATTTCCATCCCTTTTACGTATAACTTACCTCCTTCTCATATTTGTAAATCTCCTGTTTTTCCTTCGCGGTCCCCATATGTTTTTTCGTAAATCCAAACCCAGCAAGACGTACCCAACATTTCATTGCTGTAGCTAAATTTGGCCATCTTATACTATAGAATTCTTTATCAACATCTTGACATCTTTATTAATCATCGGCCATCGAAATTTGGACCGTAATCGTCCCTTATAACCACCAGGTTACCAGATTTCCAAAAACACTTTCATAAAAAAGTAATTAATCTTTTAAAATATTGTATTTTCTAGCTCCTCATCCTAATAATTCAATACGTTTCTCCACATTTTTAATTTCCAAATCGCTTTAAAAATTCGTAATTATGTCTCACAAAGACATTGCCTGAGGGTTTATCAGTTTTACTAATTTATATTCCCAGTCATCCTGTATCAGTCAGATATTTGAATCCTTACTTAAGCGCTCTGGCTCATCCGCAATATTAATATTTCACGGCTTGTACTATATATTATAGCAGTCTTTATTTTGGACAGGTATAAATTGTGAATAAATATCATTCGACCTTTTCCAAATAAATACTATACATTAACGATTCTAACAAGTGCGAAAGTTTCAGATATTATATTATTTCAATGGTAGGATATTTAAAATAAGAATAATTATTATTAATGTGTGTCTGAAAAACAAATGAAAAGATAATTAATTTCTAAAATTAATAATGTAAAACAAATGTCAAAACTTGACCACGCTTAAATTAATGCAAAAAGCGAGTATTTAAAGTGAGTGTATTAAATGTCAATCATTATCAGGTGATTTCTTATATCCCCATAACTTCATTTTAATAAGATTTGAAAAGATCAAGGTAAAGATTTCTATATATTCACATTTCTCTTTATTTATCATTTATCAGCGAAAAAGTTCAGAAGTGTAGTTTAATTAATAATAACTCAGTGCAGTAAACGTTTGTGGTTATGCGTTTCATTTTCCCTACGGAACAAATTAGAATGTAGGTTTTAACAATTTCTGTTATTGTGTCTAGAATATTCAGGAATATATATATGTATATATATATATGTATGTGTATATGTATATATATGTATGTATATGTATGTATATGTATGTGTATGTATATATATATATATATATATATATATATATATATATATATACATATTGTTCACATCTCTCTTTCCACTATCACTTCTATATATAAATAGACATTAACTGTTATAACATGTTACTTGTAAGATTTTCTTCAAAATATACTCCCACAAACGTTTTCAATACTTTCTTCCACTTCAAACTATATTTCCGTCTACACTAGATTACTTGCAAGTGCAGTGTTTAAACTTGAGGAGGGGTGATATACGAGACTGTTTGTCAAAGTTTTACATAGCGCACAGACCGTCTGGATGCCAATCGCGCACATGCTCATTCGTTCAATGGTCAACTAACGCTACACCCATACAATCTATTTGATTCATGCCTTTGTATATGCATGCACATAATTACCTGCCTACCTACTGAATCTAGTTACTTCATATCTTTGTATACTCTTACTTACCGGCCTATCTACCTTCTAATATTTTAGTTGCTTCGTGCCTTCGTATATACCGTAAATATATGATGTTCGTATATATTATACCATTACCGTAACTAAAGTTTATAAATGTTTTCCCCACAATTGAGAAATTCCTATCATCACCTTCCGGCTCCTTAATCAAACTCTGACTAGTTTATAACGTTATATATATTCATATATATATATATATATATATATATATATATATATATATATATTTTTTTTTAAAAATTTTTTTTATGTTTGTAAAATTTAGCATAATGTGCTAAATTTTACCTCTCTTATTTTTCTTAATATCTTCTTTCACCAAGTTTACGATGTACCTTGCGTACGATTTCGTAAAACGATATTTAGTCCTAATTTCTTCTTCCGATAAACTATTAAACCGATTTACGCGCGTTTTGTACGTTTTATTCTTCCTTCTATTGTCAACTAATGCTATTGTGTGAATTGTATTAAGATCTTCTAATATTTCATAAAAATCTATAGCGTCATGTGTTTGCACAATGTGTAAGTATTATATTTATTAACTGTCAACTATCAGCTGTCGAGCACCGCCATTTTTTTGGCGAGAGTAGCGATAGAGTAACGTTTCAAAGGTCGTTATTCCGTGAATTAAGTTAAATGCAGTTTATTGCTCAAGTTGTCGACTGCTATTTGGTTTAGCCGAGGATAATTTTTTAATCTTTGTTTATTGCTAAGGCCGCAAGAGATAATATCGATATAGAATGAAATTATAAACTTATTTCGCTTAAGTAAATAAAGTTTGCTTCTGATCGTATCACTTTTGTATTTAATTAGTGGCAAAATAGTGTAAAAACATATTTTACAAAGATTCAGTACTTCAACATTAGTCTTCAAAATTCTCCCGCTCAAGAAACACACGGTTGGGACACTTTTGTATTTTTATGCTCTTCTGTTCTTTAATGTATTATTGGAATTGAAAAAAATTTCCAGCAAACAACAGCACATCGTACAATCAAGAAACATAGTCTAACAAAAGAATGTTTTTAAATACTCGAAATATTGAAAGAAGAAAGCTAAAATACTATTTAACACTATGAAAACATTTTTTTTTAAATCATTGTTTTACTTGGAAAGAATATAAAAATATTAACCTCGGGGGTTTAAATAGAATCGTTCATATATATATATATATATATATATATATATATATATATATATATATATATATATATATATATATATAATATAAGTTTTTGTAATTAATACAAAAAATATAAAAAGGCAGAGTAACACTTAATTGACTTAATTTATTTTTGATGTGTAAGAAAAACTTCCAATAATTCTTATAAAACTCAAATATATTTTGGAGCACTGATGAAAATAACTACGACCGAGAAGTTCGGCTTGTGTCTCTAACGAAGCAAATAATTACGACCAAGAAGCTCAGGGTTTGTTTAAGTTTACATTAACTAGAAAAGTCGGGCTAAATTTAAAATAACTTGCGAGAAGACAAAAGCTACAAATATTTACAATTTGTTTTTATCTCTTTTTCGTCACAAAAATGCATCAGGATAAGTAATTTCTTCATACCTGTCGTATATTTCTGGTATTTTTTAATCAAGTGTCCCCTTTTTTCAGTGTGCAAAAAGATAGAGTAGAAACGATAATTAGCAAATTTTTAAACTCTAAATTTCATTTTACGAAAACGTCCAGTCGAAATCTGAAAAATATCGCGATGGCAAAAGATCGTAAATCGTGAAGACTATTTAAAAATTTTTCTAGTATATTTTTACCATTGCTTGATTTCCCGTAAGCACAAACCCAATAATTTTTCTGTTAGTTGTCACATTACATTTAAGAATATATGTGAATAGAACTTTCACGTATGTTATAAAGCATCGGTGGAATAAAGTTATTATCTATTTAAATTTAATTTGGTTTGAAATAAAGGGTATCCATCCTCTATATATAGCCGTATTTATATTTTAAGGGTTGTCCCGTAAATCTTTTAGACATTACAAAATTTTGATTTTTAGATTCATCAAGTGGTACGTCATCAAGTGGTAATTTATAAGAAAAGTTTAAGGTGTAGGCCAAGATGTCAGCTGCCAATCTAAATATAAAAACGTAATTGTGAAATGTTAATTTTCTCACTCGTAGTAAATTTATTAAATATTGTTAGTTACGGAGAAAGCATATTATAATATTTCAATTTGATCTATATTATGATATTTCAATTATAATATAGCGCTGGTAAAAGTGAAGTGAAGAAGAACTATAATGTATGTAACTTAAAGTAGCCCCCGGCAGTATAACCACGCTTCTTCATGAACATTCTGAGTTAGGAACTCAACGGATTTTAGTGTCTATATGCAATACATAAAAAAGTTAATTTACTATCTTTGCTCGTGTACCGAAGAGTTATAATTATATAATGGTAGCATTTAAGATGAATATAAGAACACGCAAACTTTGTTACTTGGGTGTGGAAAATAACCAAATCATTGAATCTAGAGAGAACGTAATAATTTGTAAAATTATTAAGTTTATTAAATTATTACTCCAGAAATAATTTGTGAAAAATGTTTCCACCAACTGAACCACCACTATTTAATTCCTTAATTTTTTTAACGCTTATCTCTATCAAATTATCTTTACGCTTACGGCGCGACTTAATTTCATATTTCTATTTCATACCTAGCACCCGTAAGGTTATATTTTAAAAAAAATCATGTAAAATTCAGTTTGCTTAGCTATAATTAGTTCATTATTATAACTTTTATTTTACTTAATTTCTTTCTATCGGTAGAAAATAATAAATTTAATAAACCGTACCCTGGCTCTTACTGTTGAAGTGTTGGTTGTTGGTTTATATATTTATGTGCAAAATTCGAGTTTTGTTACGGCGGTTGCTGCAAAAAAAAGACAATTACCGACAAAAGACTCACTTGACTTGTCACATCTTGCGACAGATGGCACAAACTTTGCATTGCAATAGTGTCGATCGTCACAATTAGTATAAATAACTTGAGAAAAATTATTAACACAGAGTAAGGATTTTTTTAACATTATTCATCTCAACTTCTAAAATGGATTTTTTAATATTTCTGTATACACATATATTGTTATATTTTGTGAATTTCATGTAACATTCACAACTTCCCGTGAAAAAAACAAGTGCTCTTTAAACAAAAATTGCCTGATGATTTTAGCGTTCTTTTAATTAAAACCCGAGCTACGGAAATTTTAGGAATTAATTTCTATTATCATTTTAAAGTTACTTTGATAGAAAGTTTTTAATCATAATTTTTTTAAAAAATCTAACGTAATTCATAACTTTTTGAAATATTATCAGTAATAGGTAAATTTCGTGGTCATGTGCACGGTAATCGTTTTAAAGTTTATCAGACTACCAAGCAGAGCTTTTGAAACGGTCTTAAATTATTACAGTTTTGCAACATGAAGAAATCGCTTTGACTAAAATGATAAATATGCATTGAACGGTGTCAGAACACGATGGAGGATAAATTCACAACCACTGTCTACTAAACAAATGACATGTTTGCTGTGCTGCCAAATAATTCATTTTTGCCTTTCCTCTGTGGTAAGTAATCCGTTATAATCAATTCTTCCAAAGATAGGACGCAGGTAAATTTGTTGGTATCAGATTATTTTATATGTATGAAATTTCTTTCCCGAAATAAGGCTTAAATATTAGGTTCAAACCAGCGAAGAAAAAAAGTTCTCCTCAAAAATTACCACCTGGATTATTTCAACATTGAGGTGATAATAATAAAGATGTTTGCCTACAGTATTTTGGTTAACACTATTTCGCGAAGCGGCGGATGATAGGTCCTCAATCTATCCTACAAAACTTTTATCTAAGGAATCTATCATATCGTATGTAAGTTTCAAGAAGTGACAATAATGTTGTCGCTTTTCAATCTAGTATTATGAAAATTATTTTGCATTGTTTGTATAGAAGGAATGATATAAAATTGTTTCCGTTTTAATAACTTTTATATATTCGGTCGATGTACATTACAGAGTAATTGTATTTTGAAACCAATGTGTCATAAAGAAATAAAAATATATTTTATGGAATAATTCATAACTTATTCATATTTGTCTCGTTTTAGTATATAATATTAATAGTGCAAATCACACTTGACTCTTCCTTTCCAATAAAATTTAGACGATAGACGAGATAAAAACGCCGGCCGTTTACTTATATAACGTACTTGTATTCTACTATGAAACTTTTGAGCATGATATCAGTTTGATTGGGAGATTTATTCAAATGTTGCGTTTATTTTCGATACGGGTTATTTTGAAGGTGTAATTATATTTTAACATCCATATTAATAGTTTTGTTTTATACTTATGAATATACGGAAAGTAGTTAGTGTAAGAGCATTAATTCTTCAGTTAATTATCAAGGGTAACTATAAAAATTACAGCTGAATAAAACAGCATTAAAATATCTCGAAACTTAAAATTCACATTATGACATTTGTCTTATATATTTTAACAACAATAACAAGCTCCATTGCCGAGTGAATATTGCAATACTAAACCCGTGATAAACAAAAACAATATTCTTCCAGAGGTGATCATCGTTAAATGTAGCATAAGAGTTATGCTCGACTCTTTCCGAGACGATAATTAAACTGCGAGCGTGCGCTGTCGGAACAAATTGAAACAAAGCAGATATTACAAAACATACCCAGCATCTAAATTGCTCGTAGCTGTTCTTGTTACCGCCTCTATTGACGTAGATCGAAGCTTGCTTCGTAGCAACACTCGAGAAGTTTTTATTTAATTTCCCGTAAGTACGTATTACACTCTTGTGATTAGTTGATCTTCGATCGGTGATGGCGAGGGTAAATAGATAGTAGTTGGTGGCGGTGTGCACGCACAGCTATGCAACTTGATGCATTTCCCAATATTTTCTTTTTCTATTTAAACCTTTTCCAATTAGTCAAACAGCGTAGTGCAATGGAAGAGACCTGTAATATAAGTAAGACAATAAAATATGTGACATAAAACATATGTGCGATGTAAAAAATATTTTTATGAAAATATTTCTCGTTTTCCTCAATATCTATTTGTATAACTGGTTTATCGGACCGTATATTGCGATAAAAATTTTCTTTTCGATATTTATTGGAAGATTTTTTTCACTTAAAAAGTTTGACTAATAAATGAGAAAGAGATTGAGATATTAAGTTTTATCGTATTGGAGCTAATTTTGAATAGGAAGGGCACAACTTTTTGAATCATTTACTGTGTGATACTCAATGTTCTAAAAACATAAATAATTTACCCAGCTTAACGTATTAATTCTAACTCTACGAAAATAATTTCTACTCGTCGGATGTTAGTTTGTCCGTAAGAAATTAACTAGGCTTTGAATTTTTTTATTTTCACTAATTAAATCATTATGTTTAAGGAGTGCATCGTTTTCACCAATTAAATGATTACACTTAAGGAGGGCCAGCAAAATAAAACAAAAATTGAAGTGAAGAAGAATGGATTACATTCAATTAAAATTGAATGAAATACTTGCTGGTAAAAATGTTCATGTTAAAATAATGAAAGATTTCCTTATCTTATATTTATCAATCCTAATTTGCAATGTATTCTGTCAATATTTATTGGGAAACTCACACCAAACCGGTGCGAGTTTTCCTTAAAAAATTGATAAATGATAGTCCATTATAACTTCTTACCGATAAAATAACTTCACATCTTCAATCAATAACAAGAGGTTTAAAATATTTTTTATGATTTATGCTAGTTTATTTCTACTAGTGAAACGTGTCTATAGACTAAAGCCAGTCACCATCTCATTCCGTTTATGGTAAGTATGATGATTGGTTTTCGCGGCTAATTAATTAAAATCTTAACATTTACTAGGAATAACGAAGACTCGTCAAAACAATGTGGCCTCGCCTTTTAATGTTGTCGTCTTTAGTTTCCAATTTCTCTCAAAACAATATTAAACAGAAATCTGATTTCGATAGTGTAGTTCAAAATTGTCAACAAAAGAAAGTCGAGACCATCGTTTTATTTGAATTAATTCTAAGGCAATTCCCTTGCATTGATTTAATAGCTAAAGACTTACATTAATTAGACTCGGTAACAGACAGATACATTACCTGAGTTTATTTGTTTATTAATTATTTTCCTAATTCAAAGTTATCTCCAAATATTATAACGATAGTTTATGGATAATTAATATAGGTAATTAAATATTAATGCCGACAATGAAATATTGTGTGTTAAGATGCAACACATCTAATTTTACAGTTTTTGACTATTTGGTTATTAACATTATAACAAAATTTTAAAAGTAACGGTTGGATTGAATATAAACCGAGACCAAGAGCGTTAATAATAACACGTCTGTAATTATTAAGTTCTTCGACAATTCACAATAACGATATCGAATTTGAAATTGATGACTTTTGTTTTACGAAACTGTAGATTTAATTTTAAGAAACGTGTTGTCTTCATTTTACATATACGTAAGTTGTAAGGTGTTTGAAAATTTAATGAACTTAGTAAGAGTGAAAATATGGAAAAAGAGGTCTAAAAATTATGGAAAAGATGGTAACTTCTGCGTAATTTCTATATGTCCTCATGAGTTGTTAATGCATTTTTAGAATTATAGAATTTTTTTACTTTGCGCTGTCATGTGTCTCAAAAAATAAATTTGAAGGTGGTAGTGAGAGAATTTTGATGCTTACAGCAAAAATATTGTCCTAAATTTATTCTTAAAACTTATATACTTCATAAAAAAAATTTTTCCAAGTTTTGGTGGATAAGTCAATTGCAATACACTTATTAATCTACACAATTAATTGAATATATCTCTTACTCACTTCATATTTTAAAATAGAGGATTGAGTTTCATGTGGATCTGGGCTTTAAAACCAAGTGATTTAAAGAATTTACAAAAATTTAGCAAGATCAAACGGGTTGAAAGATATACTAACATTAGAATGATGTGTGCTAGCAACTTTATCCAATATTTCGCTTAAATTATCTAAGAAAGGATCATGCGACTCAAATGTCGAAAAATAAAAATTCGGAAAGCATGTGATATATCTCTCACGTATCATAGATGAATTTTTCTCATGATGGCAGGATTGAAGGATACGCTTTTGATTTATGTAAAGAAGAAATATAAATTACAAAAATCTTTTAATATTCGTTGTTATACCTTTCTCTGTACTTAACACATAGAATAACTGTTCGAACAATTTTAGGAAACGAGATCGTATCACAAACTATTTTAATTTTACGTATGCTGGCTCCTTGTGCTTAAAGAGTCATATAAGCTACGAATTGATCAGACTGGATACTTTACAGTATGTGATCTTTTGTCGTACAGAACTGTTAGTAATATTGTAGAAAACGTCGTGAAACCGTGAAAGTCCAATCAATTCTATCTTCCAATGTTTTCTACTAATTTTATTATTAATTATTTCATGGCCGTTCTTTCTGAAGGTGTATTTTTTACCCTGTTTTACTGGAAGCAACAAGTTGAAAGTTGTACACGATGGCAGATATGAGAGCCAATTATGATTCTCGCTGAAAGACTGATCAACTACAGTCAATAGAAATTCACATTTGTGACGTTGAATTCTAATCAACTACTAAACAAATCTTGCAAGCGCTGTATTCCGCAAATATATTTGGCAGATTAGAATAGTGCGTTTCTTATTTAGAACAAGGTGCATTTGATGGTTAATAGAATAAAATTAGTGGGTGATAGGCCTATGGTATTGGAGACGTATGCTGAATCCCTTGGACCGCTTTTCGCACTAACAACTATATAGTGAAGAAACTCAAGGTCGAGGAACGACTTTCATCGACTGAGCAACTGCGAATATTAAAATTCTTTGGCCACATATCGATCGAATGACCGGTATTGTAGGGCCATGTAGAGAGCAAGAGATCTAGAGGCCGATCACATACTCGATGAATGGACCAAATTAAATGAGTAACTATCTACCTATCATTAACCAATTTTGAGTTTATTACATCACCTGGTAATAGCCACGTTTCTACAAGCAATTTGACGTCACAATTATTTGCCGGACAATTCATATGTAAATCTTTAAACTTTGGTCTGATTCCGCCACAATTCTGGTAATAAATAATTAACTTATCGTGATCTTATAAAGCAAATTCGTGGTTATGGCTACAGTGATTAATGTGCACAGTATTTAATACCGCAGAAAATAATTTATGCAAATTTGAATAATACTCGTCAGTACGATGGTATTCAAGAAAATAATTAGTATGGCAGAGAATGTGAAGATACACTAACAACAAAAATATTATATACAGTTTCCAAAAAATTATATCTTAGAATCACAAAAGCTTTATAACACATAAAACATAGCAAGTAGTTAACAAAACGAAGCCAATAAAACACAACACTTGCATAACGAATATATTTTATATATAAAAGGTAAACAACAAATGAAATATCAGCGAATTTTGTAAATATAGACTATAAAATAATTAAGACCGATTTCATTTGATTGGTATATAGCTAGTGATATTTCTAAAGCATCTTACTAATTTCTTACTGTTAAATACGGATAAAAAAATATAATTTTTTACCCATGCGAATTGATATTTTGCCTCCAATCGAGCTTTTCTAACTTTAGCATAAAGCATTTTGTTACACAGGGTAAGATGCTCATTGACATTTACCCACTGTCATGTGTCCGCGATTTGCGTCGATGCAGTGGTGAGACATGCGCACCGCCGCTATAATGTCAGGCAGACGCCGCGTGGCTAGTCGTACGATGATGTTACATGTGCGATAGGAGAGTGCATACGAGCTTACGCAGTGCACCGCGCGCACCTGCTCTATAGGGATGTTTAAGTCAGAGAATAAATTGCAAACGATATTTAGAACATTTTCAGATTTAATTTCTGGGACATTTTGAATTTTTAAGTTGCTGATATTCAATCAGAAATGACTAACAATACTCTGGTTGGTCGTCTGATTTAGTCTGCTGACAGCTAGTGGAGAAGTTTTACCCCAGAAATTGTAGTATTTTGTGGAGGGTATCGAGTAGATGAAGTGAGCACATCGACAGACGACACAAGAAATGGTGCATCACTGCTCTCCTGGCTGATAGCTTACTTCATACATGCGCCTTATACGACATGTATTTCTAGTTGGCCTAATTCATGGGACGGAGTGGTAGATCGCTTCACTAAAACGGTAGAAACGATACTGCCAGAGCATTTTGCACAGATAATGGCATCCTTATATATATGACCTCGTTACACGTAATACGGCTTCATATTCGCACTCATTATTGTGGTTATTGTCGGTATTATTTTGAGCGTAGAAAAATAACTGTAAACAAAAAGATGTTTTTTTATAAACAAGGATTAATTTGAAGTTAGCTTATAAGATAATATTTTTAATTACTCACTTTTATACAAACTGTTACTGCATTGCGCAAATATTAGGTATGAACAAAATTATGCACAACATGTTTTTTTATTAACGGAGTGAAATTTTCGACATTATATATCTCATTTTTGTTCCAAATAATGTAATTTATCACCATAATAACAACAATAATAATAATAGTCTTTATTCCGATCTACTTAATCTAATAAGATTATTTTAATACAAACATAAAACTTAACCTTATTTTAGTATTTGCTGCTTGTTTATTGTTTCAGTTATTCTTTTAATTCTTGTAGTAATTCAGAAGTTGACGTTTCTCTTTCTTCAAGGCCAAGTACTATAATATTATTGTTCTTCTCCCCTGTTTTCAGAAACTCTATTTATTTTTCTAATTTTCCTACTTTTATTTTTATGTTTTGGTTTTCTTCCGCTAAGGGAGTTAACTTCTCTTCCATTTTGTCCACAATACTTTTTGTGATAGAATCCATTAATTCAGCAGTTTGGTTTTACAACTCAATTTTCATTTTCTGAAATAGTATTTGAAATAGACCTTTCATTGTATTGTTGTGAAGTTGTGTTTGCGTATGTTGGAACGTAACAGTAGAAAAGGTAGAAACAGGTAGTAATTAGTTTCGTAGTTGGCAGCACTGACTGTAATGTCAATGTCGCAACCATCAATTTGTTGACGTTGTTATGTCGGATGTCATCAATGGTGATATTGTGCTTCTAATTTATCGACAATCTCCAACAATCACACAAATCTGATTATTTATAAACATTTCACAGAGGTTTCGCTGGCTTTTTGTGACGAAGTTGTAACCAAAGATTACTGTAAGATAAATGACAGAGCCAATGTGAACGTTTACGCTAACTAGCGCCCTCTCTATATGAAATTATTAAGATTTAAGTCCACGATACTGATAAAGTTTATGTTGTAAACGCAGTCATCTGAATGTCACTTTAAATTATATTGCTCACTGTTTTCGTTATTAGATGAGTTCGATCACTGTTTACATTATATCCAAAACATAACACGCGACTTCAATTTTAAACATCTCGTAGTTGATTTTGATTTGATTTTTTCAAGTGAAAACAAATTCAGAATTATGTTTATATTGACGCACTTGCAGTAGCGCTATTTTACAAAAATCTTAGTGTATATGAAATAAATATACAATAAATAAAGTAGTAAATGAATATCACCCGCGCATCGCCTACTAGGCAAGAGGCACAACCAAAACGTCCAGTGAGACGTCGCACCGCCTGATTGCCTAGACAACGAATTCAGGCGCCGGCGAGTTGCATAGAACAGCGGCTCACCGCTATGTGTGATTACCCACACCGAGTTTAATATTACCTACCTTTCCAATTGAAACTAAAGAACTAAGTAATTATTATTAATCGTTTTCCTCTTAACAGACACAAAACGTATTCTTTAATTCATTCTTCACTCATTCTTTGGTATTCTTTTTCCTTAAATATTAAATTATTTAAAACTGGATTATTTAAAAAAAATAGATAACCACAGTGAGTCAAAACTGTATTTGTACAGATATTGTTTAAGATTGTTAAGATACACTTCTTGCATTAAATTAAAAAAACGGAACATACGTACAAATTCACCAATCATTATATCAATACACCTATTCAACAGAAACAATCCGAAGAAACACAGCGATAATTATTTTTAAAGGATTTTTTGCATGGAGCCCCAGTATTAATGACCGCCCGCGACAGGCACGGACCCGCAAATTTACCACCAGTATTTATTTAATTATATGGGCTACCAGACTTGTACATATCATGATTCTTTTAAAATATTTCATATTCAACGAATATAATAAAGACATTGATTGAAAAACCTGACTTGATATTTGAATTGAAATAATGGAGTTTCAAAAATCCAAATAATTTTAAAATATATTTACGTTTGTACACAATCTGAGTATCTTCGCACCTTGTTTTAATATTCTATTATATTTTTATATTAATTATCTGTCTCAAGCTTTATTACACTAAAATACTTTTGGTATTATGCTAGTTTTTTGACCTGAGATTAAGTATTGTAAAAATATGTCATATATTTTGGCATCTGGCACGATAGTAAATTATTTACTTAAATCTTCATGCCACTAGGTCAGCGACTATAATTAATGTTAGAGTTATTGGAATAGAAAGTTCCCCAATACGGGCAATATTCATATGGAAATTGTCAAATGCGTATTCTCGTTTTCTTTTCGCTGTCTTCTTTCGTTTACACATTGCCTTATTTTTCTTATTGTATGATAAAGAACATGGAATAAAACCAGAAATCTTTGGTTCTTCTCTTTACTTTTAAATTTAATGTCTTACTTATGCTAGAGTGGAATTTGTATCGTGGAAATAAATTTGGTTGAAGTATCATCATTAATCTTAATAAATATCCACGAACAAAAGATAACGTAAGCAGCATTCACAACTGCAATCGGAAAATTTTTGTTAATGGAGAAAGACGGATCAAAATTATGTGTCTTTAAGCATGCTTTAAATTTTATAAAACTGCACAAATTAGTTTTCCTATGTCTTATTTCATTTTCTCAGAAACTGAATTACCGTTTAGAAGCAATGTCGCTGTTAAATTTGAATGGGATTACATGTGATTGGGATTAATTATAAAAACACTTAATATTTATTACACATGGAGTAAATATTTTATTTTTTGGGCTTAAAATATGTTCAATCTATCAAATATTTTTCATTTATTTCTTACAATTTTCACATTTATCTTTATCAAAGTAATAAATTAAATATGGTCTTATTATGATCTTTTATCGAATCGTAGTTATAAATAAAAAAAAATTAGTACTCAATTCTTGGAGCTGGAATCCAGCTTACGTTAAGTAATTTTATACCCTTATACAATTTATTAATTTTTTTCGAAAAAGGAAGGATTTCATTCTCATGGAAAAACCAAAATATTTTTAAAATTCGAACGTTTATCTGTAAAGTTAAGAGGATGTTATTCGTTTACTGTGTAAATTAACATTAATACTAAACTTATATTCACGTTTTTCTTATTATAGGAATTCTCCGCAAAATTTTGCATTCATATAGTCTGCATCATGGAATTGAATATAGGATACTCTATGTTGGAAAAGAATTTCTTTTTTATAGTAAAGGATAAAAAAATTATTCTACTATGTTAAAAAAATACATAGGCTACACATATCCAAAATTTTACAAATATATTCTTTCAAGTTATAAGGCCATATGCGTAAAACGTTTCATATAAATCGATTAGGTTGTTGGTGCGATTAAAAAAAAACAAACTGGCTCCCTTATTTATAATATTATACATATTTGTTACTAGTTATACCAATTATTAGGATTAGGATAAAACACAAAAAATTAGGAAATACCCCACTCTCAAGACTTATATAAACTACTGATCTTTCTTTAGTATTCCTTAATACTGAACATCATTATAAAATCATTTTCTAAATTTAAAACAATCTGAGAATTGAAACATCAGTAATTTTATAATGAAAAAATCTCATTTGTTTTTAATCGAAATAATGAAATTAACGCAGAAATACGAATATTAGTTACCGACTTGTAAAAATCTATTTCACCACAATAAATTGTTACATTGAATGTGTTTGTAAATGCCTGCTTAATTCAGGATATTGTAGCGTTTACACACAAACTTTGCCTTTGAAACAAGGAGTTTCAAAAAAATGGGCAATAAAATTTCATTGTTACAACCGGTACTCAATTATAGCAATTACCATCGAAGTGAAGGTTCCGCTCCAGGTGTCACCAACATTTTCGCCGGTTTCGTGATTATCGAATTTTATTTTCAGAGTTACCTTTTGCTTTAAGCTAGCCTGTTTTAGTGTTATGGAAATTTTCAACCGTACTTTTATTGTACAACCGGTGTTTCGGCTCGGCTATTTCGTTTTCGTTTGAGCTGATAAGAAGCGCAGGCAGTAGTAGAATTTATGTTTGTTTCTGAATTTTTACTTTAATTGTTATTGGTAAAGTATAATGAAATGCAATATTTGCGAAAGTTTCCTGTGGAAAAGTATATTTCTGAAATATTATTTCTTCGTTTAAAGAAATTTTGTCAAAAGTGTAATTTAAATAAGGAATGTATTCTTAGGTTTTGATATAATTTTGCATATTCAAATGTATTTAAATATTCAACTAAATTAATATCTGATCTAATGCAATTGATTGTTTCTGGTTCTTTATCACATTGATGATTATTTAACATTTAGTTTGGAAACAATATTGTACCACAACAGATAAAAGTAAGTACTCGTATTTTTATTATTTTGTATTTCTTGGTACGCTTCATGGACTCATTATTTCAAGTCGGTTTAATTTTTTATTAAAAAAAAATTATTTTTTCCTTTTTATTATTTAAAATATTTTATGTTGTTTAGAATGTCGCGACTTTATGATTCATTAAATGACGTCTCACTTATTGGAATAGAAATAGATAATTCCGAAGTTTACTGAATATAAATATATTCATATGTACTTACATATGTACGAGTACAAACCTGAATACATATACACATACATAAGATTGCATATATAAATCATATTCCTTCTTTTGGCTCCTCTGTAGTTAGTGCTTCATGCCTTTGTATACCTGTCCGTACTAAGTACATCTGTACATACTTACTTACCTATCTAATAATATCCTAATTGCTTTATGTTTTTGTACAAACCTGGTGTACTTATCTATTTACCTACCTATGTACTAATATCTTAGTCATTTCATGCTTTTCGAGTATCTGTATATAATTATATGTTTACTTTGCTATGTACTTGCTCACGCCAAACAAGTCAAACGAGCAAAAAGCGAGTCTAATCACTGAAGAGTACGTGTCACCATATTCCAGCTCCATTATTAAATGCTAGTTTTGTCAAAAGGCAGATTTATATCGCCTGTAGTAGTATTAAAACTTTAGGGATTTCATCATTGAATTATAATTATATATATACGTTCCAAACTAGATAAAAACACCTGTCTTTTCCTTGTTGAATAATTATTCCATGACTAAATTCTTATCTTTTTGTCATTAGATCATACAGGGGGTATACCCGGCCAAGTATGAAAATAATATCCAAATTTGTTGGTAAATATAGGAGATATGATATGATATACACAAAAGAAAAACATTCGAATTGGGAATCTTTTTCCTTTTTTGAAGTCAGATAGAAAAGTAATTGATTGTACAGAAATTTAAATTTAAAATGAATTTAACTTACGTGAAAACTCACGAATTCAACTTCACTTGTATGTATAAATATTATACCGATGTAATTGATGGGACTTCGTAAATAATTAGATTAAGACTTGATTAAAAATCTTGTACATTTTTCGGTTTTATATTACTTTGACTCCTGTTTTGCCTTAACACATTTTCATTGCTTATTACATCTTTGATATTTTTATTTCATTTGTTTGAATTGGAACAATTTCAACTATCTATTTATCAATGATCTTTGACATTTATGATTACATTTTAAATGCAAAAATCAATTAAAGGTAACTGGCGCACATAAATAACATAGGATGTTTGAAATAGTTTGCAAAATTTCAGATTGTATAAATTTTATACAAGATCTTTACTTATTATTCCGAATGTATAATTATGTAACAAAATTTCAAACTTTAAAAAACATTCTAGTCTACGGAGAAATTACAAACAGGTGTTGTTTAACTGATATAGCAAGCCGATATCTATGAGATAATGATTATTATGAATAATTTTATTCCTATTTCATCCCAATCTAGAGATCCACTATTCAACGTTAACTCAAGGGTTAAGCGTTCCGCTGTGTTCGGAAACCGGACGCCGCGCGGCATTAAAAATATGACGCGAGGCAACGAACTTCTTATTCGACTTTTAATATTGACCAGTACGAATATTATTTTGCAGAAAGAAAAGTTTATGATATGATATGATGTTTTTCATATATGATGTTTTCTCCAAGTTTTTTTCAGATATATTTTGTTTATATCAATAAAACGTTTAAATGTAATTAAAATTGAAAAAAATTTGAAAATAAAAATATTTTGTTGTTTGGAAACAAATTATTTCTCCGTAATAAAGTCCCAAATGAAAAATAAATATAAATATTACAGACTACATTCGATATCATTTTTTTAAATATAAGTCTTGCTAAAATAATTGGCCAAGAATATACATAATGAACATTTATGTACACTTGACCACAAAGTCGGTTTTGCGTTCTTATTTATTTATTAAGATTACAAGTTAGTTAATGTTATAGGTAATTATTTTACGATAACAAATTTTTTGGCAGTTCGATTTCTTGTATATTTAAGCATTTGGTATTGTTAGTTTTAGGATGTATACTGTATTTAACTTTCAAGTCATTTTCACTGAAGTAAAATATATTGATATTTAAAATTTATGTTAAATAATAGCCAGTCCTATGCTCCTTTTTTTATTGAAGTGACATTCTACGCTAACATGGTCTGGAAAAAAACAAACAGATATCTTTTTTTTCAAATATATGTTAATTTATAATTTTCATAGCTAAGTTTGTTTAAGGCAAACAAACTTACGGATCAAAATTTTCGCACCTGAATAATTATAATAATAACTCTGAAAAATTATAGGTATAAGTTCCATAAAAGTCAACTCAAAAACTGATACATGGTAAAGTATAAAACATTTTGCCTAATCCACCCACACCTATCCAATGCTGGTATCTCCACTTTGAGGATATGTTAAATGTTCACAGGCATAGAAAATTAGACAGGAATTTGACAAAAACTTAATATATAATTTATATATTCCATCCAAATGAAAAAATAAAAAGTAATTCTCGAGAAAATATTGACACAAAACTTATAAAATTCATATATATTAGTAATACTACTAGTTACTAGTTAATAATATAGCGTAGAGCGTCTTTATGTTTCCAACTTTACTCCTCAATTAGTAACTCTATTAATATTTTTGCACAAAGAGAATGAGAACGACTGCAATGGATCTGCGTCTACTAGTAAGACAGATTAGTAGACGCAGATCCATTACAGTTGATCTCATTCCCGCCGCGAAAAAAATTGCGATAAATACTCGTATAAACTCTTTCCTGGAAGCATATAAAAGTATTATCATAAAAACAATTGATAAAACACCATCAGCTTTCTCGATTTGAAGATCGAATGAAGCTGGCTGTCCGCCAGTCAGTAGTAAATGCCTGCATTAAATGTTTATACCAATAAATGTTAAACTCAAAATTAATTCAATAGTAAGTTGAATTCTTTTATATGGATTCCAAAACTATTTTTCAGAATTAAATTTAAAATAGTTCTAGAGATATTTTTGAATATATCTACGCCCATATTCTCCGAAAACGTCTGATTTAGAACTTACACAATTTGGCACACTTATAAACCAAATTAATCTACGTCTATATTAGGAGTTAACATTTGAAAATATTTACAAACAAAATTTAGAGTCGTAAATGAAATAATAGACGAACAGCTTGTCATTCGAGGTGTATGGTATCAATTGAAAGAGTGATTAGGAGTCTAAAACTCTTTTCCTAGGATATTATATGAGATAGTTCTAATGGTAGATGTTGTTGAATATTCTCAAAAATATAACGGTCTCACCTAATCTACTAATTTGCTATAGTATATACTAGTCAAAATTATGGAAAAAATAGCTTTACTAGAAGTTTACTGGAAACTATGGCAACAATTCTAAGTCTCATAATTTTGTAGTAGTTTTCTAATTACGCCTATAAAAATGTGTTAGGCAATATAATCACAAGACGAAAAATAATATTAATGTTTATGGAATTACTACGTAAGCTTAATTTTTTATGTAAATCTAAATATGCACGTAGCCCTTGTTGTGCGTCTTTTACTTGTAGTTAACAAGTGTTCCATTATAAATCAGTCTTAAGTGTGAATCGATGATATCAATAAATCGTTTGTATTTTATAGTGCAATCGAAGCAGATCAATAGACCAAAGTTTCCAAAAATAAATGTATCCGTCTGATTATTTTAAAAATATAAAAGAACCTGAAATCTTTTACTATGGAAACTACAAATTTCCATTATGTTACGCTCTATATAAAGGGCGAACATAAAATAGGCTATTTGACTGATGTCGATATATGTTTGTAGAAATGTTTTAAAACCGAAGAGTAGGTTTAAAAAACCGTGGGAGGAAAAGAATAATGCATATAACAAACAATTAATCTAAACTTCTAAATAGAAGAAAGTAATTTCATTAAATATAAAAAGTTAGTATGAATTCAGTATCCACGCAAAAAAATGAGAAAATTGTAATGTACAATATATAACTTAAGCGCAATATTTAACGAGATACTAAAGATATTTAATAAACTCCCTTATAACTAATGCTAAATACGGGTCAGTGACGTCATAATCCAGTTGTGTTTTGTATGAGGCGTTTTCGCGCGAATCGTAGTTCGTCAGTTTTGGAGTCGAAAAGAAATATTTTCATAAATATAAGTAAATGATGCACACTTGCCATACTCTTCCATGTGCCAATAGGAAAAGTCATAGAAATATTTAAAATTAATTTCTTAAGTGATAAAATTACATTCGCTCATAAAAATCTAATATCTACAAATTTCAGCATAATGCTAGAAATTCAACTTAATTTTTTATTTTATTCTAATTTGCTTAGTAATACATGATTAAACTGAATAACTAACTTAGTAATACATAATTAGACGAAATATGAGCATAGGCCTATAATGCATGGTTAGGTGTTTGACTGTATTGTTAAGTGACATGAGTAATTTGTTAAGTTGAAGCAGAGATTAAGTTGAATCCACTAGCTTTGTGAAAACTTAAAGTTAAGTATTTCGTAAACAGTTGACGATACTATAAAAATGATAAAGACATTTTTTGTAATATACTCGTAGCTGTATTCGAAACATCATAGTGTGAGATACGGTTAGGTAAAGATCATAAAAATAGTTTTTTTAAATATCTCATTTATTATTCATCGTATATATTGTTATGGATCTTGTAGGGTATTCCTCTCTAAAATGTTTATTTAAAACTTTTTAACAGAGTGAATATCTCATGAGACTCAGTGACATTTTTACATTTATAAATATAATAATGTAGTATGTATCTGGTGAAATACCGACCTCAGGGATAAAAGTTTTAAATAAAAATCTTAAAGAATTAAATGTTCTGCTAGGCTTATACTAACAAATGTTGATTTATCATTAACAGTTATTAAGATATTTTGGAAAAAATATTTTTATGGTCTTTAGGTGATTTCATTTCAAACTATCAATCTTTTCTCAGGCTTCTCCTTAAAAATGATTAATTTTACAAAAAAAGTTTGAAATAAAAGTTATAGAAAATTAAACGTTAATAACACCGACAATTACATATTTTAAGGATGATTAATAGCTATTTATAAAATAAATTTATATACTATCTCTTAAACTATTGAATTTTTAAGTTTTTGTAATGGTAGCGGTAGTTACTTGATAAATTTACCACACCAATTTGGCAAATTACTCAAAATATATCTATCAAAAATATTTTCAAACATATTTCATTTAAAGGAACCATGCATTACGAAGTTATTATTAAACGATTTATGGCGTATTTAGCTTAAAACTTTCGCAAAAATGTGGTTTACATAATTTTGACGGATTAATCGAATAAAAATAACGCTTAACAGCCTTGTCAAAATTATTCACTTAACCTTTTTAATTTAATTCTACTCCTATTGACGCCAGCCTCAAAGATTTATCACTTGTTAATACCGCGGAAGCATTATTAGCAAATTGTTAATTTTAGCTCAATATTATTGTAAACATGACACTGAGAGAAAAATATACCAACAAATGGCG
Organism: Druceiella hillmani; assembly: GCA_039881145.1. NCBI lineage: Eukaryota > Metazoa > Arthropoda > Insecta > Lepidoptera > Hepialidae > Druceiella > Druceiella hillmani. The sequence goes on along the minus strand of JAYKKI010000105.1, from coordinate 3,960,967 downwards.
GCTATTAATTTTGCCCAGAAGCGGATTTTTAACAAGTGTAACTTCGTTTAATAATAAGCTCTCAGACCGTGAACGATCTTATTGTGTTTTTCAGCCAGCAATTGCCTATTATGATGTAAATTATGCATTGTCGAGTATGGCTTAATAAATAACGTGTAACTGTATTGCAGTATATACCATATTTTACTTATATTTACAGAATATATTACTTATATTTTCCTTAAGGATAAAATATTTTAATTCTATGTGGATGCTCAATTAATTTCAATGTAAAACAATTTTTTTTATGTTACGTTGTGTAGGGTACAACTATATTTTTAAAATAAATTTTCTTTGTAAGATATCGAAGTAGGAGACCATAAAATTTTCTATTTTACCGAGTCTAACTAACTTAACAACTTAACTTTTCCTGGTCAATATGTCAATATACTGTATATAAACAACAAATAGAAAATAATATGTGATTCAATTAAAATGGGATTTAAGTTATTAGCAATACGTATGTTCATAACTTATATAATTTTCACGATTTTATATTTTACAACCTCAAAATACGGTGTAAGTAAATTAAACTCCCATTTCAAAGTTTGTACTAAAGAGTATAAAAAAGTGACTCGGCCATAAAACTTCTTCTTTTCTGTTTGGGGACATCAATATTGGGGTGGCTGCTTATGCAGAATCCTCATCAAGGAACATGTCAAAATCACTCATGTATTTCATTCACTCATTTGAATTTCATAATTATTTATTAACTTTAATTAAAAATTGTAGTTACCGAGCACTGGAGTGGAAACTTACTCGCATTTATTTTTGTATTGATTTGCTTCTCATTACCTATATTTTAGTATAACTATATAGTAAAACAAATAAAACGCAATTGATATATTATTGATAATTATTAATTAAATAATTTGAATAAAGATTTTATTAATTTTGTTACAGTTTTACAATTTAGTTAAAAAATATAATTATAATATAAAAATATTGATCTTGGAATTATTTCCAAATTAGTTATCGTTAGTTACATAAACGAAAGACTTCCAGTTATTGCCGAGAAACTGCAATTTAAAAAGTGGTATTCATCCGTGGTAATGTCACTGACGTACTCGTATATATGGTATTAATATTTGTCATATCAATATTTTAAATGTTTCTAAGATCAAATATATTTTTTCACACTACGAATGGATAAACTAAAGTATCCTTCAATTTGTATTAACATACTTTAACATATTTGAACATGTAATTTTTGAAAAACCAAGCGCATAAATTTGATGAATATGGGAAAAATATAAATTATATAAATTGGTGAAAATCACTTCAATGTAAGTTATTTAACAATTACGTATGAATGTGCCGATTAGCCAAACCAGATTTTACCATCTTTCTTTTTTTTATTGATAGTAAAGTTATAATATACATTGTTTTGGATAATTATAAGCGTCATTCGCATATTTGCTTATTAAAAATATTTGCTTATTAATTTTTAACAAATTGTATCATGATCGGGGCTTGTTATTAAACAAAATATGATTGAGTGTAAGTTTTTTTGTAAATAAATATGTTAAGTAAAAACTCAATGTGGCTAAGTGCTTACTTGTTGGAAAGAAATTTTATTTTGTATTTTTAGAATAAATTACATTTTACGGTAATAATTTACATGCTACTACAGTAAATATATGTTAATACTATAATTTATATTTATATGTTTATATAAATAAACGGTTTCATTCATATATGGAAGACCATTTCTACTCTCGAAAATTTCACACTGTTCAACACTCATTATCACATCCACAGTAACTTTTGGTAAGTTTCCATAGAAAGTCTTAACAAAACTCTGATCCATTTTTATTTTACTTTATATTTTTATTTTATATTTTCTTCTCTCTCTTTTAAACATTCACGCAAACGTAAACATAATAAAATTGTTACTGATCACATGACAAACAAAAGGATCGATGTTATATTCTTAAAATATCAATCTTAATCATAATTTATGTATTGTATAAATTATGACTAAGTTTTTTGTGACAAAAATTAACATTTTTAATGAAATTTTTACTATCTTTTTAAAATGCTTTTCAAAGGTGCTGAAATTCAAAGTTTTATGCATATTCCCTTCATCTTTTTAAGAAAATGCTTGCCATGTAGAGAAATACAGAAAGTCATTAATTATCGTCAGGGTCATTACTATCTTTTTCTATATGATTCTATTTTTCTTCTCGATTTTCTGCGCTTTCTTACGCTTTCCTCCTTTTTCTTCCCTTTTATTCTATGCTTAGACATGTCGTCATATGTTACCCAAGTTAGTAGAGATTTTCATGAAATCATTGTCAGTTAAAAAGTTTCAAACCATGAAAACTTTAAAATAGTCGTCTAATGTTCGTACAGTCCCGAATCGAAACAATTTAAATTAAATTCTAACATGCGTATGCACCAAGACACTAACTTGCAATTGCGTCACTCACTTCCAATGAACCCTTATCAAATTGGCTTAATTATTGTACATGTTACTATGAAGATGTTCGTGATGGATCCATGTACGAAACTGTGTACGAGATTATTAATAATACAAAATTGGACCCTTGTTCACCACAATCTCAAAAATATAATTGAATAACGTGCAAGTAGTTAAGTGATAACAAAAACGGCACATTTTTATCTCAATTACCTTCGCCAAATTAATGTCTATGGGATGTATATTGCACTATTGAAACGATCTGTTAAATTCCATGAGAAGTGACGAAGTGCAAAAATACAATTAAATTGAATTAAAAAAAAAAATTCGCATACTGCGTATATGAGAATTTTTTATGTAGTTCATCCATAAACCTGTAATATAATTGTAAATAATATATTTTGTAAAAGCTCCTTGTTTCCTGAAATGATGAAATTTGTTTTTCCTGAAATTAGTTTGGCATATGTTCTTCATCGATTGCTTGTATAATTTTCACCTTTTCATTTATGAGATACTAGACGATTTAAAAAAAAATCGTAATTTATTTAATGCTTTTATAATAAAGAATTTCCATTCGAACTAGACTCAAGATGCACAGAAATTATTTAATGTCCGTGCACTGTACTCTACAAGAATGTACCCTAAACAAATATCTTAATTTGTAAGCATGTTATATACATAGAAGAGCAGGCGGAAAATTTCGGTCGATTTAATAAAATCTGAAAATTTGTACAATTGTATATCTACATTGTATATCTACGTAGATATACAATATCAACGTAGATATGCAATTGTATATCTACGTTGCCTGATATTGGGAATTGATAGGGCTAGGCAGTTAATGGTGGGTTCATTAGTTATGAATTTTGCAAATTACAATGATGTTATGTCAAGAATATGTGTTCGATATATATAAACTATCAACAACCTTTGGTGCGCATCACAAAATTGTACAAGTGGATGCCAGTTCCCGTAATAAGTGGGATAATGTTTCTTTATTCAGAGTAACGAGGACTTTGTCTAAACTAACTTATTTAGAGGCATTTTTTACCAAACCTAAATAACTTACTTTTTTCCGAAATATTGGGTTATGTGCGTACACTGTATTTATGTGTGTTTTTGTTAGGTGGCTTTAAAATTAAATTTTTTTTTGTGGGGTTTATTAAATGTTTGTATTGTTGGTCTTACAAAGAAATAATAATTGGCCCATCACCCCTCCTTTCTCCATTGTGCCACATCCTTTCACCGCTGTATGGACGCGTGTATTTTTTCCATTTTTGACTGGGAGGTGCCTTTATTGTTTTCTTGTATGGCATGTATACGAAATGTTGAAGTGAAAAGTTTAATAAGCGCAATAACTTGGTCACATATCTCATTAAATAATTTATGCAATTTTATTGAAATAATTTTTTATTGAACTACTTATTAAATTACATTATTCTAATTTTCAGGCGGTAATTCAATTAAGTCGGGAAATTTCTTTATAATTGGTTTAATGGCGTAAATGAACTGATAGTGTTTTGATGTTATTACATACACACATACAAATATGTGAACAATTTTAAAAATTTATTTGTTGGGTTGTTGTAAACGTAAATAACCTCGAACTTTTTTGTTTTATGCAAAATGATTGAAATTGCTTTGTTCTTGTACGAGATAAATTAGTCGAAAGTATTAATATCAACATTATAATTAGTAAAACTAAGTAGTTTCATAACCTTATTTACGAGAGTGGGCTATGTCGATAACTAAAGCTGATTAGTGTTTTTTACCAACATTTTCACCATCGCATTAAAAATCATGAATTTATCTTTGTTGTCAAGTTAAATATTTCAAATTGAGATTGAAACAAGTTAATAGGACTTATTGTTATAGGTTAATACCTTTTCTGTGGAAATCAAATAACTTTTAACACAACTGAAATATATTTAAAACTTGTTTAAAGATTGTTTTGTAAAATTTGCATTATTGCATCTAATTAGTGGTGTTATAAAGTTTAACATTCGCCAAGTCAAATTGCTATACTGTTAAAAATATCCCTGTAAATATTTATAATAATGGTGATTTTTTCAATCTCATTTAATGCAATTGTAAGGTAATAACGAAATATCGTGCGTTTTAACGTGATTAATTCACCGTCAGCAACTCAAAACAAAAAAATACAAAGGAGCGACTAAAGTCACGGTGAGCAACTGGGGCAAAAAGTCATTTATAATGAGTGCAGATAAGACAGTTAATAATTAAGATAAACTCCGGAACCATTCTTATGTAAATTTAACCACGTTTATTTTGGTTCAACTTAAGTAAGCAAGGATTTTAATTAACTAAAGTAGGGATTTGAATAATATAAGCTTGTAAACCTTTAAGATTTGAAACCGTAAACACGTACCTATTTTCGTTAAAAGGTACAGGGAAGAATAATTTCTACTTTACGCAATTTATAACTTATATAAAAATTTACGATAAGTATTGACTGTATTGATTTTGTTATTTAACAAAAAATTAAATATTCAATTATGCTAGTTATTAACCGTTTTAGTGCCATGGTTTTTTACTCATATATACTTAAAAATTCCAAAGAAATCTTTTGTTTTTGATGTAATGTACCCTTGCCTCAAACAAAAAATGTATCTCTTCCAAAAATTATCCGATTTTAATAATTTTTTCGGTGTTTTCTTAATAAAAACTTGTACAAGGATAATACAATACAAAGAAAATTATGGAAATATATATTGTGAACAAAAACTATAACAAAAACTGAAATCACATCATATTTTCGCAGTCCGGATACATCCTCCGTATCAGCAAAATAATTATTATCGTCACTATTATCACTATCACTCAAAATTTGCATTACGCCAAATTGTGAGCGCACCACAATGTCACTCCCACTATCACTTTCTTCACAACTTGAAAAACGATCATTTTCACTCGAATTATTTTCGTATTCCGACATTATGGGTTAAAATTTTCTTTTCCTGGATCCTTTTTATATTGTAGTTACTAATAATATTATAATTTGAACTTTATGTAACACGTAGAAAGATAAAAAATTAGCGATGCGTGCGGGCGACCTCCCCTATCGCGCGTTAAACAGCAACTGATTTCGCGAGCGCAATCGCGCTCGTGGCAAATTTAGTAAGTACGCGCATGAGCGCGATGGCGCTCGTCGGCACTCTAACGGTTAATACTGTACATAAAAAAATAATATTACACTAATACGACGGATGAAATATAACCTTAGCGACTTATTCCTTTTTTTTTTTAAAAGCGGTAATCTTTCCAAAAAAATTGCGCTAAAATGCTGTGGGAGTCATTTAGAGGCCTAGTTGGGGATTATGGAAGAATGTAGTAAATAATACCATGCTGCTTTTAGCATAATCTTATTGATTTAAATGCAGGTTACATAGTAATTTAAAAATATTCACTTAATTCTTTATTTTTCTGGGAATAGGTGTATACTGAGTCGGGTCCACTAAAGCCACTCCACTTCATTTTTCATAGTCTAGTCTGGTTTCGTATCATAATCACAATCTATATTTTAGGAAGAATTTCTAAGTTGTCTTTCACGTTATCATTTTCTATGTTTACGCTAATACCATTAGAACTTCCACCGTGACAGTTAGGGTAAATGCGATGCAAATCATCACATTAGGTACGATTATATCTATTGTTGGCGCCGCTACGAGCTTGTTCTGCGTAACACAAATATTGAATTTCTCGAGACCCTCTGTTTGCAAATAAAACACTTTTTTGTCATAATGAAACGAGGCACTGATCATGTGAACATTAACACCTTGCTTATTTTTATAAAAAAAAACCAGTTATGCATAAGTAGAACCCACATTATGAGGGTATCGTACACTTTTAAGCACTTATAAATATTTAAGGGTACATAGCATATCTAATTAAGGGCCCGTCATTGGTTGGCTGTAATTTAATTCAACTGATATGTCATCAATAGAAAGCGCTGAAAATTGAGCATTCGTAAGGTTCTTAATCCTTTTTGACAATTAATTTTTTCATTAATTATGTTATTGTATTAGCAATTAATTTTTTCATTAATTATTTTATTGTATAAGCAATCAATTTTTTCATTATTTTATTGTATTAGCAATTAATTTTTTCATTAATTATTTTATTGTATTAGCAATTAATTTTTTCATTAATTATTTTATTGTATTAGCAATCAATTTTTTCATTATTTTATTGTATTAGCAATTAATTTTTTCATTAATTATATTATTGTATTAGCAATTAATTGTCTCATCAATTATTTGATTGAGTTTGCTATTAGATATACGTCGGAACATAATTATAAATAGCGCCTCAAAATAAATATCGGGTGTGCATCTGTCAGTTTAAACATGGATCTCAGACGTGTGTTATACAGATGAACTTGATGTTGACTGAAAGCTAATACAATAAAATAATATGATCCAGATTAATTAATTTAAGGCGTTCGCTTCGTCTAACGGCAGTAAACGTAGTTCGTAAGCTTAATATTTATGAAAAAGATTCAAAGGCTCTATGTAATGATATCAATTTTAAAGTGTTGAAATGTTATTTATTTTCGATAGTAACGGATTTAAAAAATTACCTACTTAAAAGACATTCTAAAATAAATAAAGAAGTAATAAATTTTTTATGTTTCCACTCCATAAACAATTTTATCCCTTAAAAATTTATTGCCTGTATGCACAACATGCACAACATGTACACAATAAGAAAAAGCTAAAAAATCTCCAAGACTTCACAATTTTATTATACAATAATACTAAGCTGATTTCTTCTTTGAAATTATACTACTTTAGACGCGTTATGAATAAATTATAAGAGTGAAATTTTCAAAAAAAAAACAGTGTGAAGCACGATGCAATCAGAAACGGACATCCTGAATTTGCTCACTAAACATATATTTACATAGTTTATTAGTCAGATCACCATTTTAATTTTCTGTTGGTTTTCTATTATAAACCAATTATCTGCCAGATTGTTTCGAATTCGGTATGTATTTATTTGCATCATAGATTATAAATTATTAAATATTTAAAATAAATAAATTAAACTAAATATTTAGTCGATTCATTCCTTTTAATTATTAATTAAACTTTATTTATTTTTTTATATACATGTGCTCATATTAAAATGAATTCTGAGTATACATTTAAATGTTAAAAAAATACACTTTTATTTTAAAGTTATTTTAAATCTAATTTAATTAATTTTAAATTTCAAACGGGATCAACTTTTTTACTATTCGGTATGAGAAAATCATAAAATTGAAGCTTGATAATTTGAAAATAGTATGGCAGATGATTGGTTTACAATGGAAAGCCAGCAGAAAAATAAAATGGTTGACAATTCATCTGCCAAATAAATTTTGATTTTTAATATTTTATTATTTGATTGAATTTAATTTTTATCAACCTTGTTTGTAATCATACTCCAGTCCTTTTATTATTTTATTTCAATTAATTGTTTGCGTGCTAAATAAAGTATAATTTCTACCGCGTATAAGAAGTATGATATATATATATATATATATATATATATATATATATATATATATATAAGAAGAATGACTTTTAAAGCGTATACATAAGTACACAAACAGTGTTTTTTACATATTTTATACATATAAACATGTTCCCAAACACTTTCTAGCTTACTTATATTTGTGTTATTGTAATTTCGTTAATATATCGTTGGTTTTAGATTTTTATCCAATAAAATGTTTGATTAAACCTGCAACTATTTGCAACCTGACAATATCATAATCACACTATAGTCTCACTGACATCATTTAGAAGAAATTCCGTTTCCTCATTTGTATATTTTTTTTAGAGATTCACGCAACAACATATAGATTTTGAAATATTATAGTATATTGTCTCACAAGGATATAGTATGTACATATGTAATATAATTGTTATCATAGATAAACCGCAATAATGTGAAATTCTCGTTTACACATTATAAACAATTATAAGGAATGACATTGTTACTATTCTGGGTTGCTTAAATATTTGGTGAATTAAAATATTAGGTACAATTCATGTGATTATGAAGATGTAAAGCTGCCATATAAGTTTGAAGCTTTCAAACTGGCTGATACGCTTTCTGAATGAGGAAAGCCGGAGCCTATCGACAGAAACCTGAAAATGGAGCTTGTTTGATGTTTATTTTACCTTCGCAAGTTTTCAAAGCAAAATTTGTATCACATAAACGTCATTTCAAATTAAACGTCGAGGAGATCCCTTTCGGTATTCCAGGAATAGTAGAGATGTGTCTATTCATGCCTTCGTGACAGGCATTAACTTAAGTTAATAGAAAGAAAAAAAGAAAAATATTATTCTTCGATCACATATATCCATTAATACCGCATTCTGTTATATTGAAAATATATATCTACTATACCAGTTTTATGTGGCTTTGATGCGAGTAGATTGTTTTCTATGACTTAATAGGGCTGCTTATCACTAATGCTAATAGTTTACTACATCATTTTTAAACACGGTATAATTCAGCTTTATGAAGCATCTAATATAGCTCTGTTATTCCTAAGTGCCACACAATTCAGGTGACGATGCGAGGTTGCGGCTATAATTTAATATTGAATGGACCGAAGAAAAGTTTAAAGCACAACGTACGAGAAGTATCTAAAATCAGATATGATGTGTAAAAACTGTGTCATTAATTGGAGGACAATTTTTGTAAATTTCGCCTCATGTTTTCCTAAAATAAATCACTCCAGAATAAAAGTAGTTATAATTTAAAAATTGCTAAGATATACATTTTTAAATTATATCCAATATAAAACTCTAAAAATAAACACTTTTTCCAGTTTTATAACTTGGTATTTCAATTGATATCTCTCATAACGTCTGAACTTAAAAATAAAATCGATTATTTTACCTGTTTCCTTTAGAATGTTTATATAAATGTATTTGAATTTTAACTATGTATTGTGTAGATAAATATATTTTTCAACTAGAGTTTCTGAGGAAAACGGTTGTGATAGACGAACAGACTGATGGACACGGTAACACCTAAAATATTGCTGCAAGATTATTTATTCGCAGGTCGTTTTCATTAGTTACGTTTATGGAAAAAACAATTTAGTAATTCTCACCTAAATTTAATATTTTTAGAGATATTTAAGAGTCTAAAAATATAAATTTCTAAAATAGCTCCCGAAACCGATTTTCCGGATTATCATTTGTATTATGTCATCTAGATAGAAAGGAAACTGAGTATGTATTAGGCAATAGGAATGTAATAGTGTATCTTTTTTATACATGTCTTTCGCCTTTAGCAAATGAAGGAAGGGTTAAGACACGAATCAAATACAAATAAATAATAATATATGGAGCTATTACCACAATTGGATTTTGGTAAGATATTGCGACCTCGAGTCATTCGGTAAGATTTATAAGCACTTCAGCAAGATACACCAATAACTGTCACCTATAATTAATTAGATTTTTTCGTTTATAAAATACTAGAACATAAATATCATAGACGTTATCTATTTTACTACTATACAGTGTTAATATACGTTTGTATAAATGTCTTTTTTGTAACTGTGGTCAAAGATGTTGGTGTTTTAGAATTTTATCCTCTTTTGTGTTGTATATTTTATAAAAATGCTTTATAGCATTTGATTAGTTCGTAAAATGGTACTTTTTTAGGTAGCGTAGACATATTAAAGTAAAGATAATAGAACTACACAATTAAATGAAACTACGTGATGTAGTGTTATATCTACTTTCTTTAAGTTCTTTACCACGACCTAGGTTTCGTTGTATTACAACATCTTCAGGGAAGCTGTTGTAATACAACGAAACCTAGGTTGTGGTAAAGAACTTAAAGAGAGTCGAAATAACACTACATCACGTAGTTTCATTTAATTGTGAATAATGAATTTCTACAAAATTAACGCCAAATATATTCAATAGCAGAACTAAATTAAAATCCCAAAATACATTTTATAGTTTTTTGTAATTTGAGTAATCAATACGAAATGTTATGATTGGATAATTAACGAAGAGCGTAATATAATCTATTTCTAACCATATTTTGAATAAACATGACTTCTATTTACATGGTTTCCCATAATTTATATTATTTTCCAACTAACCAAGCGGCGATGACAGAACATCATATCGGAAGTTTAAAACAGACCGTCGCGGAATCTTATCTTGTCAGGCTTAAATATTTCTGCATTATTAAATTAAGACAATTGGTAAAAATATGGTCATGAGGTCATAAATGTCTATATGTTCATATGAAGTCGAATTTTTGAAAGTATACAAAAATTTTAAATTTCTCCATATTTACTTATAATTAAAAATAAATTATAAATGCAGTAAACTTATATTTAACTGTTAAAAAGGAATTAGTATTAATGTCACGTATTAACACAATTAACACGTCGCACATCATATTAACTGTTTTTAAGTTGATATGGCTCAGCAATTCTTAAATATTTGACTTTTCTATAATACTGATCCATTTTAATAAATGTTACATTAGTCAAGAGTAGCCACCTAGGTTCAAAAGTTACAATTGAATCGAAATAAATTTTAAATATTTATACAAAATGCTAACAGCCGGCGCTGTACCATTTTGTTATGTCTTGACGTAAACAAATTAATGAAGATATTCGAGTCCATTACATTGTGTAACTTTATGTACATAAAGGTTAAATTCTCAGTACCAAAGACCTCATTAAATCTGCAAATGTACAGTTTTTTTTCATTTAAAATACCTAATATAATTAAGAAGTAAGTTTTCGGTTAATAAAAAAATTACAATCAAGATGTATTACTAAACTTTCAACAAAACTCCCAGTTTTTGTTTTAATTTCTTTCCTCGGTAGTATTTGCTACCAAATCTTGCAACTGAATAAAGTTATAGGCGAAGTATTTACAATTTCCGCGTGTAATTCCCAATAAGAGTGGCGGGAATGAGGTGAAATCAAGTCCGAACAAGTCCTTCACGTTTTTCGACAACTATTTGCTGGACGCTTCATGGACGTATAATTTATAAGAACTCACCCGTTACGTTATTTTCTTAAATAATTGCTTGATCCTCTTTCGTCTTACCTGCTCAGTTTGTAGGTATTTTTATGAAGATATACCGTAATCATATATTGGCAAACAGGCAGTTGACATTTTCCTCGGTTGGGGCAATAATTAATAAAGAAAATGTAAAATTGGAATTTATGCTTTTACATGTATGTACCATTTTTATACGATCGTGGAAACGAAATCAAATCTATTAGCCTATTTATAGTTACGTAACTTTTTCTTAACCTAAAATATTGGTAAATGTAAGAAAATTTTTCGTTTTGTACCTGATTGTGATATTATCATATATATGATACTTTATGAAAAACAAAACGAACACTATATTATCCTGCTTCTGAAATTAAAGTTTCCAAAATTAAAGTGTCCTTCCATGATATTAGGAAAAAGTACTTGTAAGAATTTGAAACAAATATGACATTCAAAAATATTTTTAATTTTTATAAGGCAGAGATATAATCAATATTAATTATCTTCATTTACGTGTTGTTACGATACCTTATTGTAGTTGTATTATAAAGACAAGGTTTGGTAGATTATAAAAACTTCCTAAGATTGTAGTCCATGGATATTTAATTACTATATGTATAATTATTTTTAGGTAGCAAGTTATGCTCATCAAACTCTTTCAAACCATATCGTAAAATATAATAAATATTATTATATGAATTGATATGGTTTGAAAGGGTTTATGTCATGTAAAATGTTGTATATCGTGTCATATGTCATATTATACCTTATGTCATGTCATGTCACGGTAATATATCATTGTCATGTGTCACACCGTGTAAAATTTTATGTAATATCAAATATCTTATAACATGATGCTTGTTATTTATCATTTCATAAATCGTGTACCATGTCATATATCATACGCGTGTCATACATCATACGCTGTGTCAAACATCAATGTTAATGTCATATGTCTGCCATGCCACGTGTCATGTAATCTGTCATATGTCACGTGATATGTGTCATGTCACATGTCATATGCCATGATTTCCAATTCTTTCAACACCATGTCATACCATACGATTCCGTTCCATTTCATGCGTTGTGCTATGCCATGTTATGTCTTAGTAAGCTAAATTCTGATGTCACATATTAGATCCTGTTAGGTAGCCCAGAGAGCTTCGGCTACCGACACTATGTATTAATAAAAGAAATTGATAGAATAAGTGATATTAAATGAATGGTTAGACTACCATACCACAGACACTAAATACATTATATATTGTTCTATTTTAATTGATTAACTTCAAATAATGGAGATCTACAGTTCATCAGTAAGTAAGTCTCAAACTACAATAATTGGTAACGAGAGGCTTACTGTTATATTTGCATACTCATATTTTTGCACAGTATAAATCTTCCAAAAAGTACCACTTAATTGTTATTCTTGAATTCTGAGAACTTCTAAATATGCTTGTGGACTTTAATTGGTCATATAACAATTTAACCAAAAAAAGAAAATTTAGGTTTTTAAAATTTCGAAACGTTGATAGGGAATTAAGTATGTGTTAAATTATAGATGAAATTGTAATTTCAACACAAAACACGGATTTTCTACTGAAACCATAAGAAATGTAATAAATTCATATACAGTATCTAAATATATTTAAAAGTTTTTTAATCATTCAGAAATATTTAATAACACGGTAACGAAAACATATTAAATACACATAATAATAACACGGTAACGAAAACATATTTAAATAAATCGCGTAATACTCAAGGATTTACGTACGAAAATGATAATTTAACGGTAGTTACCGTGTCAGTTTATAAATCACTCTGCACTCTGATCAGAAACTGTATATTTTTAATTTCTCTGTAAAAACGGAACACAACTCTATATCAGTATTATATAAACAAAACAATATTTGACTTTATTTTATATTGAATAATTCAAACCTTGCTCCTAATTATCTACAGAAGCGATGAATAGTTTGGACTAAATTATAAAAAGCTTTGAAAAAGCTTAGAACTGTAAGCGTTCATTTGTCCATTTCAGGCGACGATATTTAAAAGTTAAAGCTCTTATAATATCCGCACCGTGCTGTTCCTGCTAATGCAAATTGGCTTTTGGACTAGAGCCAGCCGCTTCGCAATAACAGAAAACTCGGTACACGTTTCCTTGGAAAATAAATTAAAAGCTTGTCATTTGTTGCAAATGCCGAAGCTTATACTAAGCGACGTAGTGGTGCTTTTTCGTATTAAAATTCCATTCCTTCTCCAGCTTCGAGTTACACTTATTTCTCGAGAGAAGTAATTAAATGAAAATCTCAAATTCCTGCTAATAATTACCACTCACATTGTGACCTTTAGTTTTGGCTAATACTAGATTTAATTCAGTTCTTCATTTTGATGAAAACCTGTGGTAGTATAAAATAAAAATAAAATAGCCTAATAATGGTTTAGTTCAATTAAACAAAAAAGCTTGGCAAATTGAAGGATATTTTAGGAATATTTCCCGCTTAAAGAGAAATGACTTAAAATTATACCTCTTGAGGTGATCAAGTTGATTCTGATAACTAATTTGATGATTCTGATAAATAATATAATTGGAAATATCTTTCTTTAATTATTTAAACTTACTTAAAACAAACTTGTTGGAGGGCAGATAATAATGAATTACAATGTTAAAGAGCTTCGAAATTGTAACTCAGTAGCCATTGAAATGGTACAAATGCATTAATTTCTGTACAATTTCTTTGACTTAGCAAGGATATTTTAAATTTAAAATCTCACTATAAGCTTATTCAATACAAAATATTGGAACCATTCATGGAAAGAAATCACTCTGATTCGACAGTGGAGACGTTGTACATCGTAAAAATATATACATTTATTGTAGTATAATTAATATAACAGTATTTTCCACTCTTATTTTTTTAAATTAGTAGAGACCACATATAATTTTTTATTATTTTCAAATATGCGACTGAAACATTTGAAGGTACTCATCGTTTCAGTTTACTCATCGTATATTCAGAATGGCTAAAGTGGTTTTAAAAACTTTCAGGCGTATATAAAGAGGCGTACAGCGTCATAACTTCTGACGTATTTTCATACAGCAAAAGTCGCTTATTAACGTCTGTTCATTAGAAGTTGAACAAATTCTCAACATAATATTATGTTATGTTTGGAAATATGCTAATGATGTTACTTTCATGACTTATTTTAACTACCCGTCTATTTATCAAAGTTTTTCCACGATATTGTTAAAAAAATAAGTCAACAATATAACATTATTAATAATACATAAAATAAAACAGTTTATATAACAGATAAAAAACGTTATTGGTTTTCATTAATATTGATCAATTTTACACTATAAATGTTATGCTAGACCGAAATCATTGTTGATAATATCAATTCAAACTTTATATTTTTTATTTACTTACAAGGCTTGTTCTTTATTATTTTAAGGAACAATTCATAAGTATCGAAGGACAGATAATACGGGACCATACACCTAGTCTCCATTTATTTATTTACTTTATATTTTGAGTTCTATCTACAAAGACGTACATTAGGCGAATTTATTGTTAAATGAGCAATCTCAGCACACAAAACTACACAAGTTGAGAACTCAATACTCTGGACCCAAGTGTTGCATTAGATGAAGTTTAAGAAACCATAAAGTTAATAATTTTTGCAATAACCATCAATTTATGTTATTTAAATATCAACACGAGGAAGAAATATAAGATGGAATTGAACAGGATCAAATATAAGGGATAGAGAATCAAGGAATTGGAACTATTGAATACGATAAATTTATGTTGCGTTTCAATAATAGCATAAAGTCTGTAGCTAAGTTTTACTCTACAGTATATATAGAGGTTGAAAATATTTTTTCAGTTGTTTTCCCTTCAAAAATTGTTCTATGAATATTTTTGAATATTAACTATATTTTAATCAAATTTAACACTGACAAAATAGAAAAAATAAAAAGGTGATAAAATGTATTTGTCCATCATATTGTTTAGCGCCTTATAATTTTTTGATAAATAGTTTCAGACGTTTTTTTAGATATTAAATTTTTGGTATTAGGTGTAAGAAAAAATTGCCATGTTTAAATTTTTTATACAACGGATACGGAAAATTAAATTGTAAGTCAATTTAATTGAAGCCATTAAAATTTTACCCTTATCTGATGATCCCGAGCAGG
Source organism: Druceiella hillmani (assembly GCA_039881145.1). Classification (NCBI taxonomy): domain Eukaryota; kingdom Metazoa; phylum Arthropoda; class Insecta; order Lepidoptera; family Hepialidae; genus Druceiella; species Druceiella hillmani. The sequence goes on along the minus strand of JAYKKI010000105.1, from coordinate 3,945,237 downwards.
GTAAACTGTATATAGGTGATTACTCGCAGTTCAGTCCATCTACTCTTAACTATATTGAGATTTGAAGACTAGGGTTTAATCACTTATTGGATAATGTGTCGGTTATACCAAAACCGTTCTCAAAATTAACTTCTTGTCAATTTTTATAATCTGACAGTTCTAATAAAGCTGTTCTAGTCTATGTTAATATATTATATTAGAATAATTCACAAGGTACAAATAAAATAAATATTAAATATATTTTACAGAGGAAAATATGCAAATATATAAAGTGACATAGTTGTGAAAAAGACCAGAATTAATTTGGTAAAAGATTCACGGAAGAACCACGTCTCATCTCATTATTATGGTTTGAAATTAATCATTAATAAATACAAAATTTTGCGACATACATCGAGAATTACATGGGTTGTGTAGTAAAATAAACATGGGTTGTGCAGTAAACCCAAATTATATCACGTAAAAACCCAAGTACACGGGGCGCATTTGCATATTTAGTCGATTTCTTGGAACCAACTTATGCGATGATGAACTTTTATTTTATAAATGTTTGAATAATGGACTTTCAAAATCAATTTCTAGTCTGAAATAACAAAAGTATAATATAATACTAATTATTTTATCTCGAAAACAGTTCATTTTAAAGGTGCCAGTATTTTGCTAGCAATACTACACAAAGAAAATAAGCGGAAATATGGCGTCTAATTATGTATATATATATATATATATATATATATATATATATATATATATATATGTAGTTAATTTTTTTTTTAATTTATATTTGAGAAATTCCAATAATGACTAAAGTGAATTCACAATTAGCGAAGATCCCCATATGTCTATTCATAGGTTTTATTTCATAAAAATCATGGTGTGCATAAAATACATGGTCTGTTTATTACTACGTCTATTTGCTTCAACTATTAATGCTATTATTCCCAAAGACTATTATTTTATTCTACATATTTTGAGCCATGTTTCATAATGTTGTTAAACGAAACTTTGCCATAGTTTACACGAGTAGACGAAACGGGAAATTGAAAATTGTAAAATAACATCATCATTTAGTGAAACAACGTTGTAGGAAGTAATAATATTTTCTGGTATTACGAAATTTTATACCAGAACAAAAATTAACTAAATTATTGTATTTAAAATAAATGCTCTTTACTCATTGCTAGTATTCAAAAATCATATGTTGGATACAAATAATATGTAGGTAGTTTCAGTTAACATATTGCGAACATAATTAACAGGAGAAATTTAAACCTTTTATATTGTCTAATCAACACGAGATATTTAAGAAAGCCATTTTTAATATCCTGTTTTGTAAAGATAAGGTAAGTTGTGATAATAAGTTGTAATAAAAAAAGCTGACGAGGTCTCTGTCCAGCGAAATAGACATATTCTCTCTCTGATTTAAGATTCATTGGACTTATTAAGGTTTAAATTAAAGATTTATTACCTGCTTGAAGGCATGTAAAATAGGACGTCAACTCGAAATGATATCATATGATGTAAAAAGAGTTTTGTTTAAACATTTCTCAAACTTTCAGATTGTATAATTAATTGCATAATTAAATATTATCTTTATCTCCCGATTAGATGGTGTTTTCGTCGATATTGTTAAAAAATCTAGATATCAATATTCTAAAAATTAATACCTAACTTAATGTAAAACAGCTGTAAAAAGAAAAGGTGTTTTTGACATTTGATGAAAAACGAGAGAAAACTATAGTTTTCTCAAAGTTTACTAACTACTAATTTAGTCAAAGATGTGCTTTAGTAGAAGTGAGGCTAATTTTTGTAATTTTTCAGGAGTGAATTTTTAAAATAATAATACCTTTACTCAAGATTCAGTTTTAGGGAAGTAATTTTTACATAAAAACATTAAATGTTTATTTTTCTTTGTTGTCGTATAAATAATCGTTACGTTTGTTGCCGCTTACGACAAGTGGCAGCAATCATCTTCGCCGAATATATAGAATTTCCCACAGCATATCTTTAGAAACAAGCAGAATTTTGTTATGAACATTGTTGACTGTCTATACTTGTAGCAATATCGGTCATTCCTAAAGATTAGGATAACTGGATAATGGGAATTACTGGATAAATTTACACAATTACGCTTATTCAAGCTTTAGTCTGCGGCTTCGCTCACATTATATTTGTTATATTTTTTATCTTCGAGGTTGAGTTTTTTGTTTTTATCTCAAGTTCAGTAGAAGGAATGTGAAAAGCAAAAAAGGGGAAGGGGGGAAAAGGGAGTTCTACCCATGTGTAAATCTCATCCCACTGGAAAAAATATTTTTTAAAACTTTTTTACTGCAGTCTATAATAACACTGTGCTTGATAATGAGACTGCGTGATGATGATGTATCACCATAAGAACCCAACCTATCTTAAACGAATCCAACCTAGCCTAACACAACATAATTTAACCTAATATTTCTGAACCTTATTTCACCAAATCTTAATCAATATGATCCAACCTAAACCATCCTTACCCAATATAATACCTAATAACCTAACCCATCCTAACATAACCCAACTTAACCTAATCTTACTTAATTTAATCTAACCCAACTTAACCTAACCTTACTTAATAATACTAATTTAATCTAACCAAGCATATCTAACCTAACATAACATAACCTAATACAATGTAACTTAGCCTAACTTAACATAATACCACCTAATCCATCCTAACTTAACATAACATGACATAACCCAAACTAAGCTAACCTAAAAATGAACCTAACCTAAAAATGAAGAGAACTATTGTCCAAGTATAAGGGCTAGGACAGGGTGCGGAAATGATAGGAGCGGAGGGATTATTCCTCTTTCATAAACCCTTAGAGATGTTTTCTTTATTAAGAAAAATGTTTTATAAATCCAGTTCGTATTCCATTAAAATAATATTATCGACAAAAATATTGTACTCGATGGTAATGTAAATCTAACCCAACACAAATTTAGCATGATGTAATATAAATCTAATATAACTACAATAGGATTTCACCTAACGCAATAAAACATAACTCAACCTGTTCTAAGATAACCTTACCTAACTGAACCTAACTCAGCCTAACCAAACATAATTTGACCTAAATTACCCCAATCTGATAAAATTTAACCCAACCTTACCCAACCTGAGCTATCCTAACTACCCCGAATCTACTACCCTGATCTAACCTAAGCTACTAATAACTACCCTGATCTAACCTAAGCTATCCTAACTACCCTGAATTTAACCTAACCTAACCAAGTTTGATCTAAGTATGAAATTTTGCGACATCTATCGAGAATTATACGGGTCGATAGTAAAATATTATATCAGCTTCTGGTTCATGGTAAAATGTAGGGATGATAGTAATATAACCTAATCTGACATAATCAAACTGAATCCAATTTAACCTAACCTATCCGGACGAGAAAACAAGGCGGGAGAGGTCAAGATCTCCGACTTTAAACTTAAAAAAGTCTTCACGGTGTTTCAGACGGATAAAAACGCTTAATATATACGTACATATAGACAACATTAGATCGAAATCGAAATTTCTCACATGGCGTTTGAAGCGCCAATTCCATCAGACGGCATTTGATATTTGGAAACTCCAATACGATGAATTGACAACGTAAAATTAAATTAAACTTTTCTTTACGGATCTACACCTGTGCCAGAAAATATTAAAGGCCATAAAATTAACAATATTAAGGCACCAATTTTAGAGAACACGGTGGCTTCGGGGCGTATCTGGAAAAATTCGAACTAAATAGTAGCAAAAAATGTCCAATTACTATCTAAAAGGTATATAATATGGGATAAGATTCCGCGAAAAGATTACTAAAAAAATTATCAAAAGTTAATAAAATGAACACCGTAAATATTTATTTCCAAAATTTGCAGAAATTATTGTAAATAAAGCCCCAATTAAAACACAATTTAAACTGACTTCTTAACTTATAGCTATATAATTTAAAAAAAAAATTCGACTTGAGGGATGAAAAGAATGTACCTGATACCTGACAGTTATGTACATATATGTATAGCAACTTACACTATTAACTATAATAGTGTACATGTTTGTTGCTCCTTTTAATTGCTTCAAAAATAAAAAAAAAACAAACTGAATACTAAAATTAAAGTAAATCATGCCTGAGGAAATGTAATTTGTAATACGAGTTGTTTTTTGATTGACCAATTTAATGATTTCTTTCCACTAACTGGATGAACAATTTTTGATTATTTTAATCGAAGCGCTATTTTAATTTGGACGCAAAATACGACATTGAATTCACTGGGAGAATTAATTAAGCAATTAGTTTTCCAAACGCAAGAAAAAATAAACGGACAAAGGAAATTTTCTTAATAAAATTAGCATAATATCTATTTGTACACTACAGACCAGACAGAAGGTTGATGAAAGTTTCTTAGAAATGTTATAAACTGTTTTTGTGCAAATCTTTAAAAAAAATAAAAAATTTACTTTTTCATAAATTGATTATTATTTACTGCTCTATCTTTTTTTTATATTGTAATGAAGTAATGTGCATTAAATTAAACATTCTGAAGAAAATTGTTTTAAAAAATAATTCTACTAATATTTCACTTGTAAAAATTATTCGTTGAAGTCACAATTGTTTTTAAATTTTAGTAGTGTAGGTACACTATGTGGTTATTTTCCAGAATTATATGTAATTTTAAAAATTTACAATTTAATAGTACAAAATCAGTTGGTTTCTGCGGAAATCAACTGAAATGATAAATTTTAACATATTTTCCAAAAAGTGATAAAAGTCTTTTATGGGAACAAACCTTTATGGGGTTTAATGTAGAATTCGAGGTCAAACAATATTTTACAAAAGAATAATTTTTCGATATATTTATGCATATTTGCAAACGGGTTTTCAAAATACACAAGTTAGTGTCCTAATTTAACAAAAATATATATTTATGTAACCCTTAGAAAGTTTAGTAACTGTTTACCCATAAAAAGTACTCAAAATTTCATTAATTTTGTTCGCGTCTACAACTGCGAAATTGATTAAAAAAAAAAGTTGGCTTCGTAGATAATATGCATATATTAAAAACAAAACAGTTCTACGTATATTTTATTATATCATCGCGAAGAAACTTAACTATCTTTGTAAGTAAATTCCATTGAGGATCCGATAATATAGTACAAAATCGAATATGGCAATTTTACCTGGATAAACTTAAAGTGAGTTTAACCACTGATAAAATACCTTTCATTGATTTTTGTATCAGAGCTTTGTGCTTTCTTTCGCTTTTCATTTGAACATAGCCTAACTTAATTTAGCGATTGGCGCTTCTGCGCGCTTTTCAAAGATAACGCGTAATTGTTGTGAATGATATCTTGCCTTTCCCAGGTTTCGGATTTACGTAACCGTTTGTATTGTTGCAAACTTATTTTCTTACAGCTCGCTTTATGTAGACTTTTTGCCTTTTCATACTCTTGAGCTAAAGTCTCACAAAAAAAGATTAATCAAACGTTACCACAGTAGCTAAATAAACAATGAATTCATTTTCAAACCTTACTCGGGGAAGATATAAAATCTACAAGGGGTTCTCGTAGATTTTAGTCTTTTGTAAAAATGGTTTCATGGGCAAGAGTTTTTATATAAATTTATTAAATCAGACACTTGTTTAAGAATTAAATTTTTAGGTTAGATTAATTAGGTTTTCCATTCGCATCTTAATGCATTAATTTATTTAGAACAAAAGAATCTTTACATTCTTTTGGATCTGAAAATATGACCACGTTTTGATGTAAAATTATATATAAAAATGAAAATTTACATATAAACCGATAAAAAGGTGAAAAAAAATTTAATTTCTTACGATTACATTTTATCGCAGCACTTATTTCGTTTGGACCGAATGACAATTAATTTGATAGTACTAAAAATTCGCTTAACTTGTGAAATAAAATTTATTCAACTTTATGTTCAAAACTTATCCTAATGACGAGTATCGAATTTACATTTGACAGAAATAATTCTTGCAGAAATAACAGTATATCTGGTTTTGAGATACTATTTTGCGTCAATGTGCAAAGGTTATATTTATGCTATTGATGACTTAAAATCTTGAGAGTTGTGTAAAATGGACCTGCGGGTGAAGTAATAAAATACGTAACTGTTTTGTAATGTTTAATATATGGAACTACCAAAGCATAAATTGAATTTCCACATATTTCTCTCTTCCTTTCGAGTCACTGAATTCTTGAGAGTTTCATAAAACACTGTATTTTTATAAGATCATACGCATGTCCGCTCGTCAGTCTAATCGTTCGTGTACCACAGTCGTTCATTTACTTATAATAGTTTGACGTGAAAATTTGAAAAATAGTGCTAAAGTATATCACATATATCTTTAATAGTTAGCACTCAAAACTATTCACATGAAAATTTTACACGAACAAATAATTTTTTTTAACTTTTGGTGCTACGTTTTTTCTTGCATGAAAAGAAAGAATTTAAAGGATTCCGAAATTACTTAGTTTAGAATTTTATGTGAAACTATTTACTTTACATAACTGTCCTACATAAATGAAACTATTTATTTTATGTAGGACAGTTATGGAGATATTGCCAAAAATATCTCCAAAATTTTCTCAGACATCATTTGACGTAAAAATTTAAAACATACTACCCCAATATATCTTGATAGTTAACAATCAAATAAAAATTCAAATGGAAATTTTTGAAGGGATAAATCAAAACCAAAGGAAAACCTTCCTTACTTTTCCTTTGGTTTTATCTGTAATGTAGAAGAGTCATAACGAAAAAAAACGTAAAAATTATTTAATGGAAAGAGCAAGTTACAAGGATTCCAAAATATAATGGAAATAAATTATTTAAAGTATATATAATAAATTTTTTAAAGTTATAAATAAAATAAAACTGTCAGGTTATCTCACGTCGTAGTCAATTAAAATATTTAAGATTATATAAACAATCATTGTAAAAAGTATTAGTTGTTCAGGTAAAATAAGTTTCGCACGCCCTTGAAACGTGTGGAATGTTTTGCGATCAGGCGAAGAGAACCTCAATTTCAACTACTCAGAATTTCAGCAACGTTCGATAACGATTAATAACGTAATCGAAATACATAATGTCAATATGATTCAACTGAAGCCCGGTTTTATTGACATAATATGTGTCCTTCAATATTCGAACGTGCCTTATGTCGGCAGGTTTATCTCTTGTTGACGGTTATGTTTCAAAAGTCCACTTTAACTAAGATAAAATATACGATGTGAATACGTGATGAGAATTCGTTACGTGACAATATTCAACATCAGATATAAGTAAAATCGTTAAATCATTATATGGTTAAAAATATTCCTTTTGTGTACTTGTCTATTTTAATATATATTTAGTTTGAAATTCTTTACTTGCATTTTGAATTATTGTAAAGCATTTATTATTTTAATCAAGTATTAAAGATTGACCTTTAAATTTATCAATGTTGTCTAATTTTTACTCGATTACGTAGAGGAAGGGTTATGAATTTCACAGGCTATGTATGTATGTAAGTATGTCAGTTAGTTTGTTCCCTCGAGCAGACGAAACTACTAAAGTGATTTCTACAAATGAGGGTCCTCAGATTTGTCATGATCCATAGAGTGTCCTAGACTATATAACGTTATCGTTTTGATACAGTGACTAATTTAGGGTATGTAACGTTATGAATTTTACAAGCTATGTATGTATGTGAGTAAATTTGTTCCCTTGTACAATCTAAACTAGTATAGTTATTTCAACAAATGAGGCGTCCTTAGATTCGTTTTGATACAGAGAGTGCCCGAGGGTATGTAACGTTATGAATTTTACAAGGTATATATGTATGTATGTGTGTGAGTAAATTTCTTCCCTTGCACAGACTAAACTAGTAAAATGATTTCAACAAATGAGGTGTCCTTAGATTCGTTTTGATCCAGAGAGTATCGTAGAGTATACCATATAACCTTATAAATTTCATCGACTAGGTTTGTATGTATGTGTGTGAGTTATATTGTTCCCTGGTACAGACTAAACTACTAAAGTGATTTAAAGGATTGAGGTATATTTAAAGTCATGTTGATCCAGAGTGTGTCGTGGAGTATACTACACAGCGTTATAAATTTCACAGGTTGGGTTTGTATGTATGTATTTGAGTTAGTTTGTTCCCACGTAGAGATTAAATTACTAAAGTTGTTTTAAAAAATGTGGATTCCTTAGATTCTTTTTGATCCAGAGAGCGAGATTAACGTTATGAATTTTACAGGCTATGTATGTTTGTACGTACCTATGCATGTATGTAACATGTAGTAAATTTTCTCCCTCGTATAGATTAAATTACTAAAGTACTTTAAAAAATGAATTGTTCTTAGATTCGTCTCAATCCAGGGTATCCTAGGGTATATAACGTTACAGATTTCAAAGACTATGCATGTATTTATTTCGTACTTTTCAGTTATTTTCTCCCATAGCCGGGTCTTAGATTTTCCTATTGTTCCTAATACAATAATAAACAAAGTTTTTCTTCATCTTTCCACAAGAGCTTTGTTTGCGGTTAATATATTTAACAATTATATGTATTATACATTAGCTTGAGGTTGAACTAATCGATCCTCAAAGGAACAATTAACTTGGCCGTTTTTGCCGGCTAATCGTCGTCTCGTAGCCAAATTTACATTTAAATAACATCGCCGAAAACGTGAGACGCATATTCAAAGGTCGAAAAAATTAAGGGTAAAAGGGTCACTCATTCTGTTTCGTTAAACATAATTCTAATCGTATGCACTGGTTTTGCTTAATTCTTTGACCATATTACGTGTGGATCGGTTTAATATTATAGTAATCTGTCTACGTTACTTTGCTGTAGTATGCCTAAAAACACAGATTTTACAATTAGTGAATTTTAACTACGAAAGTTTGCATGCAGGTATGTAAGCAAATTTTCTTTAATTCGTAATATAATGTATTATTTGTGCATAGACTGATTCTGTTTCTCAGTTAATATTTCACGCTATATCTTTTTAAGCAGAGTAAACAATTAATAAATAATGATGTTGAAGCGCTATTCTCCATTTTCTTAGCATACACACCTCTTCCATTTGACTTATTCCCATAGGTATTTTCATGTTCTTCCTTTTACTGTTTTTGGCCCTTACATTTTCATACTTGATAATTGTTTTTGCTCCATCTATGTCTTTCTAGATACATTCTTTTCATTCCTTTTCACAAATTTATTTTTGTCAGTATTTAATATTAGTAAACTATTTTAACATTCAATTGTCATTATTAACGACCAGAATATCGTATTCAAGCTTATTTATATCGATAAATTATTCTGTTTGGTTTTGAGATTTGAATTGATGTTGCTTTTTGATTGAGGAAAAAGATATAAATTACGAAATCACATATATTTGTATTACACCAGAAATTGCAATGTCTGGTTCATAACACATTTTAAATTGATAAAAAACATAGTGAAGAAACGTAAAATTATACAGTTAAAATAATAGTGTAGCGTCGTAAATAATTACTAGAAGGGTAACAGGAAAATTCACTTTGCCACATTAAGAACGTATTGGAAACGTATAAATATTCTCTACATTTTCTTTCTTAACACAAGTTACGGCAAATAAATCCAACGTGACTGATCGGAGAACTTGTCACAAAATAGCGTCAAACATATTACTTATTTATTTTCTTAATAAGTCTTTATTCCATTTATTATAAAGATTGTAATAAGATAGATAAATATAATAATGAATTAAATAATATTGTTATTAAGTCAATAATTTGAGAAAGTTATTAAGATAATATTATTAACGGAAAAATAAATAGAAACAATGATTAAAATATAATGATTACAAAATATAATTAAATTCCACATAAATGCTAGTGTCCGAAAGATAACCTTCTAAATAATATAATCCTAAAATCATAGACGGCTATCCATTAAAACACCGAAATTCCGAATATTGGAAACAAGCATAGAACAAGAGCCCGTTACTGTATATGTACATGATCGGGCCTGATAATGAAAATAGGTTAACATCCCGCACTCGAAACATATTTTTATTTCCGAAACTCATACTGTCTTTACTTTCAAAATGAAAAATGAATGCTAGTGGTGTCACTGAGATTAACTTTTCCTTCTACATTGATTAATTGTAGTTTCGCGGAAAATTTACTTTGAGATTTTAAATCAAGATGGACGATGATGTTGGATATTAAAATAGGTACATTGAGTAGGCATGTGGTATGTGGCGATGAATCAGTCTAAAATAATTTTGATACTTATTTAACAATTAATTTTTGTTATAGTAATTTCGCAAGTTTTTGGTTTTATGCGTTTAATGTTACGATTATCTTCTAGTGACATAATTACCTTCACTCAAAAGATAATGAAATGAAAGTGAATTGCGCTTATTGATAACAAAGAGTTAACCATTATATTACAGTTTTTTGAAAGTATGTTATACAGATATACAATTTGATAAAATGCTTGAATTCACATTTTTTTTATTTTAAGGTTTGATGAGCAAATTACGTAATAAATAGATAAAAGATTTTTTTGAAATTTTAACGTAACTCGTAAACAGTAGTTTGTATGATATGGCTCCATTAAGGAAGTAATGCAAAATTTAATGTCCTACAAAAAATTACACTGCGACAAACATTTTAAATGTACGTGGGAAGAGCATATTTACTTTCTTTTCCTACTTACATTTAAGATTTTCGTCGTAGTATTAACAACATATTTAGCTTTATGTTTTCGTAAAAATGAAATGTTTTCGTAAATTCGTGAATTTAGAGTAAAATCTGTACTGCACCAACTTGGCAAGTTACTTAAGATGTGGTCTTTCACAATATTGTTACAAAACCTATATTGTTGCATAATTTTACTAAGCTATAAGCCTTTTTATAGGTGGTCCATTTCGAACAAAAGAAAAAATGGCGGTTCGATAGGGAAATCTATGTAGTTCCGCATTATATTTCTTATGTTTAGGTACAATTTTTGAAACGTGCTTGATAAGAGACAGAAAAAAACGAGTATGTATGTTTAATTTTTATACCTTTTGAAGTAGCAAAAAAAGGTTGAGACATTGAAATCCATAAGGACAGAACACATTTACCCTAGGTGAGTGTACAAATTTTTAATTGTTTGAAACTGCAGATGCATCTATTAAATTAAAGTAAAGTAAACCCAACGAATACAAAAACATTTATAGGCATCTGCTAAACTTGACAGCAACAGGGCTTAGTTCGCATAATGGTGATAATTCACCAACATGGAAAGCGAACTCTTTCATCATTGTGAATAAAGACACCCGTGGAATGTGCCATATAGGGTACTCGAAGGTTGCAGCTCCTTTATCGCTATGACGAACCGTGGAGGTGGTATTTTATGTAATTTACGGAAACATTTTTTTTAGTTTCGTGACACGTTTATAGCAAAACAAAACTACACAGCGAAAGTGTTTGACCGCATACGCAGATATGTAGGGCGAATGCGAATGAACACGTTATGTTGTAGATTAACATGACCACTATGTTTATCGTTAAATTTTTTGTCGAAGTAAATTTTGTTATGTAAATTTGTCCTTATAGGTGTATAGGAACTCGTTCAAGTTTATCTAAATAGGAACTCGTTCAAGTTTATCTAAATTAATACAATAACTTCAAAAATTGGAATTTCATTTTATTATTCATTCATTTTAATATTGATTAAAAAATTAATGTTTGTAATTAATATCTTTTCATATATCTATGTACTTAGGCATATTTCTCAGAGGGTATTATCAAAGCTATTTCATATTCTCTAATGAAAGGATCTCATTGATAACTTTCAAAACAAAACAAAATTATATGGGTTCCTTATCAACGCTAATAAGTGTGGTTTCACCTAGATTTGCATTGTTTGAAAATGTGGGTTAATAGCAATGTAGTTCATTTTGAAATTTCGTTGTAGGTCTTTTATTTTCTTATTTTACAACTCTGTAGATTCATTTCGATAATTTTACGTTAAATGAGGCAAAATTATGGAAAATATGTGGACCTATTTATTATATTAGCTCGTGTTAAACACGTACTTTTTAAAAAGAATATCGCTTTTTTATCAGTTTTCTAACTATAGTCTCCTTGAGCAATATATTTAAGAAGAAGCCTAAGATTTACCCAACAGTTTGTAGACGCTATCGAACTATTTGTTGAGAAATGATGAAGATGATCGTTTTTATTTTTAAATACCGTTTGTCATATTGAGTTCACATGTACCTCATAACTTTAATCCCGTCCCTATTTTTTAAATCATTGAAAGACAAATTTGAAAAAGTTCATAAACCGTAGCGTCAACATTTTCAAGAGATAGAAAACTACCAAACCCAATTTGCTGCGTGTTACGGGGCATACACTTGGTCGGTATTGTTTATAGCCGTTCCAATGCAAAACTAGCCACACTCACAGCGATCATAACGGAAATTTGTGAATTCTAATTAGAAATGAAACTAGATTTTTCACAGATAATTTGTGAAAAAAAACCTGAATGTTTGAACTGTGTTTTTTGAAACTAAACGCTTTAAATGGCGTATTGGTTGAAATAATTTGCTGTAGGTAATTTATGTTAAGGAAGGTAGGCTTTGGATGTCAAACTTCACTCCATTTTAGTCTGAATATCAGACATTTAAACTAAGATATTTTTTTATTTAAAATATCTTTACTATAATTATTAACTTAAATTTTGTACATGTTGTGCTTATTTTATTATCTCAGGTTTATGATGTGTTTTTTAAATTTTATGTTTCCGTGTCTAAAACGAAAAAGAATGGAATTCTTATTAAGTAGCTCATCTGATATCTATCTGCCGCAGTCATTTTTTTTATTATTTGTGGTTTCATTAGAGGGAATAATATTAATGGAATAATGAATTTATTTTTTATGTTCTTTCGTATTTATTTTTCTTTCTTTAATATCTTTTTTATGTTGATTACCTATTTTATTTAATTGGTAAGACCTTCGTTAAATATACGTTTATAGTTTTATTACATTGCGTGTGTCGAATATGTAGATTTTATGAAGTTATCGCTCTGAAAAACCCGATAATAATATTTAATGAGAAAAGCATTTTGATCTCAATTCGAATCGATCCAATCATTACAAAAAATTGTCCCTAGAATTAATTTATTGAAAAAATAAATTATACTTTCATCGGGAACTGCAAACCCTTTAAAGCGAATATTCCGATCGATATGTTCGGTATAATTGTGATAAGCAGAACGTGTGCTTCGGTAATTTTTAATAGGTCACCAATTCCGGCCGTTATCAAAAAAATTCTACATATTTTCGATCGCATTTAAAAAAAACCCTTTATGTTATGCCACCTAATGAGGCGCGCGAGAGTAAAGAAATCTTTCACAAGTTCATAGGCTCGGGAAGATTCTAAAAAATAATAATATGGTTAAATGTTTGATAAGGCGATATGGCTAATGTTTGATTGAAGGAAATTGCATTTAAAACAATAAATTCACGATCTGTACACTTACGCTTATAACGTTGTAGTGACACTACTCTAAATAAATGATCTCTTATTTATCGATTTTGTTTGTGACCTAAGATAATCGTAAATTACAATTCTTTCGGAAAATTATTTGATATGATAAAATTTTATTTTAAATAAGTTTTTTAATATTTCGAAAATTTTAGAAAATAAGTAAATACGACTGTATATGATCTGCATCTTTTTTTGAATTTTCGTATATTTAGAGAATGCTCCATGTAAGCTAAAGAGAGGCACTGACAACAAAATATTGTTATTGCTCGGTTTTCGGCTTTTGGCGCGCTGCATCTGGAATACAAACTAATAAATAGTTATAAAATTAATATCAAAGACAGCAATATATTTTTTTGCAAATAATAAAGTCCTAAAATTTTGAACAAACAAATATTTTTAAAATTTTTTACTAATTGACCTAAATCAGTTAGTATTAAACGTTATTTCCTTTTCTGCATTATAGGACTACGCTATAATATAATTAAAAAAAAATTATTAATATTTTTAATAATAATCACATTATAAAACTACACGGCACCCCGAAAATAATAGACCTCGTTTACTATATTAATAAGTATACCAATAAGTTCAATTAACATCGACTATGAAACTATGCAAATATTATACTAGTTTTAAGTTTTAGGGTCGTAAACGTTGTACGGTGTAAACAGTTTACGAGTGGTATGACAATCTACTTATTGAGAGGTAATAACCAGTCAGTTAGCTTAGTCAAGACCCCCAGTCGCTTCGCAACATTTTTTATTGCAACTTTGTTATGTGTTATCAAGTGGCCCGTCTCACCGTTCTTATTTAAATCGTACATCACACTCTGAGTAAATAAGAGAGCTCAACGAAAAGCTCGACTTGAACATTTACAAAGTCACCGAGATTGACGAAGGTGTATTGGATGACGTTTTATCTGACCCAACCTTAAGTAAACGACATTTTGCGTTGAGACATGGGATCTGTAAATCCTTCGTGAATTTGAAGAAAAACCCGTTCCACTATCGATTCGTATAAAAGTTTAATAAGAGATTTTGTGCCACCTTGTACATTTGAAACGTGGAATTTGCGTAAAAAAATGGTGTCCGGTTTTCGCAATATATTACGATAACCGAAGGATTAAATTTACCTGCCCAGGATAACTAATTTTAAAAACTTGTACGTTCGAATGAATGAACGATAATCCACATGATGCAAGACCAACCGATCTCAAGGTGCAGTTCTCTGTTAACATGTGTGTTGCCTTAGTTGGAAGCGTAATGATCACACCCACAATTCTACCTCACGTTTTAAACAGTGTTTTTATTTGGGGTACTATAACGCAAAAAATTCTAGTACTTTGGTGAACAAGAGAAAAAAAGTGGAGGTAAGAGTTATACGATGCATAGAAGTAATATATGATGATTTTCTCATAAATGAAAGAGTCACTCGACGATAAAGTCCAAGCTAGAGTTTGTCTTGAAGTCGTGAAAATTTGATTCATTATTTGTTAAATATAAATATCGGTAGCGCTAAATAATAATATCATATGATTTATTTCCATTTCTTAATGTTTTTTTTTTCAAAACGCTAATAAATTCCACTTAAAAAACTTAATTTCTTTATATTTCCGATTTGTTTGGGATTAATAATTTGTTCGGGATAGTTTTAGATCAATAAAAATGATAATCCATGATATTTGCAGGTCCGACAGGATCATCGAAATAACCCACGCAATACTCGAAAAGAGCGAAAATGACGTTCATTTTGACGACGATAGAACGAATTTCAATGTCAGCTTAGGGTTTATTTTTAATTAATTTAGGCAATGTCTATAAATTAAAAAATGATTTTGTTTCATTTTTGTAATCGTTTCTAAAAACATATTATATATTTCGTTAATTTTTATTATTATTTTTACTTCTTATATACAATTATCTATGTATTAAAATATATGCAGTTTTATGAAGATATTTTTTCATTTTGTGTTATGGTTATACATTTTAGTTTATTTTTGCCTTTTCCTGATTGTCAATTGCTGAATGTTAGATATTTTATGCTCTTAAAAATACTCGTTTTTTGAAAAATATGTTCTATTTCTGTAACGTCAGGTCCGTTTTCTCTGGTCTCCTTTATCATACTAATATGATAAACATTATGTAAGTCAAAATGTAGATATATTTAAAATAATGTAGTTCATTCTGGTCCTGGTACAAAAATGTTTTAAAAACATTCGACTATATCTGTATTTAAAATTTAAAATTTAACTGTAAATTCGATATATAGATGGATAATAACGTACAATCAACTGGATTTTAGGGAACAAAGGTGATTCTTCTAATCAAATATTGAGAAAATTAATGGCTAAGTAATACAACTATGATTAGATACTAATTATCTAAATATATTTTTCCAATCTTTTGGTCATTTTTATGGAACTGTAGAAATTGGTGTCCAAAGTTCAAACAGCTATAATGATTACCAAATTTAGTTAGGAGAAAGCACGACAAGAATAAGTATTTTTATGCCATAATATCTCTGGGGTCTAATACGTATTCTATCTTTAAGGTAAAAAAATGTCCCTTTCTAATAAATTTCTGGTTTTAGGATATAAGTTTTGGTATTAATGCACTATTATACTAGCTACAGAAACACTTGTAACTTGCTTTTATTTTATTATTTTAATTTCTCGGAAATTGACTTCCTTAGTAAATCAACTGATCCACTTGTTTTGTAGCATTACCAGCGTTGGTTTCACACAAGGTTTAAGCCCGTTGCGACATAATCACTGTATTTTAGATTGATTTTCGCTGATTATGGCTAACAGATACCATTTTCAAGGCGACTTTTAAATTTATATACGGGGTATACCTTAATTGCTCTGGGGGGATATAGATTTGCTCTGCAAAACATGTAGAGGCATATGAATATTGTACCTTTTATATATATAATATATATATATATATATATATATATATATATATATATATATTATATGTAACATATATCTTTCATATTTATATTTTCTAACTTTACTAAAATACTTGTACATATATTTTTATTCAACGGGAAGCGACGGGAAATATACACAAAAGTATAAAATTGAATAAAACCCTTGTCAAAACTGTCTGCGCTTTGCGGCAAGATAAATTCGTTTATTTTTTACAGAAATTATCAACATAAAAGGAACTGCGTATTTCACGGTTTTAATGAATTATGTAGATAAAGTGATTGTAAAATTTGTAATATATTTATTTACACTTCGGATAAGCTAATTTGGAATGAATTAGGCGGATGAAAGTTATATTTAATTTAGACCAGACACCTATCAAGAATTGATGTTCAGTAAACGCGTTCATTTGATGAACGATAAGTTTAATATACGCAAATGCCTATATTATATACATCAGTATAACGTATAGAAGAAACAAGATTTTACTGCTCATACCAATGCCAGCTTTCTTTTACTAATAAAACAATCAATTTATATTTTTATAAATATGTCACCATGTAGGGTAATACCGAAAGTTTTCAAAATCTTAGACAGAAAATCAGATACAATGTTCGTTACTAATTCTCTTGTACTTAGAAGTTGTTTCCATTTCAATATTTATGTTAATAAAACATTGGATTCATTCCTCTTTTGGAAGTATCTTCCGCGGCCATTTGAAAGTAAGCCATAGATTTTTTTACGCTTATAAACAGAGCACTTGAAGGTGCCTCCTTCATGTTTGGGAGTAAATGAATATTTGCGTGGGATGGGGATTTTTCATTACGCTAGTAGCATTCTATTCGAAATCTGTCGTAACTTTTTTGTTAATGGATGCTATAGCGAAAGTTACCAAAAATTTTGGCAAGAAAATAATTTTGCTGTGAGTTTAATTCATCGCAAACTCAGTTAGTAAAGATGCGAGACTTTGAAGATAGTATCAGATGACCTTATTTTTGTATCGTGGAATAATATATAAAGGTGCACTGTAAAGGTATTAATCCCAAAATTGAGTCTTGGTGTAATGTGAGTAATATTAACCTGTTATATAAAGAGAGTTTTTTTATTTATATAATAGATAATCCTTATTGACATATTAGATATCTGAAATAAGGAGAAAAAATTATATAAAAGAATTAAAACCTGAGGAACAGCAATAAGATTTGAACGAAAAATGACTAAATTGATGCTCAAAAGAAATTGTCACCATTAATGTAAAGTGGGCTTACATGCAAATATTAAAGTCAAATTTAGTATGTAAATGGGCAATTAAAAAGAGTGTTGATGAAGAATTTGTAGATGTATGTGAGGTTTAATACACTTTTACTGAGAATCTGAAATCTGATTTACATGCAAGTTTTATTATTACTGTTTTAGATAATATAGTCTATTTCTTATTAAAGGCATGATTTTCATTACTGAATTTTGGCTTCTTCACAGACATAATGAGATTCGTTATTTCTCATAAAGATACGGATATTATTGTAAATACGAAACAAAAAGCATCACTATGTAATGAAGGCACAAGCTAAAATAGATTTGCTAAGAAACAAACGGGTAGTACAAATACGAAGAAACGTACACAAAGACACAATCTATACTTTGTCAATGTGTAAACTATACATATATATTTGCAAACAAAATACACTTGCTTTAATTCGAGAAATCCCTTTGAAAAACACTATCCTGTTGTCATACGAATAAATGTTCCCTTCATTATTTGGGATGCTCGAAAAATAATCAAAATTATACCAAATATATTCTATAAAATGGAATTAATTTTTGTATTACTCGATAGATTAAAAATATACATCAACAGCTCTCCAAATATAAGCCATAACAAAAATATATAAAATTTTATTTTAGTAAAAATGTCATAGTTATCGAAATTAGCGAAAATCTTTATTTATGTCAGCGTTTCGGGTACAATAGGTTCAAATGTAGATATTTGGTGATTTTATTTTTTTCATAATTTTATAGAAGATTGAAATTATATATGAAATTTTGAAATTTATATTGATTGATTATATTGAAGCTATGAAATTTTGAAATTTTCGGTTTTAATAGTTTTTCAATACCTTTATGGACTTCTCATAAAAAAAACGTTCATCTCATTTTTTCAGGTATTTTAAATTTGCATCGCACAATTTCGGCTGTTTATGCTTCTAAAAAAACTAAGTTAAACTGGTCCATTATTTGACAAAAAAATTCATTTAGTGTTGCTTTTAAAGTATATGATGTTTGCTAATTTCTACTTTTGAAGAAAAGATGCGTATGCTCAAAATAGCTCTGGTTGTATTATTTCATTAGTTAGGAATTTCAATGAAAATAACAGTTATGTATTATTTATGAAATTAATACATCAAAGTAAATATATGAATTTTTTGCCACTTCATCGCGTGGCATCTACTCAAAAAGGATACAAAGATGAATTTTGCATTTTTTGGTCTTACATTATGCAGCTGCATTATCATTGGGTTGTTAACTTGTTTGCAAAGATTCAAGTTGAGAGATTGCAAAGATCACAAAATGGATGAAGACATCCTATCCTACTCTGTTGTTGTTAGATCTGAATGATTTTTCACTTGTCGTATCGATAAGTTGCTGGAAAGCCATTATTTTGAAGCTGCCTTAACCTCCGTGTGGCCAAAAATATATTTTACGAACGACACTCCAGTTACTTTTCTTGAAAAACCGAGATAATTTTCATTGTTTAGGTTCGGTAATTCAAAGAACTTGCTAAAATATCGGTTGAAAAATTTACTTTAAATTAACACTGTATCTGACCTTTTGTGTTAAATTTGGGTTTTCAATTACTCACTTGTAAAAATAGTGCATTTCATAAATACATATCTCTGCTATAAATACATATCTGTCCAGTGGCAGATTTCAATGTTTGAAAAATTGTAAAAAAAACTACACCTCTAATACAAAGTAGGTTTATTTTAACTTTATAACAACAAATGCGGATTTCATTTTTTAAAAACCACGTTTTCCAAATGGCAGCCATCGAGTTTGACACACTCTTCGAGTCTAGCACGCATGTTTTCAAAAACGCGTTTGCAGAGCGACTGGGAACTTCGGCTCGAATCTCTGTCGGAGAGCTGTGGCCCCGTCCTGCTGGAACCATGTGTTCGTGTAAATCTTGAAAAATGAATCGTGTAAATCTTGAAAAATTTGAATGTTATATGGATGGAACTTGAGCTTTTTTTGAATTATTACCTATAAAGTTGATTTCGGAATTCCCAATATCGATGAACGTGTACGCAGTGATAAACGGGGATTTTCAACGACAGAAACCATAACACGCTCGACATTTTCATTCGTGGCTACCAATGGTGTAGGTCCTGGCCTGGGCCTATTTAATGTTGATCCTGTAGCTCTGAACCTTGCTACCCATGACTGAATGAGGTTGATCGATGGTCCATCACGTAATCGACTAATACTATAACGATTATTAAATCGACGGCGTGCTACAGACAGCGAAAATCCACTCGAAATGTACGCCTCGACGGCAAAAGCGCGGTGCTCTCTACTCCACTATTCCATGGCTACTAAAATATGCACCGACGACGCACCCCGCGCTCCTCTTATGTGTTGCGTTCAGAAATTATGTTTGTTCAAACTTTTAAATCTGCCACTGGACACCCTGTACCTTAAAATTTTGTTCAACAACTTTGGTTCTTCTTTATTTTTCTTCAAAATTTCTCGGCAAAATTGGATTTGCTTTGGAGAATTATCGTATATCGTAGCAAGTTGTGCAAAATTTTGCTATCATTCTACAATGTTCGCTTGATCATATCGAAGTATTCAGGTCGTCTAAAATTTCTTGCAAAAATTTTTCATCGCAATTCATAAAATAATATGAATCTTATTGATCCATTGTGATTGTAAGGTATTTAATCTTCCGAATATGCGAGATCAATATTAATGATTGGGCAATGACAAGAAAGTCTCAAAATGTCTCAATGTAAAGTCAAAGAAGAAATGTCTCAATGATAAAAATGTCTCGGTTGTCTCTGCGTTTCCCATAAGACATTCATTAAGAATGTCAGCAAATTCTTGTGTACTTTAATGCATGTTAGCTAATTCCCGAGATGGTATGATTAATGGATTTTAAATATATGTACATGTACACCTAATATGTACACAGTCCAGAAGATTGGCAGATCAGTTCATAACTAATGGGCAACACAAGTGCGGATGCACAAAATAAATACACGTTTATAGAATAAAAGTACGAAAATATAACGATGCATAGTAAATAAAGTAACGTAATATACTGACAGTATTTTCTTTGTCCCGTTAATAAATATTTAAGATACCTATGTCATTAGGTGACGCTATTACTCGGGTTGATAAAAAACGTATATCTATCGTTACGTCTGTTAATGTAATACAAATATAAATTTTTCATGACCTAAATATATTGCTTACTATTTATTTTATAGGCGTAAAACATAACCCATAATTTTAAAAAAACAGCTACATTATCTCTGTGAAATTTTAATCAGTTTTTACAAACATTGTTTTCCTTATGATCTTTGGCTCATTAATTTCGGAATGCTGAAAGTTTAAAAACGTACTTAGTGACAAACGTGCAGGTTAACAATATGTATTACTAAGTAAAATTTCAAGATTCCACGTCGCGCTGTTTCTGAGAAAATCGAATGTGAGCGAATATAAAAAAAACATATATATATTGGCTACTATGTTTTAAGTATATAGTATATGTAGACCTAAACACATGGTGCATATTTAAAAAATTATGACATCTAGGATTATGGAACAAGGAAAATAACATATTTTTATGCATATTTTCAGTATATTTCTGAAGACGTAATACCGAAAACTAAGAAAAAAAATACACCATTAACTTTGATACTACCTCTTTCAAAAGATATCTTACAAACTTAATATACCACTCTAACATTTTCAAATAGACATTTTCCAATTTTACTTATTGAGATATGTGCAGGTTTATTTCTATGCCAAATTTCGTTTTATTACTATGCCAAATTTCAAGTTTCTACGTCAAGCGGTTTTTAAGAAAAACGGCTATGACCGACTGTTGGACAGACACGTTAGTGATCTTAAAATGGTTCTGTTTTCCTGTTTTAAGAATGGAACTCTAAAATGATTAAAAATAAAAAACCTTAGCTTTTAATATCTTAATTAACAAAATAGTTTCATAAACAATACTTTTCCGGCGAAATAATTATTTTTCTTTCCCAAAGTAAAAGTCAGTAAATATTATATCATTTTAAAAATTATGCTAAGTGAACAGTTTTGAGTGTGCTATATGACTATTTTTTTATCTTTTTAATGTAATTTTATGATTATAGTTTAGTTTAACTTAGCACCCTTTTGAAACATACATTGTTAAAATTAGGTTAAAATTTGAAGATCTGAAAAGTGGCGAAGACATTTTCGTGAGAAATTATTGAAATTATTGGCAAAAAATTTTAACTACATTTGACAGCATAATTGTTGGGAAAAATTTAGCAAAGAACATAATCACAAGACACTTATATTTGTGATTATGGCAACCGACCCATTGACTCAAGTGGTTATTAGCTAGCTCTCACAGGGTTGACTTTAGTTTTTTGACATATACAAATATCTTAAGACACTATTTTAAGTACTCATGTCACAACCTAGTTTTCTAAAAATATCTGAGGGAAAATATACATTGAAAGAAAAGACCAAGATATCTAACGCCATACAGAAAAACCCCTGATTCCAAACTACCTCCATGATTTTTTTAATATAATTTCCAACCACTTCCGTGTTTTGTTACCTGACAGTGGTGTCTATTACATCGGTATCAACCATGAGGTTCCCACTATTTAGTTACATTTAATGTAACAATGGTATTCAATTAATGCCAAACAGATATTTTAATGAAAAAATCAACAATTTACCGGCATTGTTTTTTTTAATTAATAACACTGGGTTTAACTTTACTTAAAATATAAATTTACATATTCTCTTGATGATGTTAGGAATTACATACCTGGTACTACATACTTTTAAATTATTCTACCGAACTCGCTGAATTATTACTCATTTGATTATATAAACATATTTAAACATTGATAGATGTTTCGCTATAAATCCACATTAAAAATTTATAAGCATAATTAATCTCTTTGTCATTTACATCATTATAGTTACATTATTATAAAGCAGTGTTCTCTATTCTAGCATCTGAAATTAATCAGTTGATATCGTCGACGATGTCTTCGTATACTATATATAAGTTAATTATTTGGTTTTAATTCAATTTGCTAGTCTGTTTGCACAACGGTAAATTAGTAATACTCCGTACACAAAATAGTAGACATTGTGACATGCCTTATCTCACACTGTCATTTACATTATTATAGTTACTTATTGTTACAAAGCGGTGTTCTCTATTCTAGCATCTAAAATTAATCAGTTAATGCCGTTGAAGATAACTTCGTTAACTGTTTACAAGTGAATTATTTGCTTTTAATTTAATTTACTAGTCTGTTTGCACAAAGGTAAATTAGTAATATTCCGTTCATATACCAGGCAGTCAATATGTCGAATATTTCATAAATGATGATTAATGTATGTGTTTGTGCAAGATTAAATTTACGGTAACTTCTTCCTTCTTCTTTTACTTAATCTTATGTCAGTGACATTAAATGAAACGTTAAAACGAGATATATCCTAACAAAACTTTATATTTAGAATTTTTAGTAATAAGGTATAGATAAAAGTGCACGAAGTTTATACTTCTTTGAATGCATTTGTACGACGACCCGGACACAGTTAACCTATTAAATCGAATATAACTCTAATAGATTTCGTGTAAGCATTATCCTTAATTCTTTGAGTATTATTGAGTAAAGTGTTATTTATTCCATGAAGGGAAATATTTTCACTCACAATATGCTGGGGAGATTTAACCAAGATGCATATAGTTGCGTTGCCCATATATTCGCTAGATATATTGATGTTCAAAATTTAATTAACGCCTGAAATGCCAAAAAACTAAGACTTTTGTAGTAGGTAACCGTAAAGATATAGGCAAACAATAAATTTAAGCTTCGGGTATATAACACTTCATTCTGAATTTTAACTCGAAAAAAAATTAGCGCAGTAAGTTTTATGATTTTTTATTAAACTTAAAGAAGAGGATAGTAAATGTTTTTCAAGCTGTTTCTACCAACATTGTAATGAAGTTATAAAGTAGGATTAGTCAAGGAATTAATATAATTTTTTTTAAAAGTTCATCTTTGCTTTTGTCTGTTTATTATTGTCAACTTTTCGAAAAGGTTAAGCTAACAAAATGAAATGCCACATTTATTATTAAATAGTGGCAAATTAAAATTAGGTAAAATTATTTTGTTTTGTGCTTTTCATCTTTTTTTTTACTTATAATCAATTAAGAAAAGAATTTGATATAATAAACTATAATTCGACAATTGGCTATATTATAAAGAGAAGGAATTCACCTGTAGCTTTCTTGTTACCCTTATTGTTTTTTTGTTTCGCAGTTTTCGCTGCAATATTTTTGAAACTTGGAGATGAGGAAGGTTTCGCTTCTTTATTTTTACTTTTATGAAAAAAAGAGTGGATTTTAGGTAAATAGATCAGAAACCACATTTAAAAAAAAGGTAAAAAAATTATATTATATATAGGGTATGTATATTTTTTTCAAACTTGACCTCTTTCCAGCGATATGCTTGCATGTTTAAAAAAAATTGAAAAGTTATAAATTTCACGGCCTATTTGGTTATTTTTTTGGTATATGTTAGTTTTTTGTGGATGAGTCAAGTAGAGAATAAACACCAGATAGACGACGGTATTTTATTGTAAAAATAGCAGAAATTGCCTTTTGTTCTTATCAAAATTTTGATAAGAAATTTGCACAAAAAGTTTTGAAGAAATGGATATATGACAAAGTTTCAAAATATTTCAATTAAGATATACTATTTAAACATAATGTCAGCACCGTTTAGAATTAAATTTAATTTTTTGGCATTATTGTTTACGATGATAACTTACTTAGGACGTACCTAAGTAAGTTATCAAGTTGGCGCGGTCTCAGAGCTTATGGTAAATTCATCAACTTTGCGAAAACTTTAAACTTAAATATTTCGGTAAACATAAATCGACTAAAATAAACAAATAATTTTTTATAAAACATTAAACGTTCAAAATGACTTATTAAAAATTATATATTGTATTTCACTATCTACAGTTTTTATACAAAACATTTCTCCGTAGGATTAATAGCTCAAGAGATATAGATTAATAGCATAAGATAGATATTTGTTATTGTAATATTTGTTTTTCAGTTTGCCAAATAATTTGGAAAAACAAATTTTTGTAAATTTTTACGCACCATAACTCAAACAGTTAATTGTACGACAATGGATCCGTTCTAAAAATAATAGAAAAGTTAATGGCCTATAAATATTAATTGATTAATCTTCGTTGGAGTATCAAAAGTTCACGAGATATTTAACATCAAAGTTTTCGCATGACTTCTCGGGCTGCGTCAACTTGGCAAATTCTTAAACATGACATAATATTGTTAAATAAAGAAAGCTATTTAAAAAAAAGCTATTTAATTATCAAACCAAGATTTTTGGAAAATTTGACTGGATTATTAATGACAATATAGTGAACGCACATTGTAATTAGGCTGGGTCACGAGGAGATGTGCTCTTTTATGTTCACCGGTGTCCTTAACCTTTATACGGAAATGTTTGTCACCGGCTGTTGAGGCATTATATAGTTGCTGTACATCAGTGGATTAAAGCTTAATTCATACATATAGGTACTTAGTAGTAAGTTACAGTTATGTTCGCTTTCCTATCAGTGACATTTATTACATTGGCCTTAGCATGTTACGTCATAGTATCACGGAGCAGGGCGTG
Source organism: Druceiella hillmani (assembly GCA_039881145.1). Taxonomy (NCBI): domain Eukaryota; kingdom Metazoa; phylum Arthropoda; class Insecta; order Lepidoptera; family Hepialidae; genus Druceiella; species Druceiella hillmani. The sequence goes on along the minus strand of JAYKKI010000105.1, from coordinate 3,919,772 downwards.
CAATTCACGACACGGTTAGCCTTTTGTGATCACGTCTCTTATATATCCCATCTCTTTCGTACTCGTGGAGTCAGTCTATAAAATGCACGTGACCTTATCAAATTATAATCTACTTGCCTTTTCTATGAGATAGTTCGCAGGAAAATTGAGTCATCATGCTTTATATGAAGTTTATATGGAAGTAAGTACAATGTAATGCTTTAAAGATTTTGAACTCTTATATTTAATTACCTTAAACATTTGTTTAAACAAAACATAAACACAAGGAAATATATTAGGTCTCTTTTTCTTCCTTACTTCTTTTATGCTTGGTGTGGTAAGGGTTTGGAAGGGATTTGATATTACCCATTTTCATTTCTAAACTGTTGCGCGGAATTTTTTTCTATCACTACTATTATACGAAACATCCTTTTTGCCCCAAATTAATACACGATAGTTCGTGAACACAAATTGTTGGCCGTATTATTCTGTTATGATTATTCAAAAGTCTGTTAATTATTAAAATAATTGTTAGGAAACGTAAAGTCGATCTTTAATTCAAAATACAACAGAAAACTGTTTTATATGTGTATATATGCGTGCGTGCGTGAGTGCGAATGTGCGTGGTTGCTTGTCGTACGTGCGTGCGTGCACACTCAAGTGCAGATCACTCAAATGCCCATCACAGCCATTGGTTTTAGAAATCTTTATCAGTCTGCACGTCACAGCCATTGGTTTCAGAAACCTTTGGACGCAGAAATTTATTTTTTTAAAAATTTCATCTACCATGTGGGATATTCCTTGAAATAACTAATCACATCCCACGCTGTAGACGAAATTAAAGAAAGATTGGACTTTCATGTTAAATTGTTTTAGATATTGTTGAAAATGTAAACGAAAAATATCCCATTTCTGAAATAGTTGAAATCAAAATTATGGAAAAATAGTATTATTAGAAACTACCTGAAGTTAAGAAGAAAACGATAGCGGTGAATCTAAATTAAATAGTTTTGGAGATATTCAGAGAATTTTAAGCCTACGTAAATAATACTAGTACGTGGATGACCATGCATGGTGAAATATAATACTTTTAAATAGTTTAATGGAAATATCATACACGCTTAAATATTTTTATGTATGTACGAAACCTTCGTCGTGCGAGTTCTGCTCGTACTTATTAGGATTATTACTCGTGTTTATTTAGAATGATACCAACATTACTATATTCTTGAATCATAGAAATTTGGACACTTCTTATGTTTCTGAGTTGTTATGTTTGTTATTAAAATTAACAATTAATTTTCAGTATGTACGTATTGAATCTTAAGTTAGAGGAAATGAGGCTTATATAAGGAAATATTTAAAAATATTATATGAAATCTTTTAAGGGGAGAAATAACAATTCACAAGTAGTAACATGCACTCAAGATAATGCAAAGCATTTCCTTAGGTACTCTTATTTAAAAGTGAAAACTTTAAAGCGATGTATTTTGACTTTTTTATGAATATTAAATAAATGTTTCTCAACTCTTAAAAAAATAGACGAAAAGTCCGTGTGAAAATTATGCTGTATTTTCGAAGAGTTCAAGAGAAAAATATTATCTTAGATAATGTTAAAATTTGTATACCTGAATAATGTTGAAAGCCACATTAAAGAATAGGCAAATTACGACTCGTCGCTTCTCGTAAATTTTAATGTAACGCTCTGGTCGGTTACTATTATTGTAACTATTACAGTTTTATCTGAACCCTGACGGATACCATAGATTTTTTGGTATTTAAAATACAGTAAGTTGATTGTTAAATATGAAGTAAATAATGTAAAATATTCTATGTAGAGTTTGCTATTGCCACATAGGTTTCGTTCTTTGTCCTATAAGGAACAATTGATACTTCACAAATTTTGGAATTTTCCCAAATTACTTGTAAATATTTTTATGTATATGTTTGATCAATATTATAACAGTAAGAACTTTTGCTTATTTAAGCAGACGCCGCCGGAGGCCCGCCATAAAAATGGACGTAATGTCTCTGAAATTATAATTACCCGCCGACAACGCCTGAGCCTTCTGGATCATAAAATGTTGTTGCTGCTCTTATATTCCGCATTGGCCTTACACGTATCCCACTCATATTGTCTTTAATTTCTCCTTCAAATGTTTTAGGCCTATCCTTTAAAGTCTATTCACCTAACCATGGATAATTTTGTAACCTTTCTGAATGTCTAACAAAAATTGTAAGTTATGCTAAAGCAAATGTCACGGATTCGATTCAACCGTCAATTAAATAAGCACAGAAAATAAAATTGTCGGATATAACTCTCCCAACGTTCAATTGCAACATCGGAGAGCGGTGGGCATTCAAAAACAAATTTTTGTCACATGTTGGAATATTACCAATGTTGATAAAATGGCATATTTACAAGTTGCGCTCAAGGGCAAGGCAACAAAGACAATCGATGCTATTGAAAGCAACAGCTCTAACTAGCAAGAAGCATGGCATATTTTGACTAAAAGTATAACAATTCACGTGAAGCTATTTTAACGCATTGGCCAATTTTTCAGCAATTACCACGATTAGGTAGTTAAATATATACCAGTGTCTTAGATTATCTCGTCGTCACTTTCTGGCAACATTTTTGTACAGTCCAAAACCTCGGAGGGCCTGTAAAGAAATGGGCCACATGTATCATAGCTTTGTTAATAAGTTAAATTAACGATTATATAAGGTATTACCGAGGACGACGCTCAAAGATAGTAAGGTACCAGCGTAAACTAATCTTTTTAATTTCTTAGAACAACGGCAAACTGTGCGGATTTATCTTCATCGAACAATAATTCCCATTATAATCACAAAGAAACTAGCTAGCGAAAAAATCAACAACAAGGCAAGGTTCAAAAACAACATACCAAAGGGTTTTACTTGCCTCACCAAGCAGTGGTAAAAGAATTCAAGAGAGAATTCAGAAAAGACGAAAGTAAGGGTGGTCTTGGACATATTCGCCCATAGTAGCACTAGAGTGTTGTTGAATGAGGTCTTATTAACTGGCCCTACCATATATGGTAACATCTTCTCTTTTTTATTAAGATTCCATCTACCTTTTATTAAGCTTCCATCCTATATAACTGCCGGTGACACCAAAAAGACGTATTTACAAATTAAGGTACAAGAATCTGATCAATGATATCTCCGAATTTTGTGGAGGGATCCTGAAGGGATAGTTTGCTCGTATCAGTTTATCAGATTAATTTTAGGTTTAAAATCAGCCTCATATCTCGCCACACGTTTATTGCCTACACCAGTTAGATTTAAATGAACAAGACAATTATCCTAAAGCTACCTCAGTTTTAAATAAAGATTTGTACGTAGACGATCTATTTACCCGGGCCGATACCATAGAACAAATAATCAAGTCGTATAAGGAAATGACGGAGCTTTTATAAGCAGGCCGTTTTTATCTGCAATAATGTGCATCGAATTCGACCGATATTCTTGATGCAATTCCTGATTGTAATATTAATACATCACTACAACATAAAAATGATGCGGCATTTAAAACTCTGGGGGCAAACTGGTCTCCAAAAGAAATTCGATTATTTACACTGTGAGGGAACTAGAGAGTCGCCATATTATTAAAAGAACCATTTTTTCTGAAGTAGCTAAGTTTTTTGATCCTCCGGGATTATTTAATCCAGTAATGATAATAGCTAAATTGGCAAGCAAGAATTATGGAAGCTGGAAGTTGATTGGGATGAGTATCTATCTCTTGAATTATATACACGTTGGATGGCCTGTGCCTCTCAATTGACAGAATTGAATGAGGTCAGCTTTCCTCGAAGAACGTTACTAAGCGATGCAAAAGAGGCGCAGCTTCATGGGTTTTGCTACGCTAGCGCAAATGTTTACGGCCTTGTATCTATTTGCGATCATCAAACAATCTCGGCAATGATAGTAACATTATATTGTGCTAAACCCCGTGGACCTTTGAAAACCATACAAATCGTACCTCGATTGGTACCTCGATTGCTGCGAATTTACTGGCAAATTTATATACCACGGTGAGATCCTTAGTCAATGTAAATATTCTATGGAATAGTAACCTATGGAGAACGTACTTCTGGACCGATTCAACGGTTACCTCACACTGGATAAGCATATCACCTCACGGTTTAAAAACCTTTGTGGCCAAACCGTAATTCTGATATACCATCTAAAATTCATGCTGCGGATTGGAGACATTTGTGTGTTTCATCAGTTTTTGATTAACATTTTAATTAATTTAACACCTTTAATTGACCAATGAAGTCATCGACATCGAAGTATGTTAGAGAGATGAACTTTATCTGGGGCCTTTGCATTTGTCATTAAGAATCATAACAGAACTTCAGAACGATATTGGCATTTTGGACCGGGAAGTTTCTTTTGTTTTATGCACACTCTTTTCCCTGCCATCGTAAACTCACTGATTTTCTTTTGTTGTAGAAATTTTTCTCATAAAATAATTAAGATATTAGCTTTCAAACATGAAAACGAAACAAAATGCATTTGGATGATTATTTTAATATTTATACTGCATAAAATAATGAAATCAATAATAGAGTAAAATAACCTGAACAATGGTTAGATTTTAAAACTTTATTTCTTTATCTCAATATAATATCAACATGTTTAAAATACTTTGAACAATCATAGGGCATTGTCAAAATTTTATATTACTGCATATCTATTATTCTCGTTCATTAGTAAGTGCATCTAGGATAGTATTTATATTAAAATTCATTATGCAGCTTTCTTTGTAGTTACTTGGAATCTCATCTGTTTGATCGATATGAATTTAATTTAATTAAATTGAAAGAAAACAAAAGAAAGGACTTCCTGAAGGCATTGATTTTGGGTGTAGTTAGACCTGGGCTATTTGAAAATGATTGTTTAAATTCACTTATTTCTTCAATATATTGTCAATATCAAATAGGTTATGAGTAACGTTACGCACGTATTTACTCTTCGCAAGCTACCATCTAATAACATTTCTCTAAACGTACAACCATCAAAACTTGAGAAGAAACTAAGAAGATGAAATTTATATTGTATTAATATATGTCACTTTTTTGGAATTTGATTTTGGGCAGAGATTGATAACTGAACACCACCTACTTTTTTCGCTCTGAAATAAGATAATGAAACCAGTAACATACCTATATTTTCATCGGACAGCGTGCCTGTCTAATGTCTGATACATTTTTATATGAATATTTTCAACATAAACAAATTTTAACTTTTTTTTAGCTCGAAATGATAATCTTGTGCAATAGAGTTTTTTCAAGGGGGCAAAGGAATATGCACTGTGATTTGTATTATGTCCATGTACAAATAGTTCCTGCATCGCTAAGCAATGCCCACAGATATTACTTTTATTTTGCATTATTCCGTGTCACTTAGTGTTTCGTTTTTTTTGCCTAATGGTACAGTTTGAGTAGCTCACAGCCAATTTGTATTATACCATCTGCGTCTTAAATAAATTAATTTTAAGATAAAATAATTTTATTTTACATATCAATGCATCGTGGTATGTAAGAAACGTACAAACAAAGCAGAAGCTATCATTGAGCCAACATGTAGCTTTCGGTATAAAAATATATCAAGCAATGCGAATCGTGCCTAAAGACAAAGTACGAAGAAAACCCCTTAAATCCATAATTAACTTTAACATACACCTCGATTAAACCTATGGAACACTTATATATAGAATTAGACACATTCGGCAGAGTTGCTTTCTCAACACTAGTATATTACTTTTAAAAATATTCACAGGCCATAACTTATACAGAAATAAACCGCGTGCAGATAGCGGAAGCATTATTGTAACATTTTTAATGTAAGAACTTCCCAACAAAAATCACTGCAGACTCAAACTTTAAATTCAATAAATGATGGCCAAAGAAATCTGCGCACTACACAAAATACATACATATTTTACTACCCTGTACAATCCAAACTCAAATTCTCCCATTGAAAGGTTTCATACTACAACGAATAAAAAATGTAGACGACACCATGCATCTTATGCGCCATGTATTGATAGCGTATAACAATACGATAGACACGGTAACAAGTCACTCACCCCACGAACTCCTATGTGGAACTACAAATTCATGTAACACTTTAGAAATTTGTTAGATACAACAAGTAATAGTATGACGTACGGGAAAGGAAACAACGTATCAAAGTTAAATAGAGGCATAGAATCCACAAAATTTCAAAGTAGGCAAAATAGTTTTCAAACAGATAGCGAAAACTACGCGTAATGCAAAAGCGTAGCTCATACATAAAGGTCATTGTAAAATCATACGTTTAAACCCATATTACGTAGGCGAAGTAATAGGTAAACACCCGAATGCCAAGACCTACAGAATATTAAGGCGACCCTTGTTACAGGTGCGGAGCACTCGGAACCTTCATGCTCGTCATAACGACCCTAGTGATCGTTTCAACGATCATAAATTTCGTGCATCGCCACAGCTTGTACATTGAAATCTTATAGTCACTATTATATTATAATTAGATTTTTTTATCAAATAGATATGTTTTTTTGAGTTTTTGGGGCTCGCTATACAACTTACATCTATAAAGGATGTCCGGCCCTTTTTAGAAAATAAAAATGGAAAGGTATACTATTCTACAACGTGATGAAATTGATAAGGTTTATTATCAAAATTGATATTCAGTTCACAAAATATTTTGTGCGTTAAGTGAAATTTATGGTGGGTGTAATCTCATCGAAAGAATAAATCGACATTAAAATAAATGTTTAGCCTCTCTTACTTGTGTTAAAAAAGATAAAATAAAATCATTATTATAATTTGAAATATAATGGGGTCATTACGAGGATAAAATTCAGCAGCTTGGAAGGATGACGAACTTACTTAACGACTGGTTTCCACCGTGGCCGTTTTATAAATACACTTCTGAATTTGATTGAATCACAGTACGAAGGCAACAACAAAGACGTTTAGAGGGCGGTAAAATAATGCTTTCAACGCCTTTTTTCTCAAACCATGAATTCTTAATCGTACACTTTTCGCCATCAAAATGGTTTGTTAGACAAAAACTTTTGATCTTAAGTTGGTAGCTCGTAAACTGTCGTCATGTTTTATGAGACCGTATTACAAATCTGAGGGGCTGCAAACATTTCTTTTTGAAGGATGATTTTACTTATGTTAAAGAAGTCACATTTATTTCCTCCGACACCTTTGCATCGAGCCATGTACGGAGGTACGCAAAAAAATTTCGGGATTATGTTTATTAAGCTTAAGGTACCATTTCCATCAAGCCATCTGTTTCTTTTTATTGAAACTGTGGTTTAATTCCTATTCTTTGGATGGTTAATATATTAGTTTACGTATATTCTTAATTGGCGAAACTATAGAGACAAGACTCTGTTGAAGTACATATCGAATTAGCTGTTCCTTCATCTGTATTATTAAATCTTTAGGCATTCCAATCCATGCATGGTCATTCAAGCCTTTCAGATGACGATAAAATATTGGTTTAGAAATATTATAGAAACGACATAATATATTAAGTTTCATAAAACTATCGTAAAATTTTTGGAGTGCAATTTCCATATTATCTTTATATTAGGTGTTATACTTCCGCGGTACGATTTTAATGAAAATATAAAAATATGGTATCCATTTCTGTCTATAATCCATTTCTACATAAAATTGAATAATCTCATAGGAGCGAATGAGGCAAACATCTTATTGAAAATTAAAATTTTCCACTTGAATAAATAATGGCGTCAAAAACATTTTAATTCGGAAAAATATGAGGGGTATTTAATCTTTGCTTTTGGATAAAAATAATAGCTCTTAGTAATGGATCTATGAGGTTGTGCAATGCGTAAAAAAGTACTTAAACATTAGAAAATATTTACTTTTTGGATATTTTCCCATCGAGACACCGTAAAGCATTCTTTTCCCTGGAAGATGGAAGACTAGAGTTTACGTTTTAGGTCACTTGTAACGACGTGTGTACCTTGGGGTGGATGAGTCACACCAGGTACTATTTCGGTGCAGGTAAGATTAAGGAAAGTTCAACTAATATATTATCATATATTACTTAGCAAACTTAACAAAATTTATGTTAATAATAATATAAATTAATTTCGAATATCACTGAATTATGCTGTACTACATTACATTTTTACTACATCAAACGGGGTAGACATTTAAATAAAAATGTATTGATGATATCAATGTATTATAATTAAACTAGCGAAGTGCAAATAGGGAAATATGGCCATAAACTACAAACAAATTAATTGAAGCGTATCTTTTATTTTATTAATTAAATATACACGCAAAGCTATTTAATATTCATAAATTGTAAAATTGTGAATTAGTTGCTGAGATGATTTTGTCGCAATTAATAAAATAAGAAAGAATAAACAGGAAAAAATAAGGTTCATTGTGAAATTGGTATAGTTAGTACGTTTCTGTGGGTTTTATATACAAAATAAGGCGATTATAATAATTTTTTCTCCTTCTATTATCCTGTGATTCTGAAGTACACTATTTAAACGTTAACCTAAGGGTTAAGCGTCCTGCGTTACACGCGTACCAAACGCCGCGTGACATCGTCAAAGCGAATCGTCACGACGCGGAGCTATTATTCGGCTTTAAATATTGAGCGACACGGGTATTATTTCGTTTACAGAAATTTTGATTACATTTCTAATTCATCATTTTTACATCGAATACATTTCTCTATAATTCGAGGTTATGTGTTAGTCTCTAAGATAACAGGTGTCTAAAACATGTCCCGCTACTTTATAACATAAACGTGCCTTTATTTTATTTCATTTCGTTGAATTGAAATACCATATTATTAGTCAGTCGTACTTTAGTTTTAAATCATTGGTACTCATTTTACATGATACCGTTCATAGTAGGAAAAAATTAAAAACTAAACAAAAAAAAACGTGCAAACTCATAAGTATGAAGTTTTTTTAAAATTTTAAGTGTGATAGTAATTAGTTTAAGTAAATGTTGTTAATTATTACGTAACAGTGCTAGATATATTGAGACCATAGCAATCTAATCATTTCGTAAATACACCCATTTTTTCGCAACACGATTGCTTGGTAAAAGAGATTTTGATAAAAATTTGTGGCTCTACAGGCGCCAAATTTATATGAATTTTGATAAAATTTGTGGCATACAGACGCCAAATTTATAATTTCTCTTATAACAAGATGATGGCAAGTAGTTACCGTATTGTTATAAAAACATTTAAATATTTCAATGTATTATATAACACTAACCGTGATATACCGTTTGTATGAAAGAAACCGTGAGTAACTGCGTGAGTTTGTAAAATTATTTTATTACATGGAAGTAAACACAGCACTCATCTCTACTTATACACATACGCACATTCATGTACATGTATATCTATAAACCCATGTACAGAAATATATTCTGTTACATTTGTAGCTTTGATTCATCTTGTTTAATTCGTTCAGTGATAAATAAATAAATTGAACACACATACGTATATTGGAGGGAGGCTATTAGTGTTCGTTTTTACTGAACCCCGTTAGAATTAATAATTTGTAATTTTAATTACAATGTCAGTCATGTAATTAAATAATATTCAAAATATAATATAATACTGTGTTTTGTTAAAACTGGGTAACAAGGAAAAGAAATTCGTACTGTAAATTGCAATCTTTCACCGTTCTGTGTCGAAAACAATTTTCACAAAATTCCTTACGTATTATTGTTAGTATTTGTTTCTGACAGACTAGATAAAATCTTGTAAAATATCATCAATAATTTTATGATTGAGTGAGTTGAGTTTACATTGCTCTAAGCTATTTTTATTTAAAATTTTGTTAAAGGTTTAAATGTTTATAGATTTACATCACCTAGATAACGTGCCCCTAACCAGTACCAGAACTACCAACGGACACAGGTATCAATTTTTTGCTTCAAAAATCTACATTGCCCTCACCTACGACATTCCAGAAATAAAATATGTAACAGTTGTGGCATTTAAAATGTTGGTAATACGCTGGTTTGTTGACAAGCGAAGATGGCAGACGAAAATATTATAGAATATTGAACATTATAATGCTTTGTTTTTGTGAAGTTTTGTACAATTTGTTCATATCTATTATTTATGTCTATATCAGAACATTTATGTTGTGTGTGTGTAAAATATTTGTGTATTTGCGCGAGTGAGGTTAAATGTTTTAATTGTTAATGAACATTTTTTTCTATGATAAGAGATGATGTATGGATACATGCAATTATAAATATTGGTATATGTAGATTATTGTTGCGCTGATGGAATCGCTTGGGTAATTGATGAGATATTTCTTAATGCGGAATTCGGACAAATAGCCACCGCAATTCTTGATATCAACGAACAGAAAAAGGAAGTAGGGTGATGAAGTTACGGTTTATATACCATTTACCATACTAATCATACGGGAAGGGACGACATTACAATGAACTAAATATTTTATTATTGTGAACAATTTTCTAAATTTATTTATTTCTGTTTTCAGTTTATATTACTGTGTATTTTATGAATTGTACGTTTTACATAAATCACTAAGCATCTATTGACGTAATTGTATTTCACTGCTATGCTTTCCTAATAATAGCAATTTTAACAGGTGTAGGTACCTAATATAAGATAGCTAGTTTACACATCAAATGACTATCCAAATTTAAAATTATGTAGTATATCCTATTTCAAATATACAAAGATAAGGAAGATATGCAATTAATTTTGCCTAAGTTTAAGTTTAACAAATACTTTCAACATTTTCATTTTATATTTTAAACTTTTCATCTTATAGTTTACATTAAGGTCAACAACATTATTCTATGATTACACGTCTACATTTTGATTCGACATGAGTTTACAGTTTACATCTCCAGTATTGATTTATATTAAAATAGAGTTGTACGGTAGGTCTTATTTTATATCCATGTTAATAAATGTGTCAATATGCATATCTGAATTCACTTTTTATTAAAAACTTTGTTCTTTATTTAAATTTATACAGCAAAATATATATTCAAAATTGATTTGAATTTAAAACTAAATTCAAATAAAGAGCCGTATGGAAAAGTTATTGTAACCCGTAAATTTTCAATTAATATTAGTGAATTATTTACAAAATTATTTACGGAGTTACGGTTTATATATCCTCAACGATATATGAATTATACCGGAAGGGACAACATTATCATAAGCTAAATGTTTTATATATTCAAATGCATTTTTAAATTTCGTGTAAATAAATTTTTTTTTTCATCTGTAATAATTTATTCCTTTATTATGGTTACATTTAAGATGCTTATGTGATCAGTCATAAATAATACGGAGACCCTAAAATACGCCTTACTGCTACTTAGGTAGCAATATATATGCTAATCGACCATTTCGCTTATTAGTGCCTAAAACAAAATTCTGTATCGTTAGTTTGTTTCATAAATAGAGTCTTATGCAAAAAAAAGGTTCTTATAATATCCATCAACAAAAAAAAATTCATTAATAAATTAAATGTGTAAGATATAAAATATAATTTTCCATTAACTTAAAAGAACATATAAATAATTGGATCTGTTGAACTGTAGATCCAAGAACAATCATCGATGTCGTAATATCATTTGCTCGAAATTATGACGTCATCTATAACCATATATTCTTTATGTGGTCATATTGATACTGCGTCACACCGTAAGGGTAAATATTTTAAATATTTTAAGAAGTTTTCTAATTGTTACAGAAATTAACAATTTTGTAATATTAAAATGCCAATTGCAATAAAACATCCGCAAAAAACGTGTTAATATAAGGAAATAAAAAAACAAAGTTAATTTTTAGTTCTTTCCGTTTTGGCGGTAAAAATATGCGTTAGACTTGATTTACGCTTAAACATCAATTGAAATTTCATAACGTCAAAAAAAGTATTCAGGAAACGGAGGCAATAAACATTAATATTTTTATGCCACAACATAATGACGACGGATATACGGGGGCCCGATTTCCTTTGAAGATGTATATTTAATCCAAGGCGATAATTATATTTTAAGTAGTGTTTGGTAAAGTAAACATTACTTGTTTGGTAAAGTGTTTAGTTAGTGGTGTTTGGCTAAACTTTAAATGGGCTTAACCACGCACCAGAAGAAATAATTTTCAGAGTTTTCTCCACACAAGTGGGAAAAATGTAAATTATGTTTATGTCAATTATAAATTTAGATTATATTTTACTTGAATAAAATAAATCTACGTAAAACTAAATTATAGCATTCGCCGATATAGAGACCTCATATTAAGAGTACGAGGGTTCTACATTGAGTTTTCAAAGTTTGACATTTATTGTTTTTCAGATAGATAGAGTATTTTTGGTTGTCCTCGCTTCTTTCGCAGAAGTAAATAAAAGCACTATTCAATTCTTTACTTTAATTAGTTGGAAAAAAAATAACTTTACGTAATTATGAGCGTTTTAGGGTTAATTCAAATGAATATTTCGATGCCCGGTGTAAATAGGTAATTTATTGTTTACGGCTGTAAACTTTAAGAACACACGTTGACTTGGATATCCCCACATATGGGCTAGTAATATTTAGTAAATGCGGCAAATATATATATATATATATATATATATATATATATATATATATATATATATATATATACATGTTAGTCTACGATAACAAGATTAGTTTTTGTTTTTTTTTATTATCCATTATAATCTATCACTTTTTAGTGAAAAAGCAGACAAATATAATGAAATATTGTGGTTGTGTGAGACCAAGAACTTTTGCGCATGATAAAAAATTTATCTCGGTAGGATCTAGTATAGAAATAGATTTTCGAAGATAAATTTCTCCTGTCCTTTGCATAGGAAGAAAAAGAAAATTAGCACAGTAATGGAGGTATAACAGGAAATGTATCGGAGGTTATGGTTCAAGTAAACGGTTAAGGTAAATCGAATTTTATCCTCGAAATTGACAACCGAATTGTGTCGGTACGGAGAATATTACTAACAGTATATTTAAACAAAATAGGAATAACAATAGACTTTTGTTAAACGCTAGATCGACAAACTACTCCTTATGGTAAATTCTATGTAATTTTGCACCAACTCTTAACTAATAATTAGAAAGTTTTATTATTGAACCCCAAACAACGAGTAATACAGTTTTCTTCATGTATATAACATTGTTTATTAGGATTGTAAATAGCAACATCGATATCAAAGACAGATGTTGACAAAGACAGACGTTGACCGATATCAAAGATAGACGTTGAAGTACCTTAGCAGATCATACCTTGCCTTGTCTTCCTAGTTTTATGATCCCATCTTATTATTTCTCAAGTTATATTTGTCAATGGATAAGCGACTTCAATAGGAGAATGTATCAGAAGCATGATATTATTCAGAGGCACATTATTAACTACATAATCCTTTCGGTACAGTCTTCACAAATTTCTTACTGCCAGATTGATCAAGAGTCAATTTGTAAGTTTTAATGAAAGCTTGATAGTATTCTGACTGTTAATCTAGTACATCCCCTACACCCATATATCCTTTGTCGTTTGACATTATTTTAGAACAAGAAACATTTGTATATACTCTATTCATTTTATCTCATCTAGAAACTAGTTTTATTACTCCCCTAATGCAGTTAAAAATAATTTAGCTAAAAGAACCCATGAAAATCATATGATTAGTGGACAAGAATGAGGGGTAGAGCAAACATATTGCAGGAACAAGTGGAGAATAACAATAAAGAAATAGTAGAGAGCAGGCTGGAGTTGCCTAATTTACAATAGTTTCAAGATTACCTGAAGTGCTACTCTTTCCAGATAAGAAAATACATTTAGTTACACATTAAGACAATTAGGTATACATTAAGTTATGCATTAGGACAATTACATAATTAAAATAATTATATATACATTAAGATAATTATATTTCAAGATAAGGGACGATATTAATTATACAAACATACAATTGTTAGTAATATTCGTATTTCCAAAATAGCATGTCTTAAATAAATTACACAGAGATTTTGTGACAAAATAATCGATCAACATAAAGCTTGAATTTATTTGTATTTTTCAATTATTGTGTCGATACATACGATTTTTTTGTTCCGCAGTTTATTAAACACAGCTTATAATAAGGAAAACGATTTATATGTAAATAAGTCTCTGTTAAATTTATGGAAATTATAGCTGAGACTCGAATATCGTGAACGTGCCGTCTACTTATTTGTTCAACATAATATGTTTGCGTATATTTTAATGGTTTATCAATTTAAAGAAGATAATGGTTTGAATATGTCCGGAATTTGGAGTAATGTTACAAATATTAGTTGATAAAATACTACAGTGCACATAAAATATGTTATATTGGAGGAGGATTATTTTTCTTTAATTGAAGTAGCATCGACCCGGAAGTTTCATTAGTCATTTTCCTAGGTTGGCCTGAGCATTTATCAGATTGTATGATGTAAGTAGTAAGTAGCTTCATAACAAAAACATTGTGCTGGATTACAGTTTTAATTAGTTTTTTTGAAGGCGTGTAAAATCTCGTCATACTTTCTAATACGTTACGTATGTTGAAAAAAGTTAAAGTTTATAATTGTGAACAGACAAAACTACGTATGTGAAATAAAAATTAATTATTTCCAAATGTTTATAATCTTGGAATACTTAGCTCAGTCGTAAATCTTACCTTTTTAATTTAAAAATTTAAATAAAAGACGAAATTGAATATCAACTCCAATTTCCGTATAATATGTATATGAATATTGAAATTATAAATATAGCCGTATTATTCGTCCAATGAATATCAGCCGATCAAGACGGACACACATTGATTACGAAAACAATTTTACATAAGTCCGGGAATCGGTGGGACACCTTAATGTGATGTTATTATATTTATTTATTGATTTTTTTTTCATTACACGAGTTAGCATAAATATTCCTTGAATGTCAGAAATAAAAATTAAATCTGTTAAATATAACTAGAATTCGTAACACGAGGTTAACGTTAGCTAGTAGAATTTTTTATACATGCTTAGGCGTATAAAAAACTATATACCCTATATAGTATTTTTATTAAATATATAAAAATATTAATGTAAATTTTTACCACATAAATATATTGCTTATTTCATAAGAGTAAAATTATCATGAATATCTCAAAAAGGACTTTTCTGTGTGCAAAATTTGGATATATACGATTTAACATTTTTATAATTTTCACTTCAAACCTTGTAAATAAATATACAAATAGGTATTTGTATTGAATCAGTTTACACATGTTTCACATATTTACATACATTTGTTGAACATGAATTTTTTGTATGTTTTTGTATTTTTGGGGAAATGTTCTATGAAACTAATAAGTGAAACTTTAAAATTCCGACAAATTTAATAAACGTATTCAACTGCATGAATGGTATTTTTTGTAAATTTAGGGGAAATGTTTTATCAACCTAATAAATAAAATTTTAAAATTCCGACAAATTTAATAAACATATTCAAACCTTTTCGTAAATGTAGTCAACATCTACATACTGTTTCAATGCCAATACCTATTTGTGTATTTATTTACTAGTTTTGAAGTGAATGATATAAAAATGTTAAGTCAACTATATCGAAATTGTGCACACAGAAAACTTTTTATTGTCAAATATAATAATAAAGTATGTTATATGTGTATATAACATACTTTATTATTATATTTGACAATAAAAAGTTTTCTGTGTGCACAATTTCGATATAGTTGACTTAATATTTTTATAATAATGGAGTTATGGTTCAAGTAAACGGTTACATACACACACACACACACACATATATATATATATATATAAATATATATATATACATATATATATAAATATATATATATATATATATATATATATATATATATATATATTGTATGTATATATTGAATGTTAATTACTTTGGATAGAAGAAATTTTAATTTAGGATAGCTTTTTTAAAAATTAAGCTAATATTACGTCGATAAAAGATCCAGTCGCCTCGTTGTGTGAGTGTCGCTATCATTCGCTTTTACACGTGGATGTCCGCTATCAGTCGCCCCTACGGGTGAATGTCCGCTGACCTAGCAAATTGGTCTTGTTCAATTTGATGATAGGCATGATCCGTCATCTTGATCTATTTTTTACTCGATTTATGACCACAGGAAGGCCATCGTGTAGTATATTATAGACATATTTTAAACTGAAATCTAATGACCTCCATTTTTAAATTTTTTTGTATTATTAATAATTTTTCATTTTCATGGTATTTTTAAATTTCGGTCACATGAAAAAGTATTTGCTTTTTTTATACGCTGTAATCTAGGAACTATAAGGAGACCTAACGTTTAGCTAGCTATTGGCTGGGTGCGTGACATCAGCGCATCCGGGTGTCAGCAGCTTTATAGGCGCTTCAATTTTATTAGTATCTACGTAAAAATTCATATTAACAACTCTTTTAAATGTTTACGTGAATAGTATAAAAATAAAGGAAAATATCTAAATAAATGATTTTATTAACGAATAATAACAATATTTTAGTTGCCTGTACCCAGAATATTCATCTATTTTTTTTAAGTACAACAAAATGAGTAAAATAATAAATGTATTACACATATTATAACATTTCAGCCACAAATAATGTCACACGGAATGCATTTTATACCGTCTATCCATTTTTTTATCTAATTATATATATACATAAAAATAACGTATTTAAAAAGATACGACTCAGTATGCCAAAAATTAATTTTAAAAAATTTACTTACAATGAATATCTTTATTTTGTTATTGCTGAAGTATTTTTCACTATCTTCATTTTAAAATTATGATTATATACTACACACTCAATAAGCATCTTAACAGAAATATTAAAAATAATATTTAACAAAGTAAATAATTATGACTTTTAAATATTTAGTTTATGACATACAAATTTTTTAATTTATATTTTTATGGACCTTCTTTACTTACTTTAAATTTCTTCTTTTTTTGAGGTAAATAAACGGTGAATTGTTGTTTCTCATTGTTGCTAAAGTGCATTTTTTTCCCATTATTAATTTACAATTAAAAAAAGTCAAAGATTACATTTTACATAGACATTTTTAAAATTGGTAGAATTGAATGTTTTTGTTGATATTAAGTGAGATAGACGTCATCTTTTTAAAATTTTGTAGTTTCCCTCAGTTTGATTTAATTTATGAATTTTATAAGTTCGAATAGGTATTGTGCAATTTGCTTTAAGTATTACTATCATTGATTGACGTGGGAGTTTGTAGTGAAAAGTATTTTAACACTTTTCTTGATTCTGTGAAGTGTCAGTCACTTTCGTGCACATTTGTTTGTTGTTAGAGTATAATCTAAAAATGAAAAATTTTGGGAAAGGCCTTCCAATTTTTAATTAATGTGCACATTTCAATGAAATATTTTTTTTAATATAAACTGTCAGCCATTATTGTTATTTTTTAAATACTTATACCTCTATTACGATAGTAAATATTTTAAATAATTTTTTTCACTTTTCAGCGTCAATTTCTGTTTGATGTCTTCGTTTTCAGATGCAAGTCATTATTTATTAAAGGTTTACTCGAGAATAGTAGATTTAATTCGTATCCTTCGGAAGAAAAATAGTTTTCTTTTATTTAATCCTTTCTGAGTGTCGTAGAATCTTATAAAATTATAAAGTCTACACATATAAATGAAATTGGAATGTCTGTCTAGGATTTCAAATTCCTAATTTATTGTTTGTGGATTTAATTATATTAACTACATCCAACCGCATACAATCGTTTTTACAAATTTAGTTTGTCCGGATGTATTTATCCGGGTGAAACCCCACTAAAGATGAACGGATTTTGAGAACTTACGCACATGCAATCTGTAGCTTCGGGGAATTACAAGAATTATTTAAAAAATCAGGGATATACGTGGTGGAGTTTAGATTTTGCGAAAGTTATCTACCGCACATAATATATTCCATTAATTTAAATTAAGTCACGGAACAATCATTGCGTGTGTTTGACTCGTACTTTATTGTTTAGCTATTATATTATTAGGTCTTCGTGGCATTATTGTTAAATTTATCAATGCATTACCATAAAAATATTACTTGGGCATTAGTTGAAATTCCAATTATTTTTTTATCAATATAGTGTGCTATATTGACAGCACTTTCGTTATGAAACATTTGATACCGTGACTTTCTTGCGCTCATAGCTATTGGCGTGTTTGTGTGAAAAATATTTTACTTAAAACAATAACTAAATATGTCTCAAAAATATTTGGCATTAACTTATTTAAATAATAAAATGACTTCTGATTTTATTTAAATAATTAAAATTAAATCACAAAAAAATTTAAGGCTAAAATATAGAAAATATAACTTACGTTATTTCTTTTATATTTTTACTATAGTGTGACGCGCTCAACGATAATAGAGAATAAGTCACAAATTAACGAAGCATACCATGGTAAGTAGTTTATTAAGCAAGTATAGAAAAGTGTCAAGCATTATGAAGTTTCACATATCTCGGTTGAGACAACAATATAATTGTGGTTGAGGATAGTTCACCAATCAGTTTACTAGACGTTATTCAGACGAGTAATGATATATGAAATTATAAGGGAAACAAATATAGACAATTGAAATAAATACCATCAATTACAAAATAAGAAAATTATTATCACATCTCTTTTATCATTAGTACTTATTTTTTTAAAAGTTTTATGCGTAAGTTTCTAGAAGCGATTTGAAATATAGACAGGAAATATATTAAATTGAAATCAGAAAGACTGCGAATACTTTTCGGCTTTGTGCATAAACAACGAATGGAATTTTTAAAAATATTGAATACTTAAATGTAACCTTAATTAAAATCCCGTTATTTGAATTTCAATTGATAGCGTACATATATTCTTTATAGATGCATAAATTTAAATATTGTTTTTTTATTTAGTGGAGATATTTTTCGGGATGGTACCATTGTTGTATTATTAGAACATGTTCAGTAGTTAAATAGACAAAATTATACATTGCATGTTCACTAAAGAACAAATTTAATGTATCGATTTTTCCCGATACTGTAGCAACAAAGAAATTGAACTCGTTGAGTGTTTACTCAGTATTAAAAATTGCAACTTGGTTTTAACTTTAAAAATACGGGAAGACATTCCATAAATTTGAATAAGAAAATAAACTACTATATCAAAATAAAGGCAAGAAGTTAAATATTAAAACGTTTTATTTCATTATATATATATATATATATATATATATATACATATATATATATATATATATATATATATATATATATAAATTTATTCAGTTTCATCTTCAAGATATACGATAAGTAGCACGAATATAAACTTGCTTCTAGGTAAACTTACTAAACCCGTTGGTATTAAACATACAACATCTTTGCTGAAACTTTAAATGAATATACACATTAACAAAGATATTCTCCAAATACATAAAGCTCAAAGACAAACTGGGCTAGTGTTGAAACAATACGCCAAACAGAAACAATGTCGATTAGACCATAGCTAATAGTAATATCCAGAACTCTGAAGTTTTTAGAGGTTAGTGAAAGTTAAGTTACTAACTTTTGTAGTACGTTGTTAATGTTTATTTTATTACTATAACTAAATATTTGCCAAAACTACGAAGTTTTTGTTTTTTTTAAAGAAAATATTGATTTATATGAATTTGAGTAGCGAACAACAAAATGTCCTAAAGTATGACTCATCGTAAATATTTTATTTTATGTTTTGAATAATCACTGCAATCCAAGAATTCATTTGTTGGGCGCCCTTTTGTTAATTTATAGGTAGGTATCTTGGATGTATCAAACAGCCACTGCTCATCACTTCTAATTAATCTATCTTAGTGTTTTAGTCCTCCGCCCACTTCCTTTTGAATTACGACGTACTGTCTTAGTTTTCGGTGTAAATAGCAGGTTTTGTCATTAGACAAATTTGTCAGAGCTATTGTTGGTTATTCTCGGAAAACTTCAATTTCTCATAGAATATATAAGAAGTTACACGTGACTTATTCCAAATTTAAAGGAAACAAATCAATATAATTATTGGACAAGAATTTACCTGAATTAAACAACATTGAATAAAAAAAGATGCAATTAATATTAAACTGTATAATAAAGGCATTTTTACACAACAAGGAAAGTCTGTATAAGACTAATTACAATTAAAAAAATTAATTACATACCAAAGAAAGTCTAAATATGACTTAACTACAACATTTTACTGTTACTGCTTGAAATAAAACGGCCATTGAATATATTTGGCGTTAATTTTGTAGAAATTCATTATTCACAATTAAATGAAACTACGTGATGTATTATTATTTCTACTTTCTTTGAGTTCTTTACCACGACCTAGGTTTCGTTGTATTACAACATCATTACTAATAGCCTACCTGAATATGTTGTAATACAACGAAACCTACGTCGCGGTAAAGAAATAAAAGTAAGCAGAAATAATACTACATCACGTAATTTCATTTAATTGTAAATAACTTTCCCAGTTAAACGTTTAAATGATCAGTTTTAGTGCTAAATTTTAAGTTACTTTTAGTGATAAATTATATCCCTACTTTCTGTTCTTAAAAATTCAAAATTAAGCGATAACGCACTAATAAAATGTAATAAAAAGTGACTTTCTGAGAAAGCTATTTTTTAATTAAAACTTTTTGATGCTTCGCAGAAAGCCGATTTTTAGGGAGCGCCGATAACGAAGATATGCACCATGGCTACGACCGAATTCCGACTGATTATAAAAGGGTGACAACATTTTTAAGCATTTTTTATCTTCTTGCCTTGGGACATCATAAGTATCAGGCTAACGAAACTAATTATTAATAGTAATATACGGTTAAGTTTGCCTGCTTGATTTTTGTCCAACTTTTAATATCAATTATCCGCATGTGCGTCGATCAATGCAAAAGATGTACCCACTCTGCCTAAGATAATTTTCATACATTTATATCAAGTGGTTTTAACATGCGTTATTTCATTTAATTATGTGTTATGTTAACGAGATTATTAAAGTAACCATCCACCGGTTAACTTAATTTTGTTCAGAAATTCTTCAAATGTATGTCCTTGTCATTTCTTTTATCAAGAGTAATGGGAAAGAACTGAAAGTTTTCTTCTCTATTATAGAATAAATACACTGAAAAAAAATTTCAAAGATAAAATAAAGGTAATGATTAACTTTAATACAAAAAGTTTATATATATATATATATATATATATATATATATATATATACACACACACACACACACATATATATATATATATATATATATATATATATATACATTTGAATTCTGTTGTTATTTATCTGACAAAACTTATCATTTTTATTCACATTCGTTTTGTTTTGCGACGTTTACTGATAATGTATAATGGACAAAATATATGCATTTCAACATTACTTTATTTCTGTGTTAATATTAAATTATTTGTACATTATTTTAAAAGTTACAAATTTCACTACAAACATCTATCGACCTTCTATTGTTAACTGGTTTATTAGAAGCACGCTATGTGTGAATACTGGTGAGTCACTCAATCTTTCCCCAATTGAGAACCTGGGAAGTAGGTAAATTGTCGGACACGTCTGTGGAAGTATTATATAATGTTATGTTTAGAAAAAAATATATCTAGGTTATTTTATATTACCTATTCCTAAGAAATTGCCCAATACTGTTCATAATGGTGCATCAAAGAATATGATTAAAATATTTAAACCTAAACGAGTGGGGGCAACATTTGTATGAATTACCCGTTACTTTTAATTGTGATTCAAATTATTAATGAACGTTGTTTACAGTTCTGATATCAGAATCAGAGTTCATCAGATCTCTTGATATGGAAATTGTGTTCTAACAGTCAAGAGATGTGTTAGAGCCATATTGAGTTATTATAGGCAAGAAATATAAGTGTACTTTTTTAAGACACATAAAAAGTAAATGAAGATTTCTCAAAATTTTCATCTTTATTTCATTTCACTTTAAAGAAAATAAAAACACGATTTTACTGCGAAACTTAGTGCCAAAATATCGATTATTGGATTATTAAATATTTAATATAATTGGTTGAAAATTGTAATAATTCAAAATGACAATATTTTATTTTTATTTTTTGTTATAATGATTGCATGGTAATAATTTATCCCAGGTATCAATTAAATTTGTTAAACTTAATTTCATCGCCACCTGTGTGAGGAATGGTATTTGCGACTTGACGTTTTGTAAAATGATTAATAGTTCCAATGTTTTTTTTCTTCTTCTGTATGGCTTTCTAATGTTTAAGTGCCAACAATATTGTATTGAATTATATTGAAATATGGAATAATTTTTGTAAGGTATAGAACATTCTAGAAGGAATTTCTGTTGCATTCCTTGTTTAAATATTAAAATTGTCCTTTGTTTTTACGTGTTCTTTTAGCGAAATTGTCCATTCAATCTTTTCGAAACCTTTTACAAGTATACATCATTTTTCTGTTGTTTTCGAGTTCTCAACGAGCGTGGATAATAACTATATATTCTAGCCGCAAAGCTATTTTTAAATTATTAAAGTGCGAGGATCTTTAATTGTATATCCAAGCAGTAAAGTCCTGTAATCAGTTACTTTAAATTATTTAAGTGCGAGGATTTATAATTATATATCTTAGCAGTAAGTTCTGTGATCAGTTACTTTAAACTCTAAAAGGCTAAGGTAATTATTGTTTGGCGTAGGCGCAAAATATCAGTTTCTTTTAACTCTTAGAATGCAGGAACAATCTACACATCTTAATCGCAAGGCCTTGGTAAAACTTCAATTTTAAATCGAACTGTGCTATGGAATATTAATTTGAGAAAGTTCTATATCCATAAGAAGATTAATAAGTTGTGTATTATAAAAATAAAGAATGAAACTGGTCTTGATTTTTTTATTCGGAAGATACATTTAAAAGGTTTTCTCCAAATTAAATCACATCGTGAATTATCCTGTGGATCAACGACGATCAGCTTTGAGTCGAGATTTTACATCATCATCTTCAGGTGACCATCTGGTGGAGCAACAAACGCCTTCGGGAACCATTTTGTCACGTTAAGGTCAGTGAATGCCAATTTTTCATACAGATGGCGAATTCATTTTGTCTTGTAATAGTAAAGAATTGAGATTCATTATTTCATTAAAACTTAATTTAATTGTTAAAATATTAAAGTTGAAAGCAATGTTTTGTTTTTAAATATACTGGAAGAAATGAAAATGTTTATTTCTTAGAATTAATTATGCTATATAAAAAAAAAACTCTAAAACTCTTCAAATAGGATTAAAGGGTCGTCAGCAATCCGCAAAATCTCTCCCCTTTCTTTATCCTTTGTCGTCTCGCTCGATACTAATTTGTACATTTTTTCAACAACAAATTTAATGTCGGCCTGTAAAAACCTGAATAATTCACCGCCTACGTTTAACACGTTACCAATAGTAAAATGAACTGTTTTTGTAATCAATTAATCGTAAAATGGAAATGTTAAGGTTCAAAACTTTTTTCATGACGTAGGAAAGCGATGAAAGTATTGTTGAATATTCTATTATTTAGGCAAATTAATGTCTTATGCCATACATTTAGTATTATTCCTTAAATATATCACCTAATTAGCCTCTAAGGTTTATGCGTCATGGTCTACACAATAGTGTTTTACAAATTGCACTGCAACTAAAGTTATAATATTGAACTTATAATTTGCTGTCACTTTAGGTAAGTTCAAGATTGAAAATGTTTGATTATTTCCTTTTTATTGTTTTGCCTAATTATTATTGAGTATTATCATCTTACCTTTATGATGATAAATTTGTGCGTGTTGTCAGAAGAATCCCTAGGTACGGATGATAGTCACCAAGTTGACAACAGTTCTGGAGAACTTTCAAACAAGTTAATAGCCATGTATGAACAATATTCAGGAATACCTAACTTAGCTCATATTACTAGAAGAATAGGTAGGTTTTGTGATGGAATGCAATTTTTCGCAAAAATAAATGAAAAAATAACAGTTTACTTTTATATTACTATTTAAAAAGTAATTATATCTTAATTTATTTACAATTCAAAGATTCCCGTAAGCACAGAACATTTTTTATAGAAAGTACTTGGATACCAACTCAACAGGAACCAAATTATGAGAAATAACTCCCAAAACCCTTAATAAGCTAATAGTCACATTTGATATAAAATATCAACAAATAATTTCAATATTCGTGGTATTTAACTTAAATTCTATTTTTTTCTTCATTCCTAATGTACTTAGTACATATTTCGTTTTGTACAAGGGTAAGCGTGTTACTAAGTAGATGGGCAATACTCTCTCTCTGCCTAAATACCTAGCCAGTGTTCTTACTGTAAAGTGAACACTTTGATTTAACATGAAATAAAAAGGTAAATTAAAAATTTAAAAAACCCGTAACATAGGAGTAGAACTCGAGGGTTCTGTACACATTTAGGCATTTATGAATATTTTACGGTACATAGTATTTCCATTAAACTATTTACAAATATTAATTTTTCACACCGTAAACGTAAGACCTATTATATTTCACAGGCGTGAAAACACGGGGCATATTTGAAAAGTTATAAGATGTAAAATAATCGTTAGAGTTTTCCTAGTTGGGTTTTACCTACTACTCCGTATTTTCTATAATTTTTGATTCCGTGGAAAAAGTGTACAGTAAATTGAACTATTTATGCATATTTTATTAGAATAACCTTTCAAATGTACGATTTAAAATCTAAATATTTAAAATTTTATTCTATTTTTTTAATAATTAAAAAATTTATTCCTCGTAAATTTTATTATAAAAATTTATTATTATAAAAATAGCAAAACAAAAAATTATTTTTGTATTCCCTTTTGAAAGATACCGCATATGACATAAAATTAAGTAAATAATTTTTTGGGTAGTTTATTTACTCTATCTTTAGTTCTTATACGAATATTTTAAAAAAGGTAGTATATACCCAACATGTGGATTAACAAGATTTATTACAATGGCAAACTCTAAGTCTCTATATATCAGAGTTTCTGTATAAATTTACTGTGACCAACGTACAAACAGATTCAGTAAAAATGGTTGATCTGATAAAGGGTTTCGCTTTGTCTTTTTATGTACGGATCCCTAAAAACCACAAAAATCGAAACCTTAAAAAGTGTGAAATAATTGGCAGTGTAAAATAACTTGTTTGGATATTTCTTCCTAGAAAATATCACAATATTTTTCGGTTTCTTTATTGATTTTACTACAGAAAAGGATAAACGTTCTCGTAAATATTAACACGTTTATAAATTCTCTCAACAATGGTAGTTAATAACCTACAGGTTTCAGTTTTTATATTACTTTTAAATCTTTTCAAGTATCTCAGCTGTGCCTAAAGCATTAATGAATTAAATATTACAATACAAAATTATGCATGAACTATGATTGTTATTTGACAATTTAGATGTGTACTTTAAATTTTGGTTGCGTAGTTATTTTGGTGAAACACTGTTTTATGAATTTGGTTATTGTTCGGGATTTAGTTACTTTAATAAATTAATTTCGATTGCAATAAATCTAATTGCAAACATTTTGGTAAGACATTGTTTTATGGATTTAATTATTGCTCAGGACTTAGGTACTTTAACAAATTAATTTTGATTTTATAAATCTAATTGTTATTTTAAGAATAGGGTACGGCGAGAAATCATATAACAATATGATGAACATTGATTTTATATGTCGGTTGACAAAAATATCGCACTTTAATTTCAGATGCTCAAGATGCCTTCGTATACACTTGTTTTTAGAACTCCATAGACTATTTGTTACAATGTACACTGAAACTGTATAATCGGTATTGTTTGCACTAAATAGGGGTTTACGCGAACATAAAGAAACTAAATGTAGAATGTTGATGTATAATTTGTAGTGTAAAATACAAATTATTGTATAAATTCAAAATTCAAAGTATGAAGATATTGAAACGTTAAGGCGCGCCCGGGCTGATGTTGTGTCGCCCAGAGCCAAAAGTGCAGTGTGTGGGTATAGAAGAACTTCAACACAGTCAAAACGCGCTGTGCTTTGCTCGGCTAGATTGATCGTTGTCCGTGCCTGTGTGGTTGTACTCCTTTACGGTGGCGCGAACAGGTATCCTTTCCGATGTTTTGTATCCTATTTAAGGTTTGCATTCTGTGTTTAGGAGTAAAGTAGATCTTTTATTCTAATAGTGATCTCTAAATCTAAAATTCCTGTAAGCACACATATTTGTTTATATCTATTTATATCTTAAGAGCGTATTCAGTCTTCTTTATGTATACTATAAATGGGTATTCTGTTAACAAAAAATGTATATATATATATATATATATATATATATATATATATATATATATCATATTTTTATTTATTATGCTTAATTGATTTAAGGACTATATATTATATTAATGGCTCATAGTTTATAAAAAGCAAGCCGTTGAAACAAAGTGTTTTTTCCTTCTTGGATACCTTTTCACAATCGCTGATTTTGAATCACTCGGCAAAGTTTTTAGAAATACCGTAAATTCTAAAAACAACCTTTTAAATATTATCTACTTTCTTTCATAAAATTTAGGTTCACGAAGGTTGGGGCATATACATTCATGCAAATTTTTATTCATATTTAAGTTCCGCTGAACGTCGGTAATGAAATCGCTGAGTATTTACATACAAGACTACAAACTGCAATGACGTTTTATGTTATCTATGTTAAATTTATTTAAACATTACACAAGTTAAAAAATTACAGTATGCTTTATTAAAAATAATGTTTGTTTAGTGAATGAATATCGTTACTTTTTATAAAAATTACAATAAATTGAAGCAAGCCAGGAATGCAGTGGTTCACATTAAGAAAGTGTTACGTAGTATTTGTTAAAATGCGAATGTACTATTCCAACTTAAGCACTCATAAGTTTCCAAATACACATGTCACGTTTCCACGTCTAGTTATAGAGAACTTCATTCCATAGTATAAGATTCGTATTAAAAGTGGTCGCCTCGAGTGCATACAGAACAAACTATGCTAATATAGTAACCAAGATACGGCGGTATCTTATGTGACGTGACTTGTAAACAGTTCGCTCGTCATATTTTAACATTACAGTAAAGAAAAACTTCAGATACTTATAATTGATGATTGGTATGTGTGTCGGTTACGAGGGATGTTGATTATAGAATATTATGCCACATGCGTCAATTAATATTGCTTATTAATTTAGGATCAAAATTATTGAGAGTGTATAGTCACGTTGTTGTGTAGATATTAATGTTAAATTATAATCGTTTTCGCATTTTTATGTTATTACACCACTGTGAAAGTGACGAATGAAACTGATTTTAACCACTAAGTAAATTTTGCCTTTTGAATTTCTTTGTTATTTTTTCTTCGTTTCTTTAACAAACGGAAACTCAAACATTATTCTAAATGCGCTTCTGTGTATTAAAAATTAAAATAAATAATTATGACTTATAAGGGTGGTACGATGTTCTCTAAACCATACCCATGACCGTACTCATAGATTTGGAAGTACGTATTCAAAATAATCTTTGAATTTTTTTTAACCGACGAGTGGCTAAAATATTATGAATCTATATTAAGATATTTTAAAGCGAACCGAATAATAATTCTTATTTATCCATTACCCATTGTAGTATTAATTAGATTTGCAACTGATTTTTCTGTTAATTATAAAAAAATTTACGTCTTCGGTTAACACAGCCATAGCTAGAATAGTGAAAATTGTACGTCGATAAATTATTTTTTTCTCAAATTTGCAGATAATTTTCTTATTTAATCCAATGACTTTTATTTGAAGTGTATAGGGTGGGATATAACCAGTTTTTATTAGGAATTAATTTTTTTAAACTGATTATAAGTTACGTCGATTCTAATGGAATTTGTAGTATTTTTTATTCCAAATTTCAGTATAACAGCCAAAATACACACACGCTATGGACAATTATCCTTAATGATAATATAACTTTAATTTGGGATTAATCATGGTTTTTCACCAGAATTATATCTTTCCGATTTGTTTATGATTTTATATACTAAATCTTGGCCGGTTTTTATAATTCAAAGCTCAATGTGACTCTGTAGTATTGGTTTATGTTTCCTATTATTTTTTTTTGTTGCTTCCATCCAAGAATCAATGCAAAACGTTAAAAAAATTATATTTGTCTTATTTTTAAATTTCAAGTTTTTAAGTTTAAAAAATCTTCAGAAAGATTTTAGGATACAAAAATATTTTAAAACTTGGTTGATAGATCTGCAGCCATAAATACAGCCAATTCAGTAAAATAATTTCGATTGATTTAAATTTTGGACCGAGGTTTATATAACTTGTTTTTCTGTATTATGTAATTTTCCCACGTGTAATTTTTGTCTCTTTATCTACGCTAATCTTACTTCTTCCACTTTCATTATATTTCAACCCATAATATTAGTAGATTCAATAATAAACAAACCATTTCTACTTAATAACCTTGAGACGGAAAACCGGTAATAATTTGCCATTCTACAAAGTCTTCAATGATTAATACAACTTTATAGATGCACTGGACCTAACGAATTATTCATTATGTGGCGTTGTAGAATCCCGTTAAAGAGTAAAAGTTAAAAAAGAAAGTATCTCAAGAAAGAAGCAAAAATATGGTTTTTTCATCAAGTTTTCGCGAATAATCTTAGTGACAAAAACCTGTCAAGCACGAGTAAAATTCATACCATAATTCCGTACACATTTTGGAATTTTAAACATTTAAAGGTATATAGCATTTCTGTTGAAAGATTTACAAATATAAATTTTTCTTTGCTAATAGCCCACCTGAAGATGTTCTAATACATCGAAACATAACAGAATAGAAAAATATGTACGATGATAAGAATTTTTTTTTAAATATGGTGAATTGACTTATTAGCATTGGACGTTTTTATAACAAATGAATAGAACAACGTGGCGAAGATTTCTTCCTAGGTGCCCTGTTATGTATGTTCAAAAATAGATACTAAAAAGGAAATCAAAAGTGAGCAGAAAGTAAGTTGAAATCGTGCCCAACATTATGCAAGTATTATTCGAAATATAAAGTAGAAAGAATAAACAACAAATGTTAAAACAATTGCATCGAAAAATTTAATTTACGTAGAGCCAGGTAGAAAGATAAATTGTGCGCATGCGAGGCGGTATTCCAGAAGGGGTAGATGCTGCGGCACCTCTTTTAATTAATTTCGTCTTAATACTTCCTCCCTCACGCAGTGCTTTTGATAGAATGGTTATGGCTAAAATATGTTCTTGTGAATAATTGATGTAAGCTACGATGTTATAACATATCTCTCTGTTTATTGTCAGTCTAGTGTACTCGTGCATGGGACTTCCCATGATAGATTTGATCTGGACGGTCTATCACCTTGGCAACCGTTCGAGCGCACGAGTACCCTTTACTGTACTCTGAACGATAAGGTCTTGTATTTTGGAAGGACATGGTCAAAAAATTTGAGTATTCAAAATAGTACCTAGGGAGATAGATGTCTTGTTTTATGTAGAGTTCTTAGAGTATGAATACAATAGTTTGGAATTCAGTCCAGGATATTCCAAGTAGTGTTTTCTAGCACCACATCTGCAGTTCGTCTTCTTCTTCTTGATTTCTTGAAGTGTCCATGTCTTTAAGACCTGCAAAAATATGTCGAACACAAGAAACCGAAGAGTACGGATATGATGGTAGTTTTGGTAAGTTTGTATTTTGGTTTCTCCGTATTTTTTTAAACTTATCTATTACAGTTCTAATTATAACCGCTATACGCTGTTTCACGTCATCTAGGCAACCCCCAATTTATAGCTTATTATTATTTTCTTCAGTTATTGCTGGCACCGTCTCACTACCGATCCAATACCAATTACATTTTCAAAGAAATAAAAGTTAGCTAATTAAATATAATATTCCTCTGCTCACTATTGATTGTATTTTTATAGTTACTTTTGGCTTTATATATTTATTGTCAAAAAACGATTTTACCAGGAACGACTACACAATCTATCAATATTACAACAAAATTAACGAATTCATAAGCCAAAAAATATACGGGCATTTAATTGGTCTAACAGGATCGTGGTTCTCTCATTGTGGTACGCGTAAAACGGAAAAATATGAAGGAAATATCTTAGGTTTTGTAAATATTTTACTTTAGATGCCTAAGAAATTGTGCAAATATTGGTATAAATACGGTTTATATTGTAAGTGAACTTAATCTTATTTATAAAATATCACATGACATGTCTTCAGGCCACTATCTTTTTATTAGAAACTAAATAAATATATACATGCAACATTTTAACCGTTATTTGTTTAAACATTTACTAGCGATGTCTCGTCTGCATTAAAATTTTATGTGAAAAAGCTTAGGAAAGTCAACTACAACGCTATCTACTATCGTAGATCTGAAGTAGATATCCACCCGAATTGGGTCAAGGTTGAATATTTTGTCAAGTGCGTCTTTGAGAAGAACAAAGGTGGAATCTCAATATTACGATAAAATTCGAAGGTATTTTTGGGTGTGCCTTGATATCTATTTCATATATTTGATTTAATTTATCAGAGAACATCAAGTATGCATTCAATTGTTTTAAAGATTTTTATACACATTTTTGCTTCATTTGTAATTTAGGCTAGATTAAAGATTAACTATTTAAAAATACCATAATATATACTTTTCAGTAATTATTCAAGTCAAGATTTTTTTTTCGGAGAAACTTCATTTTTTGTATCTGTATGTTGTAGTCTGCGTATGATATTGTCTCTGTCAATGGACTGATGGGTCAATAGGACATATTTTGTGATTTTTATTTCTTGGTATTTTCTCTTTCCACCAAAAATTTAAGTTTTAAATTTTTTTTAAAAGAGTTCTTTAATTAATGAGAAATAATTTTATTTTAATTTTTACTTAAACTTAGAAGAACCAAAAATTTAAAACCACAAAATGTCACATTCATTCTTTTACCTTAAAAATTGGCGGTAGGTGTAGCCAGTCGGTACTATTCCATGCGGGAAAAATAAATATTGTTTAAATTTAATAAATTGATACTTGGCTGTATTTTTTTCTGTAATATTAATGTTTCTTGTCAGCATATACGTTATTATGTTTACAAGCGGAATCCTAATAAATTTAATTCATAATTGCTTTTCCTGGGTACTATGGTAGTGAGTAACCATACATAATCTTTGAAAGATTAGGTGTCACAAGTAATGCCTCTTACAAAATCAATAAATTTTTGAGTTCAATTATTAACATCATTTTAACTTTTGCTGCTGCTGTACCGTTGTCTGGATATTTTTATTAACAATTCTTTCTTACTAATTAAATATTCTATAATTTTGTTAATCATGAAAAATAAAATAGAGACCTTTGTTAAAAATTACAGTTTTCAGCTAAATGTCAAAAAAATCAAATGAAATAAATATCCATAACTTTGTTTTGCAAATTGTCGTAAGGTATAATGATTTAATAGAAAATGAAAATGGAAACGAATTATAGGAAAGTAGAAATTAAATACGTCCTACATGAAGGTAAACCTCAGTTTGAACTACCATTAGGCGTTTTTGTTGTTAATCATTATCGTAATTAATTAATCAAATAAAATCGAATACTTTCAATTTTTATAATTATATTTTTGATTCCTATTAACGTTTATCAAAATTTTTTTTCTAATTGGTCATTAACCATTATGTTTCGTCAATCAATTATTTCTAGTATTTTTTGAAAGTAATATTTCAGTTATATTAATTAATCATTTCAGCGAAGTCGTGAAGTTATTAAATTGTAAGGAATAAGTTATTTCACAAAATATGAGTGTTCTAATTATACGAAAAATGAAACAAAAAATTGGCAATAAAATTTTATTCTGACAAATAGAGATGTGAATAAAGGTGTGTAGATAAAGGAAAAAGAATAAGTGAAATGCACTATTACAATGTAACTTTTATGATGAGTTTATAACGTCCCGGCAATGCTACGATTTTGATTACAATTTGCATGATATTTTTTTAGCTCTCCGTCTTTTAGATATAACTAAATCGTTCAGCAAGTATGTTATCGTGTTTCCAAACAAAAAGCAACTTAGGTAAAGCAATTCAAAATATAATTTCATCAAACTCGATTCAATCTTTATTAATTTTGAAATTTGTACTAATTTCGAAATTCGAAATAATTAACATTATTTTCACAGTGCCTTCACATCCTACTAAATTATTTTATTACTATGTATATAATTAATTTATCACAGTAAAAATTTATTAGAACATAATCGTGTAAATGTCCGCAAAGACCAAAACACGGATGTTTTGAAAGCTTCTACATTGTGTTTTGGTTAATGTAATAAATTGAACTTTTATGTGAAAATATGTCCATTCTTATCTTTCACAGTCGCCTGAGGGTAACTTTTCTTTTGAAATATATTAATTTTTTTTGTATACAAGAAATTTATCCTATTGATAATAAATATATTTTATTTTTATGTAATAAAACATGCATGGCTCAATTGAATTAAGGGAAAATAAGTTACAAAATTGATAATAGATATTTTTTTAAAATAAATGCGTTTTATGATCTGTCAATGATATTACTTTGGAAACTACTAAACCCTCCTTGGGTTTAGTAGCATGGGTTATATAAAGGCGTGGCATTCCATTTTATGTTCAGTTAGCAACAGAGTTTTGACGAGCAAAGGATAAATAGGAAAGGTGATGAAGAGATCTTAGAGTGTTCTTCTATCATGAATTCCGTTAAGACAACAAGTGAGTGAAGCATGATGCGACATATGTACAATGCGTGCACGACACAGCCAAATATTCGTTTAAAAAATTCCAAGAAATATATTTTGATCTCTCTTAAATCTCATCCAGAGCGATCTTCTACAGTTAAATTTAGGAAAATTAAAGAGCCTTTTTGAAACAGACCCCTGGTTAAATTGCGGTTACCTTACGGTTTCTAAGCTACTCCCATACCTGAAAAGGGAAAAAAATATCTCATTATCCATTCTGCTCTCTGAACCTTTTACTCGCCGAGTACCATCTGTTTCGCTTATTTTCTAGTTATCACACGATATTTAATTTGAAAATTTCTAATTTTTAAATCAAAGTTCAAAGACTAACGAAAGAATTTTATCTCAGTTAATAATTTATTTCAAAAGAATTTTATTCTTGTTAATTACTAACGTAATTTATAACTCAAAAATGTGTATAGACTTTCAACTCTCAAATGTTGGTACATTAACATGAAACATTAAAATAATAAAATAGTTTATTAAACGGTTGGTTTTAGTCGATTACATTTATTGAAATAATATAAAAGTATAGGTCGCAAGGGTAATACAGATGACATATTTCTTTCGTTACATAATGTTTCGAAGTAATTCTTATTACTTTCGCGTCTGTTAACTTCCCATGTTTTCCGCCTAAGTGATTATTGTTTATATTGTGTTATAATTGGTATTATCGTATTAATAATGATACAATAAACATTTAATAATAATGGCTATTATTTAGAGACGTGTATGGTGTCAACATTTTTAGGATCAATTTTTTTTACATGTGAAAAATGAAGAAATATAATTCAGTAATGAGAGCATGTTGAATTCAAAAGTGATGAAAATTGAGATTATTTAAACTTTTCCATACCTATTACCTGGGGAACATAAATAATGCGTTACATAAATTAATTTTCGCCAATAATTTACAATTTC
Source organism: Druceiella hillmani (assembly GCA_039881145.1). Lineage (NCBI taxonomy): Eukaryota > Metazoa > Arthropoda > Insecta > Lepidoptera > Hepialidae > Druceiella > Druceiella hillmani. The sequence continues at coordinate 3,885,884 of JAYKKI010000105.1, read as the reverse complement.
AGAAAATTATTAATAATATTAATATTATATTACGAAAATGTTTATTCAGCTGTTATAACGAAATTGAAATGGAATATGACGTTCAAGGTGAGGATTTTATTAATTACATACATTTTATGCAAATGCGGAATAAAATTAAAGAAACAGCCTCCGAAACGTTTCTACGATTTTAAGATATGACATTTATAAAACATTTAAAAATAATATATTAAATGAATCATTTTGCAACTTTCTCTCTACATCAAAAGGTACAAAAAAAATTATAAAAAATTTGGTTTCCCTCCCCTGAAATTCTTATGTAAATGTTTTTGTGTGTTTGTTATTAAGCATATTAATCCTCTTGTATTAAAATACATGCGGGTTAATATGCTTAATCACTATGAGAAATTTCATTTATCCACATTATAGCGATTTCGTTTTTTTATTTTGGGGTACAGAATCGTAAACTTCAAAGGACAGATCTTACAAAATGAAATTCAGTGTCCATTTAAGATTTTTTTTCTAAATTCGATGTCATGTGTAATGCGGTGTAATACTCTTGAGGCTTTTAACTCTGAACTGGAAAAAAATGGAAATGTTATATTTAGTAGAGCGCTTTATTAGACATTGCAATGAAATATATTTCTACTAACTTTCTGAAAAATTTTAAAATATGCAGACTACGAAACCATGCTTAATACGTGTTCTGACACTGACTTGGCCGATGTGTTATTATAGTTTATAATTGTAGAGAATTCTCCGTATGATATTTTTGGATTTATTTTTTTTTGGGCTATTGAGATTTCATCATCGTAAAGGATATATCTTACCAAAAATTTATAAATATTCATTTTAATTTTAAGGATAAAATTCGTCAACAAATTATTGACAATTTGAATTTAACTTTAATTTTATGAATAACAAATATGTTAAAGTATGTGGGGGTCTTTCAAAAATATTTTTGGTTCATTCCTGCACAAATTACCAAAAACTTTTGTTTGTGTTAGTAAATTAGGATGAACGATAGATACCCTTACTTTTGACAAGAAATTCTGACTTAGATAATTTAAGTAATATACAGAGAAATTGTTAAGCAGAAATTGAACTCGTGCCCCGGGGCTTCTGGACATATTCTGGCACTTGTAAATGTTTAAGTGTACATAGTTATTAACAAGTATTAACTTTCATAACGCAAATATATTGCAGAGTATTATATAATATATATTTTACAGGGGCAAACAAATAGTGTATAATTTAACAATTGTGAGATCTAGTATGAACGCTATGTTTTTCTTGTCATATTCTACTCAGATTTTACTAATTCTGTTTATTTATTACTTTTGGCTCAGTAGTTTCGGATATAAGATGACAGTACGCCATATTTTTTAATATATTTTAGATGTGGTTTTAATATGCGATTTAAAATTGTGAAAACAATATTTTTGGGTTCTTCCTAACTCGCCTTTTCAAATGATTCTCCTCATAATATACGAAATGAGAAAATACATTTTTTGGATCTTTACCTCCTCTTCAATTGATATTCAAATATTTAAAAAAAGTTTATGGTGTAAAATGTGTGCAAAATATGTGTGTTAGTAATATGTTTTACTATGTCAACTTTAAAATATCAGGTCGCATGGTTTGTGGAAAAATTGGTTTTCAAAATAGAAAAATGTCAATGTAGTGTACTATATCTTTAGTGAGCTTAAATATATGGGGATATTTAAAAAATTATAACATTTAGAATCATTGCTATAGTTTATTTACAATTTTGCGGGGATTTTGAAAAACTCATATTTTTCCATAATTTTAAATTAAGTAGTATCGGAAATGAGGGGGAGGGTCATATATTTTTTTGTATATTTTTCAGTACGTTTTTGAAGATATAATTACTAAAGTTATAAAAAAACTTTGGACTGTTGTGACTAACCCTTTCCAACGACAACCCGCTCTATAAATGGAAACAAAAAAAACATTATAATGCATAATTCGCTCTTCTTAAAATTTCCAAATAAATATTTTGGAATTTTAGCTATTGCGATATGTGGGGTTTAATATTTTTATTACTTTTACAAATTTCAACTTATTACGTCAAGTAGTTTCTGAGAAAAACGGATGTGACGGACATAGGGACAGACATGTGAGTGATTCTATAAGGGTTCCATTTTCCCTTTTGAAATACAGCGTCCTAAAAAAATGCTTTATTATTATATTTGAATTAACCCATATATATATATATATATATATATATATATATATATAAATATATTTATATATATGTATATATATATATATATATATATATATATATATATATATATAAAAGTATATGTTGAGAAATATACTGAAAAGCTACGTGCAGTAAAATCAACATGGATGCATGCAATTATAAATTATCTTGACACGTATCGTCTCGATATGCATAAATCAGGCATATATGCGATCGCACTTGGAACACTACCGTCAGTCGTGTTTTGATCGCGGTGCGTCAATATCGTTCCGACATTTTTCAAAATGTGGAGACATTAAGAATTTGTATCTAGAATTAATAGCGCAAATAAAAACTTCTGATAAGTATAAGATTTGGTAAGATTTTCCATTTTTAAACACTTTTCATACTGCTTGCCAGTTGATTTTGTTTTGCTTACAATATGACAGGTTAATACAATATGACCGTGCCGGATGGCCCGGCGCTGAACTAATATATAATAAGAATAGAATAGTTTAAAATATATCTACAATCGACGATATATCGATGAAAATTACTGTTTTTTTTATGCGTTCCTCAAAATTGAGGAATAAGTACAAAAGAGAGTCATTGTCTATTACATCAGAAAGGAGACACTCTTTCTCGATAGTCGTAGTATATTATTCAGAGACATTAGTATTTTTTTCATTACAGATACTCGCAGAACAACAAAGTTAAAAAAAGTAATTGACAGAAATATAGGTTTGATAAAAATTTAAAAATTACAGACGAAGCGTTTTGAAATTGTCAGGAAAAGTTATCGGAAAAGTATATTTTTGAAGCTTTATTCTAGGTTATAAGCTTGTGTAAGATGTATATCTTATATTGAATATCGTAAATTTTGTAAAAAAAATTGGACGCATATAATATTAAAATCATTAATCGATATTTTTAATTATAACTAGTGTATTCTTATTACAAATACAGCTTTTATTGAAAATTGCTTATGTGTCTACTTTCGCCAAGTAGAAGTATCGTAAAGTTACGAATAAATAATTTCAAATTATTATTCAACTATGGTTGTCAGAAAAAGACGGAGATATTAATATTTTTCTAACGTTTTGTTAGGTGATAAATGTTATTTTGTTAAATTGTTAGTTTTCTTTATAATATCACATCCATAAAATCTCCTATTATTGGGTTCAAGAAACTACATTTTTATATTGTTAATCGTGACATCGATTTATATCTCATAATCTCATAATTTTGTCTCAACCCACCATTTAAGATAGGGTGTAGCTCTTGAGATAGAGTGTAGCTATTTTTAGAATTTTTTCCGAAAATAGTAAAAAAATTTAAAAAATATAGTCGTGTTAATGAATTATCATAAATAAAAATGGTCATTACTTAAATTTTTGAACGTTATATGTATTTTATTAAAAACGTGTTTTTCAAACGGAAATTTCTTAAAATACTATTTACCTAATTTAATCATAATCATATGTTTGAATAAAGTGATGAGAACTAAAAAAAAGTATTTAATAATGCATAACAGTTTATGAGGATTAAAAAGAAAATCAGTTCTGGACATGAATGAAGTGGGGTTCCGTAGTTTGTTTATACATCTTGAAAATGTTAATATGGGTAAAACGATATAATTTTAATGTATAGTTCTTTTTGTATGCTGGTACTTTTAGGATGCCAATATCAATTTAGTTTCATATAACATCATTGTGGATAGCTGTATATTTCTGCACTAGATAAACCGATCTAATGCAAACACAAAGGGTTTACACTAGGTTCACCGAACAGAAATAGACAATAGAGTGTCGATAAGGCTAAACATACAATGTATTAGTATATAGACAAAATGTAGAAAGAAAAAAACCAGAGATGGTGGCCAGAAAGACAAAATGTAAATAAAACAAGCGTGGAATATAAAGAATTATGTAAAGTTTCCCTATTAAAATGTTTAATTTGTTGATCTGTATGTCTTGTGCGTACTTTTATTGTGCACGTTAAACTCAGCAAAGGTGACTTGGATTCGGTTTTAATTTAAGTTTCTATTTAGATTAGGCCACCATTTAGGTTTGGTTTTATTTCAGCTGGTTCACAAATAAAAAATATACGTCAATCTTTAGTTTACGTTCGTTGCGTATACTACTTTCAGAACCAGTGGAACCGCTATGGCTGCTAACGCTATCTATTAGCGTTTTTATTAAACTTTATGCTTATAGAGTTTTGAGAGGGAAAGGAAAAAGAAAACGCACACAAAGAAATTGCTAATAAATTTTTTTACTTCAAATTCCATGCGAACAAAGTCGCGAGCATAGTTAGTTTCTAATGTATTTCATATTGGTTTTATCGTTTCGCATACTTCACCGCAACCTAAATCACGTCGTCCAATTACTAACAAGAAGAGTCGAAATATTCGCTTCGTGCCCTCGGTTGAGTAATAATACCGTACTAGGAAAAGCAATTCCAGACGAGTGATGTGTAATTTTCAGTGCAATGCTCGCTTTTGTCCGGTAATATGTGATATTACAATACGTTCTCGTGGGATATCATACAGATGATGTCACACGTTTTACCTCTACCTCTTTAATCCGAATGTGGTAATAATAACATCCTAAGCGCGGACAGCATACCCATTGAATTTGGGTATATGTAATTTGTCTTGATAAGACCTTTCGCTTCGTTGATGATGGTGCTAAAATATGATGGTATTAACTGTACAATAACGAGCGGTATGTCGGCAAGTCTAATTAAATTTGATGAGACCTTTTATCTAACATGATCTCTATGGTCTGATGATGGTGCTGAAAGATTACTACAGGAAATTCGTACGGGCGTAAAGCAGACTCATCCCGTTTAGCGCATTCATCTTGTCGCGGTGAGACTTTTAGTCTTCTCTAATGCCCATTGTTTGATGCTAGGTAAATGAAGTTGGACAGTGGTAAAGGGTATCTTATAAAGAACAATGATAAAAACCTCGTGTTTGGACTTATATTATTCGGCGTACAGTTCTGATAATATTGCACCAATTTCATGTTCAGGATTTGTTGCTTCAGCTAGAATAGTTTACAAGGAAACCATCCAATGGTCAATGGCAGAATCATGATGTCTTTGGATTTTTCTTATTTCGTAAATATTTGTAAAATGACCGTACAAAACTTTTTGCTGCGACTAGGATGTTCATAAGGAAATTTTTTAACACTCAACGGCAGACATTATTTGGACTCGTATTATTGAACACACAGATTTTATAACAAAATATTCTATTTGATTTGATATACAGAATAACAATTGATCATCTGAAATCAAATCTGTTTGGTTCTGTTTCGATTGGTTCTACAGAATAGACGTCATTAGCAATGGTATGTAAATAACTTAGTAGATGTAAATCTCCGCAATAAAGCTAGGAATAGAATTTTGGTTAGCCGTGGATATGTTTTAAATGGTACCATACAACTCTCCCTGATTATTTTGAACACTTACAGTTAGGTCGCGGAAAAGTTTTGTCTAAAGTGTTTATTATAGTATACATACTCTTTACATTTTTTTTACTTCGTTTTTTAGATGTTTTGTTGTCATAGTAGCCCTTCTTATCTTATCACACACTGGGAATTTTTACATATTTAGTTCGTTTCTCAGCGAGTAACAATACGACCAGTAAGTAAATCGTACCTTTTTATGATATCCGATGAAAGTTACGCATATGGAATAAAATTTTTATTAATGAAGATAACAAAGGTGTGGTTATATAATACTCGTAGCTCAAGTAAATATTTCTTATAGGTCCGTGACATAAATATCGCTTATATATTCACGCTATTTTTAAGAATTAATTTTAAGCAATTCTTTTAATTTTTTATACTTTTTAATGCGCTGAGCGATTGAAAACAAAATATACCTAATTTGATAACGTACATAAAATTAAATCACAATAGATAAATAACATAAAATCGCTATAAATTACAACCGGTTGTGACTTACCTTACACGCTAGGACTGCCATTTTCAAACCGTGAACTGAATAGCATAATGAAAGATTATAAATGGTCATGGTGCGGCGGTATCAATTTAAACTAGGCAAAGTAGGTATATGCCAAAAGTTTCATAAATAGCCATACAAAAACATAATGGTTATCAAATTAACAACGTCTATTTTAATTTAAATATTTTTAAGTAAAACATGGATTTTTTTATGGAAACATTTTTTCTTTCATAAAAAAAATGAATAAATATCGAACTAATATGTTAATATGTATGGCGTTTGATGAAAGTTTTATAATTAGAAGTTATAAGACTTTCTAATTATAAGTTTTAAAGTTAAATTATTTATTTGTTAGTTTACAATGGCTCTGTTTTAAAGCAGTTTAAAAGTGCGTTATAATGTCGAGTGTTTACGTCTCGAATTTCTCAAGATAATGAGGGACAAAGAAACCTCACAAACATTGTAGGCGCAATGCTTTGTAGGTTATGCATATATATATATATATATATATATATATATATGTATATATATACATATATATATATATATATATATATATATATATATGTATATACATACATATATATATATATATATATATATATATATATATATATATATATATATATATATATATATGTTATAATCCATATAGAAAACTAGCATTTTCTTAAAGTATTAACAATTATAAAACGATAAGTCAATGCTAAACGAACAACCGTTGATAAAGTGAATTAATAAGTTATACTCAAAATAGATCACGTCCTTTTAATTGTACTGACGTCAAGAATATATACCTCATTTCTTATGAACTCATGTGTACAGTCAGTGATCATGTTCAAAACGAAAACAAACGAAAAATTGAATTTATAAAAAATGAATTTGGTAATTAAAGATCATGAGGTTAACTTATCGTAACGTAGAATAATTTTTCGTGGGAAATTTTTTCAACTTAACAGCATGAATAAAGGCAGTCTCAAAGGGAATATAATAGATTGGATATTGAAGAAGTACAATGCTCGCTTGCCCTACGGTAGTACAGAGTTAGCTGTCAGTAAATGGAACATTTAATGTAATTTACGGGTCTATTTTTTACCTTTGCGACATTTTAAGAACCAACCTACAGACTTTCGTTTTAGACAATCATTGTTGAATCAGAGGAGAGATTGAGCCGGAAATTTTTACGGTACTTTAGTCTATAATATTGCAACTGGTATTTGTGAAGATTATTAGTTGACCAGGAAAATATTTCGGAATTGGGGGTCAAAATAAAAGAAAAGATATTTACGAGTAGGTTCGGAATTGGAATTTTTTGCATACGTTAATTTTATTATATCAAGTTGACGACAGTATAGTGATTAGGGAAATGTGCGGTAAAGTAATAAAATACTGGGATGTATGTTCATATGCATAATGATCGATACGCACGTATAGCAAATGAAATGTATTAGAATTGTTGAAATGAGGAAAAGTAGTGACTAAATATTTAGTCACTGTTATAAAAAATATTTTTATTAATTTTGTTACACATTCAGTAACATTCCCTCTAAAAATTAAAATGTTAGCGACAGTGATTTAGTTTATTGTTTGGTCTTAATTTAACACCGTTGTTTTTTCACCATTTCTAATAGTTTTGGTCGATAGTCGGTTTTTCAGACTTCTTCTATTTAAAATTTGTTTCTCACTTTCTAAAAATAGTTTCACCATTTCTTGAGAGGAATCTTACTGATTTTTAAACTAGTCATATTTGGAGCGTAGGTAAAAGAGTACTTACTGCCATTTTGCAAGTATTCTAGTTGCATTCATAAAAAAATGTTTATGTGCTCTTGAATGGATATGAATATTTTCCATATTGTAATATATTTAGTACAGTATATAGACAGTTTATTTTTGAAGTCTCAAAATTTGAGGCGAAAATATAAATAATTTATGAGTTTTTAACAAATCTGGAAAATTGACCGTCATTTAAACTTTAAACTGAATAAATTCAAAGTTAAAAGAATAAATTCAAAAAAGGAACATAGGTGGTTATTTTTCCGCTTATATGCTTTTGTTTGTAAATAAAACAGGATTTGCAAAGAAACAAAATAAAAAGGGATACCACACTCATTGTGTAGTGAATTGTGAAAATACTGGATATAAAAGTAAAAGCAAGATTTAGTTTAGTTGCATATGAAACCAACAAAACAAATGTCGAGTCTCTATAAAGAAGAAATTAGTATATTTTGTTACTTCAATTCGTATATCAATATATTTAAATTACTTTGAAATGAAGTGACATTTTGTAGTCGAATATAAAATGACACTGAATCTGGAGAGTACGGTTTCGGGCAGTTAAAACTATTACTTATTGCTCATTTTATAAAAAAATGATGTTATCAAATATTTATCATAAAATTTATGAAGCTAAAATTGTTTTACTATTTTTCGACATAATTGCTTAATTGTTATGCCGTGCTCCTGCAGACTAATTTTAAAATACTAGCATAATTTAATTACACGTGATAAAAAGTTGAAGTGTTGTTGTTAGCAATAACACTCAAAATTATAAATTTCGTCATGAAATTGAAAGAGAGAAAGAGTCGTGAATTTGTAGCCCACTAAGTTTTAATATAACTGTGGAGAATTTACCGTAAGGAAACGAAGATGAAATATATCAAGCTTTGTTGGAAATATTTTTAGAACCGGAAAAAATATGTATAGGGAACAAACTTGGTTGACACGAAAAAGTGCTTCTTCCTTTAGATTAATTTCGGCTGACAGAGCTATTTATGAAGGCACTGACGAGATAATGAGAATGTTTAAATATATCTGCCTGGTGTTCATCACTATCAAAGGTCAAGCCGAAGAAAGGCATTTTTATAGACTCAGATATTCGAAAATTTTGAAGGGACAGTTAAAAAATCTTCCGACAAGGTCCGATTTCGTCCAATTAGTAGAAAATATACTTCGCTGGACATTTTAGAAAATTAGGATGTAATATACATTTGAAAGTCCACTTTCTGTAATCATTCTTGGATTTCCTTCTTAAAAATTCTGAAAGGGGGAAAAGTTTTCAGCAAGGGATAAAGATAATGAAACAACTATGTAAGGGCAAGTGGGATATAAACATGGTTGCATATTATTGTTGTATATTGATGCACGAATAACAACTGTTAAAAAAATTTCGAAGAAAGATTTGTTAACACTTTAATTAGTTATGTTAATTTTGTTTAGTTTAGTTAATTATGTTTTCGTCAATAAAATTTAAAAAAAATTTATTTTTCTGTATTGTTTTACAAAAAAGGCTTATGCGATAGAACAAAATGAATACCATATCAGAATTAAGTACCCCAAAATGGTCTCTAGATATTCTTCAAGTGGAGAGTTTTGAAAAAGTATAATTTTACTGACTTGATGGTGTCACAAAATGATTACGTACATACATTTTGGTTTATTTAATGTACTCTTGTTTCCTATTTCTTTTTTATAAAGTCACAATTCATTATGCCAGTTATATTTTAATCTCATTTTACATTTTCTTCTATCTATATATTCGTTTTTTCTCTTTGAAACAGATATAATTTTACTGTCCATTCGTAAATTTTACATAAATGAAATATTGAAATACATTCGAATTGAGTAAAACTTCTTGAGTAGAGTAAATGTATAATTCTTGATTGAATTCTTAAAATAAAAGTTAATATATAACACAACTTAATAAACGGAATAACATTGCTTGACGCTATGCGCGAGTTAAGTTTTGTCGTGAGATTGATTTGAATTATTTTACAATTTCAGTCTATTTAAATGTAGGTATATATTGAATATATTTGGCTTTAATTTTGTAGAAATTCATTATTCACAATTAAATGAAACTACACGATGTAGTATTATTTCTACTTTCTTTAATTTCTTTACCACGATCTAGGTTCCGTTGTATTACAACATCTTCAGGTGGGCTATTAGCAAAGATATCTTTGCTAATAATCACGTAATTTCATTTAATTGTGTAGGTATGTAATAATACAATGAAATTTGTGGACAAAGAATATAAGTATAATACATTTTTCATTAAATTTTCGAACGAATTTATTATTTGCAAGTAAATAAGAATTTTGTAGATTGTGTGAAAATCAAGAGATAGCAAATTATTTTTGAATATGACTAACTTTTAAGTTCGAAATTCAAATTTTATTTATATTGAAGAAAATGGTAAATGGCTAAAACACATTGCAAAAAGGTCGAGAAAAATAATATAACAATGTTTACACCACTTATAAAATACCCTATTTCTTGTTAAGTGATATATTTAGATGTTCTCAGTGTTATTTAAAATATTTACGTACTATATCCTGAATACTAGAATTACTCAGGACGATATTCTGGGTAATAAAATTACTCAGGACGACGTTCTGAGTAATAAAATTACTCTTTTATTATCTTTTATCAATGCTATATTATTGGAATTATATTTTGATAGTGAACAAAATTGCACCGTCATTCTCTTCAATACGGTGTCTGCGACGTTACTTTGTAAGATAACGTCATGAAAATAGCATGTGATGAAAATATTTTTAATTTTTGGCTTAATGTGTAATAAAAAAAACATTAAAATTAATATGCATTTTCAAAACTTCAATACAGTTGCTGCAGCGAGAACAAAAAGGCTCCTATTAGACGTTTTACTTCAAAATTGAAAAAAAATTACTATTTTTGAATAGGGAGAGAATTATAAAACATAGTTATACTGTCAATATTTCTTCAGAATATTTTAGTTGACACTTAGGAGTGTACTTTACACTTGTAAAAATGTGCATTTTTCTTGTATGTACATGTTTAATTTAAAAGGACGATATTAACTCGCATTATAGATTATGCATTAGAACACACGCACACTCGTACGCACATAGGTACGCCGAGCACAGGCATATGAACACGCACGCGAACATGCATACTGATATATATATAATATGTCAATAGTTTTAATATAAATATATTAAATGTATCGCTACCTTTAAAGATAATCCCTACTCGTAGGTCAAGTTGACACAATAGTCTTGTGAATATTATTCGAAAGTTATTTCGTCAAATAGCTAGCTATAGCAATTAACTTAGTTCCAATTAGACATTAAAAGTATATAAAATACCATTGCCCCGCAATCTTTAAACTTTATCTTCGCAATAATTTGAAGTTGAAAATTATGACAGAATTAATTAACTTAATAACAAAGGCCTTTGCTTGTAATTTGGTATTGTGTGAGTTCAGCGGCGAAGAAATCAAATAATATTAACTTATTATTAAATTTTGCTTTTGTTCTGAATTGTCACTGAGTATTTCTTGGGTAAATGATTATAGAATTGATGTGACATTTTAGTAATGTTGAAAAAATTGGTTTTAAAATAAATACCTATATTATTGGGTTTTAAATTTATTTATACAATTAAAATATTAGCATTATTTAATTCTTTGTATGTTATGAACATACATACTATTAATAAAAAAGGGTATATTTGAAGTTATGTTCACAGTATGTCCCATAACATCAATTTTCTAGGTAATATCTTTAGATTCTAGAAATATATTTACATTCCAGAAATTCATCAAACTTTTAACTCGTATCTATAAGGAATATTAATGACACGTTTAACCATGGTCAATATTCAGGGCCATAAGACGAATGAGTTATTTATTAGGTAGTTTTTCTCACATAGTTTTGTCGGCTACGTTTTCTGTATATCCATCGCAAATATTTTACGCTCACCACATATATCCTATTACGGAAAATACAATTTTAATTTTTCATTGTTTAACTGTAACTGTTGTACAGTCGTAAGAGTATTTAACTGTAACTGGTAACAGTATTTAACTAACTCGTAACAGTATTTAACTGTAACTGTTGTACGTTTATAGTTAAATACTGTTACAATACGATGTCAATGTACTTTCTTAAATAATATAAGAATCATTAGAACTGTAGGTAACATATGTAAAAATTGCTGTTAATTTACTAATGCTTTTTAGGTTCCGTGATGAAGCAAGGATCCTTTATAATTTCGTCAAGTTCGTCTGTTCGTCTCTCAGTCGGCTTACAGGCTTATAGTTTTCAAAGTTTTAGACCGATGTGCATAGAATTTTGCAAATTTTGGCAAAATATTTTAAAAATGCATGGAATATGTAAAACGGGGCAAGAAATTTTTTCGGACTTTCCATCAAATGAGTTTGGCACCATTGGTCAAGTCTCTTAAAATTAAATTAAATTTCCCGTTCTTTTCATTTGAACGTTGTTTTTCAAAACACTATAAAGCAACTAGTTGTTTATAGGGCATCGTTCTCAAAATGAAAAAAAAACACACCATTAAGGATCATTTCGTTACGGTTAAAGCTCTTTTCTTAAAAATGGCCTGTGATAAGAAATTAATATCATATACTGAAACCCATAGCCTGACATTGCTGTAATTTCAAGTTGTTTGGTTTACGCAACAAAAAGATTTGATCCTTTAAAGCGTATCTTTTTTTAATTCACCTTTAAAACCTATAGTTACTTCTGGCCAATCTACAATCTTGAAAATCGGTATATTTGGAGATCCGATATTGCTTTTGGTTAGTTTATGCTAAACATATTGTGACGATGTAACTCAAAATGGTAGATTTTTTACTGAATACAAGAAGTTTAATTCAACTCTGTACCGATTGTGCAGATGATATTTATCAGATAACATTAAGAAAAATACAAATTATCCTGTTTTGAATATATCTTTTGCTAATTTCTAAATATTCGTAGGCATTATTATTCTATAGGCTAGGTCAGAAAAAAGAGGAAAATACAGATAGGATGGAATGATACTTAAAGCAAAGCAGAAAAATTTAATCTTTTCTTTTTTTAATTACAAGATTGCATTGAAATTTTGAGCTTACAAATTATGTTATGGCAAATAATTCATCAAATAAATAAAAAGTATATTTCTTCTAAACATTTAATGTTTACACTGACTTTTCATAACTTCACGTCATTTTCTTTCTAGACAGAACGTATAAAAATCGCATATTAATTTATCCACAAATATTTATTTTGCATCAATTCACTCTGGTGATCTTCACGTGTGAAAGTCTTATTAACTGTTTCGGTATTTTTTTAACCAAATTCCACTTCTGCATTTCACATCAAACATTTTGTTTCGAATATTTTATTTTACCTCATAATATTTCTTAACTTTCTCGAGTAGATGACCGTAAGAAAAATTGTGGTTTTAAAATCATTTCAAAGATAAATTGTTCGTGCAGCTTTATATGAGTTTTTGTAGATCTTTTTATTTTATGTACGAGATCTCATAGATATTGTAGTTTGTCAATTAGATACTTTTTGTAAACGAAATGGGGGATTAATTATAATACAGGACGTATTGATACAAATAAACATATTAGATTTCCAACTAATTATCATTTAGACAGCCGCGAAGAAAAATTAGGACACATAAAATATAGATAACTTTGGGGAATCAAATTACTGGATTTTATATGACGTAAATTGATCGAATGGTTATATAAGTAGTATTGTGCAGTTAAAATTTCCGAAGTAATTTCCAGCACAATGTTTGAAAATTATCTATTCTTGGTGACAGGTCTCACAAGACTTCTGTTCTCCTTCATGAGCCGAAAATTTAAAAAATGCGAGTTGTTTGATTTGAAGTAAAAGTAGTTTAAGTAATACTGTAGTAACATAGTTGTCGATGGTATTTGGTGTCAATGTAATAAAGTACGAGTATAAAAATTATTTACGCTGGCAGAAAATTTTGTAATTACTATTGTAGTATATAAATAAGTTTATTTTAAAAATCCAATTTATTAAGTAGTATACATTGTTTTCATAATTAACAAATAGTTAATTACGCGAAATATTCGATATAATAAAATTTAGATACATCATATTTAATCATATTTTTGATGTGGTAGTTGAGATCGACGTTTTTAAATGCAAGATATATTACGTCACAGTTTAGGCTCACGGTTTTGCTCTTGCATATATAGGACATTACATTACAGCTGTAATATTTTACAAATATTACTTGTTAGAGCATTAGTTCTCGTTTGTGCTCTCAGAATGTCCGTACTTTGCTCCCTGTTCAGCGATTTGGAAGGATATTAAACTGATTTAATCTAACCGCAATTTATATGTTAATTTGGGAATAATACGATATCACTTAGATCGATATTAAATACGTTTACGAAGTTCCCCGAATACGTCCTGTGCAATTAGTTGCCAAGGAGGATTAACAGTTTCTTCTGAGCTTTCAAATGTTTAATGAAAGCTTTAAGTAAGCTCTAGAGAACCGTTGAGAGAACAAAATTCTTGTTAGCTGAATGGGTTCCTTAGAGAGGTTTCGGTGCGTTATATTATGAAGGACAACCGCCATACACGTTTAATGAGTATTATATGGTATTCACTCTGTATTAGGTATTAAGGTCAAATTTGTTGAGAAAATTAATTAATAGACCTGAGAAAATCTTATATAATATACTGAGGCTGAATTTTCCGTAGCCTTTGGTTTAATGAACGTTAAATTTTGTTTTGTTTAGACGACTTCAGAGATATAGATAATAGTACATACGAGAGGATATCTAATCGATACATAAGACAGGAAATCTCAAATTCATAAATCAAACTTAAAGCGATATTAGGCGCAAAGTTGATGAGATATATGACTACATTTATTATTACGGTTAACAGGAATAAATATATATATGGAAAAGAAATATGGAATGATTGATTTCAATAAATTTTGACGGAATTATTGAAATCAATCTTTCCATCTTCAGCAAGTAGCAATCTTGAAAGAAAATGAAGAAGATCGATACATTTTACTGATACCATAGCTACGGAGTTGGATAGGTTGAAAAAATTATCAAGTAATAATTGAAACGAGCAATTACTGAAAAAAGTGGCCAGAAATAAAGAATAGGAAAGAAGTTGTTTTCCATCACGCATTGCTAGACTACATCTGTTTTTGATAACCTAACAAACTTTGAAAAATTTCGACATGAAGTTTTAATGCAAAAAATTCTGTGAAACATTCTTTTATTTTCCAGAGGGCGATTCCACGGTGTAAAGAAATTGAATGCAAAACTATAATTTATTTGAGAGAAGCTTAATTGCGCCAAAAAAAAGAACAATGGATCGAAGAAATATGGTAACAATTTATCGATCAAAACAGCAATATTTAATATAATGAAATTCATTTAGTTTGTGAAACAAATTACTCTGAATTTCGACTAAAAAGGCTCAATAATTTTTCATCGATCTATTATTATCTCTCCATTGTACTTAAATAGCTAGCATACATAATTAAATTAAAAATTTTTTTTTAAATGTAAATTATTTTACTAATTTGATGCTTAGGTCGCCTAGTGCAGGCAAATTTTTTTCGGTAAATATTTATATGTGTTTATTTTCAATACCCACAAGTCAATATTTATTTATTAATTAACGTTTCTTTAGTTTATGGTACATGTATGGTTTTTATATTTAAGGTTAAATGAATATGGCATTTAATTTTAACCAGTATTTTTAACTGACTCCAAAAAAGGGATGTTCTCAATTCGACTCACATCTTTTTTTTTATTATTTGCTAAATAACTTTTTACCGAGTTGAAAATTATTTTTTAAATAGTGAGATATACTTTTTAAACAATCAAATATACTTTTTAAATTTTTGGCCTCGGATTTCGAGGAAACAAATAATTTTTCACCGACCGGGCCGGTGACAAGATTTCCTGAATATTGAAGTCTAGATACATTATATTCATTCTCGTTTGGTTTACCTCAGCGAATCCTTTGTTCATAACTAATGGAAAGGGTCTCATAATGGAGCTAGAAAGTGCTGATGGTAGCTTATCTATGGTGAGGACAAGATTAATCGAGTTTGGACTCATTTTACTTTCCTTTACCTGCAAACAGTGGTTAGAGTCCGGTGATGAAACTATAGGAGAGTGACAGGAGTATCTTAGTGGCGACCCATGTAATCTGTAACAGTATCAGTAATTTTAAAATATATTTAATTTTGGGAGAGACATTGTACAGCAAAAATTTGGAGTAAGTACTCTTATTTTCATTATTGTGTACCTTTCAGCGTTTCTCATTCAGCGGTTTTTTGAAGTCGTTTAAATTTTGTTTAAGTTTTTGGGCAATTATATAGCCACCACGCAAATTTTGCTACACCTTTTGATATCATATAATTTCTGATTATAGCACTAATTGGATACTTCACAATACGTCAATCACAGCCCAAAACTTCTTCGACTTTTCCTTAGAATATGTTATTATCTTTTTTAAATAAATATTTATTTTAATATGCTATGTTTAAGAATAACCCAGTTCTGTCATAAAAACTCCCACATGTCCTGAATAAGCGAAAGAAGACCTAGTTGCCCAAAGTGATTGCACCTGAACAAGTTAGTTTTGTCACAATAAACCGACTTACATTTACTTTGTGAACTTTTTTAATTCAGTGAAACGACCTTGGATATTATCACAGTAAAACATCTAGTACACTTTTCTAAAAATCATTATGAAGAAGGGACGACTTCAGTGTAACCTGATGACATACAGTCAAAAAATTTTCACTCCATTGCACTTATCTGAAAAGATTGTATAATTTCTCCTGCTTAACATACATACCGAGATGACGATGAGTATCACTCTGGAAGACTCGATAGATTGTTTAGCAGTTGGTGGCTACAGGATTGCGAGCTTGTGCCACGTAGACGATATTACCTTATTTGCGACTAATTCTAATAAGAGGGATTATAAATTAGAAAATTACTTCCAAAAATATTAAGCATGAGCCTTAGATTTATACTAAGTATCAATTGCAAACAGACTTAAAAATTATCTAGTGAACCGTGCCAACAAAAACTAGACAGAAATAATTCAGAAAGCGAACTGTTAAGTAGTTCAATCGTACTTATATGTTGAAATTTAAATCTCAATTAATGACAGTTGCATAAATGAACCAAAACGGCTTATGGCGATAACTACAATTTCAATGGACTAGTTAAAGAAAATATGTAGGAAATAAATATAAACAAAAATTTTTTGTTGAATCCGGTATCATTCCAGTTCTTGAATTTCCTGTCGTTTCTGTATGCCCCAGAGAAATTGAAACTTCCAGAAACTCGGAAGAAAAAAATAGATGCCCGGAGGATATGTGCTGAAGAAGAATACGAGGAATATGTTGGTTCAAAGTCCGAACCAATGTTCCCATATCCCAAGAAAATGTTTATATTGTTTGGGCATACATCGGGATATTGTTTGGGCATACATCAGCTTCAAATAATACAACGCTATGACCACCATTGCTCTTTCAAGAGCATCACAAGAGAGAAGAAGAAAATATGACGAAATGATTATGAATGCGTTCGTGTCCAAGAATGTTCCAAGATGAAACTTATGCTACTAAAACGAATACACTCAAAATATTATAACAAATTATCAGATATAGAAATTAAAAAGAGTTTTACCTTATCTTTTTGAAAAATGAGTTTATGAGGACAAAATTATTAAGAGATACTGTTGAATTAAAATAAATTTCTCCAAGATACGCGGGTTATTATTTATTTATTTTAATAGATAAAACTTAAAACAAAAGGAAATCAGCTATATTGCTAAAATGCGCACTTATTACGGAAATCAATAGCAAAATATTCGTAATTTAATAAAGAGTGCAGGGATCTTGGGTAAATTTCTATGAACATCGGCCTATCCATGTTTATAATCTAAATATTGGATTGGCAACTTATACACCCGCCATCTCTGTACAAAAACTTCAACTTTTTTATATGTATAGTCAAAAAAATCAATCGTTAATTATATGAGCACTGTCGGTAACACTTGTTGCTAACGTGTCGGCATAGGTAAAATTTCGACTTGGTAGAAATCTTGGGGCCTTTGACTGAAAAAACCGGTGAAGTTGATTGAATAAGACTTTCATCTTTAAATTGTCTGTCACGTAAATAATTAGAGGGAGAACAAAACAGATGGTTAGATGGTTAAAGATCTGGAGAGTACGGTGGACAAAATTCATGTGAAAATAGTTTTTCATGTGTTACTTTTGCTACATGGAGACGAGCATTGTCATGTAAAAAACAACCTTGCTTTGATTTGAAGGAATTTTAGCGGTGACTTTGCTCAATTGTTCACAATACATATAATTGTAATGTTACTTAGGAAGAGTCTCCATTGAATAACTCCATTTATACTCCATCATGCACTCAAAAGTATCTTTTGTCCAATATTATATTTTGGTCTAGGTACACCTTTTTCTTCAGCTCCTAGCTATTGGCGTTTACGCTAAAATTAACACAAGCCACCCACTTTTCATCTCCTGTAACTAGATATTTTAGCCTCTCCTTGGTACGACAGTATCAACCGGAGGCTAAAGTGTAATATACGAACTCAGTAGCTACAAGCACACATTTTAATTTTACTCTTTACTCGCCGGTTACTCAATAGAAAACTGAACATAAGTTCGAATGTTTTATATACTTACATGAAGTTGAAAGAGTGTTAGCTCATGTGGTAGCCAAACGGAATATTTCCACTTCTTTCTCAAAGCATGAAGTTGTTTTTCCATTTCAGTATAAGAGCATGAAAATAGCTTTGCCAAACAACACGAACTTAATCTGGAATTTGTTTCAATAAGGCTTTTAATTTGTTCTAAGTCAATTGTAAGAGGCCGCTTTGGATGAGGTTTATCGGATAGGTCAAAATTATCTTTGAATATTTAGAACCAGTGCTTGGCTGTAACATAAAAGGGCATACTTTCATACACCGTTGTATATATATATATTGCGTGACGCTTTGCTGGTTTTCCGACCTAAACGACTTTCATGAAGAAAGAGTCCTCTAAGTTCACTTCGAAATATTTCCATTTTAATTTTACTCTTTACTCGCCGGTTACTCAATAGAAAACTGAACATAAGTTCGAATGTTTTATATACTTACATGAAATATCACTCTTTATATACATACAAGAAATATTCTACAAACTTCTATGATATTTCAGAAATCGGTCGAAAAAAGTAGCGGGTTTATAAGTTGCCAAACTAATATATACCAAGTAAAAGGTACTTAATTAAGCTTTTATTTTTATTAAAGTGCTTAGCTCCTAAGGTACCTGAGTTTATTTTTAATGGGGGCTTCTAAAGAATGGTTATTCATTAGATAAGTTAAATAAGCCATATACGAACACATAGCATACCCATCTTAATTTATATCGTACAATCGGGGATAATTGTCCTAATAAAAATGGTGCACATAATCCAACATCTGGTTAAGCAGGTATCATAGTAGTTAATCTCTACCACTGTAGTCCCGATTCACTAGAACTTAGGAATAATATGCACGTGCCCTTATGTGCAGCGATACATCGCTAAATTATTTTTTTTAATTTCGTGTATTTTTTATTTTACCTACACAATATAAATTTAAAGTCAAATGTTACTTTTAAAAAAATGCAATAAAATAAAGTGCGTTTTATTTTTTTCCTAGTTTTAGAGTATTGTAGTTAAATTAGGAACTTTTATATTTTTGCCTTCGTCTATCTGTGTAATAAAACCTTTAAAAAAGAGTGTTTTAGGATAATATTACAAACACTCTTTCCCACGAACAGCACTGGGAATATATTGCTGATCCAGCAGTGGTTCTCACGGATCATGTGAGATATGCAATCCGATGCTAAACATAAATCTGACTTAAGGGCAGACCTGAGTTGATATTCGTAGTGGACACAAGTCTTCTACATTAATTTATCAAATACATACTAAATATATAAATTAATAATTATTATAATTAAATAAAAATTTCCTTTTTGAAAAGACTATTTCATCGAACCCCGTAACGGTGGTGTTAGAAGTGGGATGATTGGTTCTTTTTGTTGCTCATCACCTAATTATTATCTCTTCTTGTGTCCACATTCGCGTCTCATAATATCTACTAATTCCACTGTTTTTGAAAACGCTGAACCCTGTAAATTTATTTGAAATAAAAAAAACAACTGATTACTATCCTGATTACTATCTCGCCGGTTCTGTTACGCGGCCACTGTATCCCTGGTCGACTTCTTATTAACCGTACGCCACATATTCATTTGCTTAAAAGGTTGCGGCTGAACGTTGTCGCTAAGTCCTGTTCCTTGAACATCTTCTTCGAATTGATGTCACTGTTCTTGGAAAACCACATCATCTACTGCTGATATAGTGAGTAAAATATTGCTATCTCCGGTATCGGTATTTTTACTTCTCACCGCAAATACTTTTGTTAGCTTATTGAATAATTGATATTTCCTTTAAATCTATCGAACAACCATTTTCAAATGTAAATAAATCTTCCTATACTGAAACATTTCTGATTCAAATCCTCTGTAATTTAATTAACACGTACAAAGGAAAACATGAAATATTAATAGCGTTTTTAACTAATTGCCAAAATACGCTTGATCTGGCATCCGAAAGCCAAAAGAGCTTATTACTTAAATATGTGTTTTCCCGGCACGAGGAAAAAACTAAAATTGTTTGCTCGAATCGAGTTTTTGAAAAATTCGAAGACTTAAGTTCTTTCCCAAAACAACATTTTAGCGAAATTAACACTATACTCATTTATTACTAAAATTGCTATACTGTAAAAAAATAAATCAGTGAATCCGTAGTTCAATATGCATTAAGAATAGAAAGTTATTTAACAGATCTCCACTTCGAAATACATAACTCAGATTCGTTGAAAAAGGAAGGATCGCTGGTTGCATAGCCATGACGGAAGACTTAGCCTTATTCACATTTACGATGGGATTACATCCTAGCTTAGATAATATAGTTTGCTGTAGAGATCCGAAAATTTTAAATCTAGCGGTTAACATCGTGATAGAGGAAGAAAAAGTACAAAAATAAATTTTTTTTTAATATAATTTTTTTAAAAACATAAATTTTTTAATAAAAATTTATGGCAAATTTTACAAATGTTTACTTTTCTGTGTTTTTTTTTAAACAAAAGCACACTAGAGTAAATGTTTGTAAAATTTGCCATAAATCTGGTCACATTGAAGGCGATTGTTACAATCGTAATAAATCTCGAAAATCAGTTTATAATAATAAATACCAACCTTCACTTAAACCGCTATTTAATTCTTTCGCTAATCCTAATAACAGTCGAAATAATACTCCCGTGGTTTACAAATCCTGTAAAAATATAGGCGAATATAGTTCAGAACGGCGTAAACGCGCTTATAGTAATTCTAAATCAGCGAACTATGCTAAATGTAATAACGATCGTCAACATCAATACCATGTTGACTATCCCCAATTATTAAAAAATTACGAACTATCTGATAATGTCCCCAACAGACTTTAAACTAAATGATCGGGTTACGCATTCTTGCCGCTGTATTCCCGAAATCGTAGGTATTCAAATTCTAAATTCTAAAACTAATCCTAGGTACTTACGTTTCTTAAGTCTTTTGCGTCTTATGTTGAATCTAATCAAAATATACCACTTCCCCTGAATCTTATGCTAATTCAAATATTAATTTATATAAAAACATATTATTAAATCCGCTGGATTTAGTGATACGATAAACTCAGTGCTAAACCTATTGAATGTTAAATTAAATCCAACATTGAGTAAAACCTCTTACTATTTCCAATAAATCTAATTTTACAATTTTTGTATCGACTTGAAGGCCAATTAATAAAAATAAAAATACGTTACGTCTATATGGACAATTATTACAATAGTGTGACTAATGCTATACAGCTTCTCGAGAACAAAATTCAATTTTGCGGAACAATAAAAGAAAATAGAGGCTTATCACCGTATCTTCAAAATACACGTTTAAATAAAGTAGAAACAATCTTCGGCAAAAAAAGAACATATTATGCTACAGGTCTGGCAATCAAAGAGAAGAGTATCTTATCTGTATTATCCATTCTGTGGAAATACAGGAGAGCCATAATATTAATCGAAAAACACGACAAAACATTACAAAACCAAAAAAAATGTGTAGTAAATGTAAAAACAATAAAAAGCAATATTCGAAACAAGAAGCTATTTTTAAAACTAAACATGATAATGAATATGAAATATATGCTACGTCTTTACAAGTCCAATCGTAGACATAAAATAATTATATATTATGTATATTATATATATATATATATATATATATATATATATATATATATATATATATATATATATATAATATATAATTATTTATGTCTATATATATAAAAAAATATTATAAAAAAAATTATTATTATCAAGTCCTTTAGGAATCTCACTCTGTTTCTGATATTTCTTAATACAATATCACTTTAAGGGTTGATGTTTCATCTTATGGGGCATCTATGTGAGCTTTATTAACAGTATTATGAATATATTGCAGATCAAGCAGGTTCTCACACGTCAAAACGTCCGTCCGTCGACAAAATGTCCGTTTAAATTGATTAAGCTAAAATATAACAGGAAACTCCCAGTAGAGTTATAATTAATCAAATTATTAGCACGTAATCCAAATATTGTATGCATTTTATTCGCCTACGTAATTTGTAGAACGTGTAGTATTTGCTTTTGACAATGTATCATAATCTAGGGTTTCTCATCCTCTCGTGTTGGTTTGCGCAATCGACAAATGTATTTGGCGGTAACTACTCGTACTAAATATACACGTAATAGTATACACGCAAATAGTTAGGTTTTAATTAAATTTACCACATTGCTTGCTCGATGCTAAATTAATAATGCTCGTAATGAATACTCTACACAAAACAAGAGTTGAGAGTGTATTTCGAATACTTCATAAAGTACAATTAAGGTGCGTGTTTATGCAGATGAAAATTATAATACATTTAACCACGAGGAAAATTAAATTAAATCCGAACTCTCTGTGTAGTTATTTAGTGGTATTGCTGGGATCAGATGAAGCGCCTAATTAAAAACATATTAGAGATTCACAACCATTAATAAATCAAGCGCTTATACCTGATTTTCTTCTTTTTATATCTGGAGTGCGCAACTGACTAAGATTAAATATAATTGCGTGTATGATCTGAGGAAACGGTTGCGTAAGTACAAAGGCGTGTTGTGAACATCCTAAATACGTTATTGTACATTTAAAAATCGGTCAACTGCCAGCTATACTTCCACAATTAGTGTTTCTTGCCATTAACCCCTTTCAAATATTGATAGTAATGTACTCTTACTTTGTTACCCACGACGGAACGGAGAAGGTATATGCTCTTAGGGTGAAAGGTTGTTTGTTTGTGTGTGCAATCCAATGTTCCCATTTATCTCCAGAACGGTTTGACCGATTGAGACACAGTTTTCTGTAAAATATTTGTGATTCACTGGCAATGGTTCTTAGATACACGTTGTCACGGTGATTACTCATCAGGGACGCCGCAATAAACATTTTGTTGTAAACGAATATTTTCATTTATCTCCCAAGTGGTTTAATTGATTTAAATACGTTTTTTTGCAAACTTTTTTGGACTAATCGGCGAAAGTTGATTGATAGGTGTTATGGTAATTACTCACCAGGAGGCACCACAATAAACATTTTGTTGCCAACGAATGTTTTAATTTATCTCTAAATTGATTTGACCGATTTTGACACGGTTTTCTGCAAAATATCCGGGACTACTCAGCGATGGTTCTTAGATAGGTGCTATGGTGTTAGCTTGTCAGGGGGCACTGCAACATTTTGTTGCAAACGAATGCTCCCGTTTTAATCCGGTTCATCGAAGGCAGACATTGGAGGGATAACTTTTTTTTAACTAAAAACTAGTTTCACTTGGATGGAGTTTGTTACTTCACCCATCCCACTTTCGAGATTTTTCGCCATCTAATTACCATCTGTTTCGTTGTCTGTCAAATAATTTACGTGATAGAAAATTTAAAGACAAAGCCTGCCTATACTTTGTCGACAAGTGTTAGATACCAACGGTGCTTATATAAAAAGCAATTTATTTTATTGGCCACATATAAAAAGTTGAAAAGTTTGTGTACAGAGATGGGGGGGTTTATAAGTTGCCAACTTAATGTAATACCGGATGTAAGTACGAGTATAATAGAAGTAGAAGCAATGAAAAATTATTGCTGCGACAGAAATACGGGAAATTAATTTCCCTTGAGTTTCTCATATGTATGTGACATTGAATCCAAAGGCGATAAGGTAAAAATATCTCGGTAATATAAAACATAACAAAAAATATACGCCTTTTTTATGGAAAATGTTATCTGCCGCGATAGCTTTATATCGTTAACATCAACGTCGCGTCGCATTCCCAGGAAAATGTTATGTCTGCGTAATTGTATGTAAATGTTTATATATCTGTATTGTCTCCGGCTGAATGTTTAAATTTCGTTTCACCTTTGAAGTTTACATCAAATGATGAAATTATTAACTACATTAAGTAGTTAAAAAGAATATAGAAATTAAAAACGTATATCCCAATGATATTAGTATATTACTTGTTAGTCGATAGAGTTTTAGAAAATATTTTTGTACACAATGAGGTTAATATTTATAATCAGAATAGGAGAATAGAGATTACACTTAACATTTTGCTACAAAGAATTACTATTAAGAAAACGGCTTAACGTTTTTTTTGAAATTTAAACTTTACTATTGGAAACCAAGAAAAAAATGTCTATTATATGTGGATAATACTAATTTAAATTGTATACTTACTGCATTAAGTAGTACCGTTAAACAATATATTTAAGGTAATTGTCGCGTGACAATACGATCCAAAATTATTACAAATTGTTTAATAAAATTTTTTTTCTTTTCCAAATTTTTAATTTAACATCATTAACAGTTAGTAAGAAAAAAAATGTTTGCGTTTTTTAAAAGAAATGAAGTGAGGTGAAATACTTTCTTTTTTTGTAATGTTAGTTGTACAATTTTTGAGAACGATTTTTATCGAAACTAAATGGTAAATAATTTTCTTTCTTATCCCAAAATGTTAATATTATATCATTTTATATTGACATAGTTTTTAAACAAATCGCCTTACGAGTATTTAAAAAAAATTAGGTGTGATGAAATTACTACTTTCCTGTAATGTTGATTGTACATTTTTTGAGAGCAATTTTCAATAAAACTGAATGGTAAATAATTTTTTTCCAATATGTTAATAAAACGTCATTTTATATTGACTTAGTTTTTCAGACAAATCGCTCGACGGGTTTTTTAGTTAAAATTAAATTTTGGTGAAATAACTACTTTTTCTGTAATGTTAACTGTACAATTTTTGGGAGCGATTGTAACCAAAACTAAACAGTAACACTAGCACATTATAATAGTACTACTTCTTTGTTAAAAATATATGTCATTTATACTTTTTTTTACAAACGTACAGTGTAATTTAATTAACATATATAACGAAAAATGTTCCTTGTACTATTGATGTAATTATAAAAAGTGTTTTTCATCATGAAATCTGTATTTAGAATACTCCATGTTTCCTATTAACATATTTGTTGTTGTTCTAACAGAATAAAATTTGGTTTAATTTTCTTTTAAAATAAAATTGCAATCTATATTATTTTAGTTTATACTTTCTAATGTGAAAATTCAAATATTCGTAATATATATTTAACTTGTATTTTCATTAAAATATAAAGGAACTGCGTAACTCATATTGTGTGAAAATAGGGATTTGACTAATATTATGATCAAAAACTCCCGAAATATTTGATCGTTACGCGTATATGTACTCAATGGATTTATTGTTAAGTAATAGATTATTGAATATATTTGGGGTTAATTTTGTAGAAATTCATTATTCACAATTAAATGAAACTACGTGATGTAGTATTATTTCTACTTTCTTTAATTTCTTTACCACGACCTAGGTTTCGTTGTATTACGACATCTTCAGGTGGGATATTAGCAAAGATCTTTGCTAATAGTATTCCAAAAGTATATTTCAGTCATTATGACATTTGAGTAGTCGTAAATTACGCATATTATAAAATATGAAAATAAAGTTGACAGATGTTTAGGATAATTTTAAAATATGGCCAGACTGCCCCAAAACTGCAATTAAACAATATGCCGAAAATATATTTTAAGTACCCTAACAGTTTTCCAGATTTTTTTTAAATTTATCTAAGACCACTTGTAAGAAGGCAATTGGATATTATAGTTTTAAATAATTGGTGAAAGTAAAAGAAAATTTTAAATATGTGCGAGTGAAAAGCTTTATGTGCAGACCTAAGTGTAAGTGAGAAAAGGTTAAACCAGAGTTTTAGGGCCTTCGCGCGCAATGCTAGATTGAAATAAATAAAATTTAATATAGTTAAATTAAATAAATTATACCATTCCTATCATATAATAAATGATATTTATTTTACTTCAATTTAATAAAATGATTAATTATTTCGCACAGAATTTTTGACGCACAGAATATGATACACATATTTATACTGTTAAACAATATAATAGAAATCTAATGATATCAGTAGTAATGGGACTACTTGTGTGTTAAAACTATACACATTTTGTATTTTCATCTGTCGTAAACAATATTTGCTATTCTGGTGCAAGGTAAGCAGAGAATCTTGATGTAATGTGATGTCTGTTCAAGATAATAATATTGCAATATCCGGTAAAATTCGTTTTTAAATATTTGGCTCTAATGTTACAAGAGTATAATGGCTGTATTAGATCAAAGGCGTATAAGCTATGAAAAAAACCTTGTCTCAGTAACTCCTCATACGGACTATTTCAAATTAATAATTTAATAAATATATGTTATAAGCAAACTGTTTATTATAAATTTAAGTAGATAAAAATTTAGCACAAAACAAAATTAAAAGAAAACAAGAAACGGAAGTATTAATATTGCCTCATGTGGAATGATAGGAATTTTTCTGAAAAAAAGGGTAATTAAGCTCATTTCTAATCTGCTAGTGTACGGAAAATATATACCAGAAATTAAGTAAGGGCCAGATGCAAATCAAACTTTACCCCCAAATCGTTGGCTATACTGATTTACTGCATCCCGATAACAAAATATTCAAATATAATAAGAGCATGCGTTCAGGTCTAGCTTATTGCTGTAGTCATAACTACTTATTATGCTTCATTCGATGCCGACGTCGATATAATGCAGCAATAGCTATTGAACTGATATAATTACAATAACAGAAAAATTTAAGTCGATTGAGAATAGTAAAGAGTACTTAGTTTTCACAGCACTGCCGACATCGTTTACTAGTACAGTGAATATTGGTATGAAAGAAATGATAAAAAAAACCTTGAATATAGAAGAAATTACAATTTCACAAGAATGAAGGGTTTTGTAAATAATGTTGTGAAAAAATCGTACAGATGACAATAAAATGGAGGTATAGGATGGGATAGAATTGTGTAATTCACAATTCTATTTTCTACGAATAATGCTTACTTTTTCCAGTTGAAAGACCGTTTAAAGGTGTAGTCGTATAGCTAAATTCTTGAAAATGCTATTTATATATATATTGAATGGATTTATATATATATATATATATATATATATATATATATATATATATTTATATATATATATATTGGATGGATTTCAAATCAAAAATCCATCCAATATATATATATATATATATATATATATATATATATATATATATATATATAAATATTGGATGGATTTTTTGGACATTTATTTAATTATCTAATTGATATCCTTAATTATTCTCTAGTTTGAAGCACATAATTAATTTTCTAAATAGTATAATAAATTATTGAATATGAAAAAGACTATTTAATTGTTACATTGTTGAAGACCGATTAAAACTATGTTTCTCAAATTAACTTGTGTAGATGGGATAATACTGTTTTCTTTAAATTGGCGTTGCGTTAGTCATGGTTTTCCTATTTTTAAATTTCAGTCGTAGCGTTTCTTTGGTTGGCAAATGTAGAGATTTTGTTAAATAAACTTACTCTTTTCAATCATTTACATACTTGTAGCATTTAGGGAAAAGCAAGATTTTGGAAGTGTAAGAAATCATATATAATTTTTTAATATTATTCGTAAAGATTATATGATTCGTAATGAAATCTATGTATTTGGTAAACTAGGTAAAACGACACTCAAATTGATAGTGATTTTTTTATATGCGGGCTTCAAACACTAGACTAATAAAAATGACAATTTCCACAAGTTATTAAATTTTAAATGTGCAGTTCTGATATCATGTCTACTTTTGTGGTTAAAAGTTTGACTAAGTAATAATAAAAGGAAGTATGTAAATCACAATGTAAATTGTAATATGTTATATAACAAATATAGTAAAATTAAAATTACAAATTTAGTACCATATATTTAATTTAATATCAGCAAATTATACAGCGAACTTTCTTATAATTTTGAGGCTTTTGCGGGAGCTAGGGAATACATAGGACACCTGCGATTATAATGTTTATCACCGCAGTGTGTTCAGTGCGATATTATGCTTTATAATTGTTGTTTATATCATTAAAGTCAGCTCCTTCAACACGCTCTATCGTAGCCACGCACGCTTCATAAATGTGTTTGAAGTATGCCAATAGTAGTTTCTATGCTCTTTTTTAAAGAGTTTTATGCATACCAACTTTCGTTACTTTCGCCAGTTCATTTTCAGTATTTAATCATTAATAACCAAGGTTCTCCCCAGATTTATTTTTAAATTAATTCAATAAATTCTATTAAATTTTTCTTTTTCAGACTACGGCAAACAGAAGAAAAATTAATGTTTTCCTTCCGTTAATTGTTAGTGTTCTGTATCCGAAGGATCCAAACAGAATTCTATTGTGATGACACTGGCAGTCGGTCCGTCTGGTTTAGGCTTAAATTTCACAAGTGTTATGTAATTATTTCATTGAAAAAGAAAATCGTATTAAAAATTATTTGCAGCATGCTGTGAGGGTATTATCGAAAAGAGAATGATGAAGATGTGGAATACCTTGAAATTTGTGAATTGGCTATTAGAGTCAATTGTCATTTGTGTGTCAATTGACTATTCGATATGCGTGTCAGTATATCGACCAATAAAATTGCAAAAAATAAATTTGTGAATAGAGTTTCTCTTTTTATCACCACACTTCAAATATTGTTCTTCCACTTTTATAGACAAATTCGTATAGAACTGAAACGTTTTGTCCCAACGTTTTAATTATTATCCAGCTTTAACGGATTAGCATTCATTTCACTGCTACAATATTGCGTCATTACTTACCACAACAAATCAGAATACCCGCATAAATAACGATACATAAAGCTATAATGATACCATTAACCTACGGGTTAGCCTAGTTCCTGTCAGTAATAATGATCTATATCGTCGACATCATAAAAAGATCTCCTCATTAAACGTTAACGTCCTACACAATAATAGTTCAAAAGTTCATTCGAACTACGGGAAGCGAGGTTATCTCTAATATGCAATAAATATGGAACCCAAAAAATAGTGTTTCATGTATTGCGAACCGAACCGGTTTGGACGATAACGTTATCTTTGTTATATGTTTACAGCTCTGTTTCTAGAAAGAGTAAAGCCCTAAAATTCACGAGTTAATGTATCTTTCTCAATTGTTAGCTAAAATTTTTGAATAGTATTTTCAGTTGAGTCACGCATAAGGTCAGAGGTTAGATTTTCCGTAGAAAATGTATTAAGCTGTAAGTGTTCCTGTTTTTTTTTTATATATTATATTTTTCAATTTTTATGTAGATATCCTGTTTTTTTTCGTAATTTCTTTTTTAAATTTATATTATCACATTTGTGAAATACACGTTTACATTTGTGAAATACGTGTTGTTGATTCTTGATATGATATAGATCTTCTATTATTGATTTACGTCGAGGTTTCTCGACTAATAACTAACGCAAACTTTGATGTAGCCAAGCAGAAAAATAAAGTACTATAACTGAGACGCAGTTTTTATTTTCTCTACCATAGACTATTAACTATTAATTATATCTATTAACTAGTATCTAATATTTTAACAACTTTATATGGAAAATAATTTTTAATGCTACTTTTTAAAGAGCGTACATATAGTTTTGCAATAGTTCGTGAAATATAACAAGGGTGGAATAAATAAATAAGTAAAAATATATTCATTTAAGAGAATGTCGTTGAGGGGAAGGAACCCAAACGCACACAAATACACATTAGTTGTGACTACTATTATTATAAACTCTGAATAAAAATATACTTTATTTTAAAAAGTGATAAAATTTATATTTACAGATTTTAAAGGAAAAGTAAGGATTTATGAGTGACTTGGAATTTATAGGATAGCGTATGAAAAAGGAAAACCTTTCTGCAGAGACTGCAGTTATTTTCTTTATTGTGTGTACGTGTTCCATTGTACATAAGCGTACAAACGACAATAATTTATTACCTTTATATTTTCGTGATTATTTGTTAAAAAAGAAGCAAATAAAAATATCAGAGGACGCTGTAAATTGAGAAATAGTTACATATAACATAGTGAGAAAATTGGAAATAAAATTAAAAATATTCTTATTTTTACTTTTATTTGCGTGTGACAAAAATATATACAAAGATGAATGGAGTGAAAAAGATATAACGGTGAAGATTTATGACGAACAATTTAAACCTTTATTTTTACAAATCTTTATGGACAATGATGTTATAAATATAACAGAATGGTACATTTACAAAAACTATCACTTAGGAAATATTATCCTCCAGCTCTGGAAAAACGCTGAAATCCTTGTGGATTTATAGTTTTCTGTCGTTCAATATGACGAAAAAATCAATTTTGTTAAGTGATAACCTGATATGAGTAGAGTAGATGAACTAATAGCGAAATTTTTGAGATATTTTCAATATCTATTCAAATGAACTCATTGAGAAACTCACTACTAACACTTCTTACCTGTAAATAGAAGAAATGAAATGAAAAATGTAAGGATGTAGCGGTGCTGATTAAATGTTGGCTGTAAAATATTTTTCTTACGATCTTACGTTCGTTCAGATACGATGAATTTGTTTTGGTATAATAAAGTGCTATGAAATAGTGAGATACTTAAGTGTCTAATATATTCTTCATATCTTCGAATATGGATTGTAGTTATTTATTAGTTAATGTTATCAAATAATTGAATATTTAGATAAAGTGAAAAATTTCAGTGTAACATTATAAGATATACTACAATATTTCAACGAAGAATTGTGAATTATATGAAGAGAGATACTGATTGCATAGGCGTAGAAAGTTATTTCATAAGTATATATATATAAATATATATATATATATATATATATATATATATATACATTTTCTCATCTATATATATATAAATTTTTAAGAGCAAAGAAACAATTATTCCGTTTTGATCATGTCCATTATATTTTTTTGCAGTGAACTGGAATAGATCCCAGTCCTTTGGTTTAAATTTAAGAGTTAATTTATATATATACATATATATATATATATATATATATATTCCTTATAGGTGTATACATTTCCAGGCGTAAAGTAGACAAAAAAGTAAATGCTTTAAATACATCGACATTATCTGCGCGTTTTTTCCACCTATATCCGTGTATAATCGCAAAGTTAAAAAACTGCAGCCGCGAAGACGTTTAATTAAAATCTCACTCGGTTATTTTGTTAACCCAGTGGACAAATTGACAAGTGAAATTTTATCTAATTAGTTTATAAATTACTGCATACAAGGGAGAGGAATAGAGATATATATTAATAGATTACGTATATATTAATAGATTACGTATTCGAATCGTACTTTGGCAGTCCAATCTGTCTGCAATCAATTCATGTCCTAAAAACTAAGATCTTTGAGTATGTTGATAGCTCAGTACCTAACCAAACTAATGGTAAGTATCATCTACCATATGGTAAGTATATCTAATACTTATCTAAATGGTAAGTATTATTTATATCTGTTTAGAACTGAGCGTATTCGGTTTTATTTAAAGTTCTTCTTTGAGTTTAGTTTTATTTAAACGATGAATATAAATTAAATTTAAGTATCTAATTTTAAATTTAAGTATTGACATAATTTTAATGTTTCACAAACATAACCATATTAATCTAATATTAGAACACAATATTAATCTAACAAATGTACATAAGAATATAATGAAACAAACATCAAAAACTGAAATAAACCTTATTTATTATAAAATCAGTTTTGCCTATTTATAAAGAACTTTATAATTTTTTTAGGATAATATTTCAGTAGAGGCGTTTGAGATATAACCTGAAAATACATGTATTCTATTGAAATCTACGTCTAATCTGCGTTAGATTGGAAATATTTTTTGGATTTAAGGAATTATTAGCGAATACATTATTTTAAATAAATATGTTTAAATCTAACTTAATTTAAAATATTGGAATAAAAATTGTCAAGTGGTGTAGAATTCGCGTTACGAGTGTTCTGTACATATGAATTTAGACACTTGAAAAAAATTAAGGTTAGTATTTCTATTAAACTATTTACAAATATTAATTTTTCACGACGTAATTTTATCGTCTACTGTGTTTTATATAAGCGTTAAATAAGGGTGCCTATTGCCAAAATTATAAGAACTAGAATAATCATTATAGTCTTTCTATATTTTATGAGTACATTTCTAATACCCATATTTTTTCACAATATAAGGTCGAATAGTTTCGGAAATAAAGTGAGACAACATTTTTTTCCACTTTTTCAGTATATCTCCAAGGATGTACAACGTGAAATTATGAAGAAATATTTTTGGGGCATTATTATTAGCCTCTGACGATACCTCGCTTTATATAAACGAATAAAAAAATATTTCGAGTACTTAATTGACCCCTCTCGCTCCTATAATTTTCCTATGGATATTTTTGAGTGTTAGCTGCTGAAATATGTGCGGATTAAGATGATTGATTGTTAAGTCAAATTATAAGTTTCGACGTCAAGCGGTTGTGATAGAATGACAGACTGATATGCAATTAATATCATAAGGTTTCCAAATCTTCTTTTGAGGTAGGGAAATCTAAAAATGATAGAGTTTTTCATAACTCTTTTAGACCTATGAGAAATTACATTATTTCCTTATGTCAATATATGATTTTTGCTCCTATATATCAATTTAAAATATCACAGTTTTTTAATTCACACAATAGTCTTGGTGAGTATGTATAATAAATTCTTGGGAATATAATCAACTTATACTAAAATAGTTATTCCTCTAGTAATTATTGAACTTATAAAACTAAAAAAAACAGTATAAAATAAAGTTAACAAAACTCGCTAAGATTCGTTTTAGATTTTTCTTACCTTTCAATAAGTTTATCCTTCATGATTTCAACTAGTGCTCCTTTGTACTGGGGGACCGGTATATTAACATTGAGTTTAGATTTATTTCTTTGACCATTTTATGTATATGTATGCATTTAACGTGGAGGCGATGATTTTTTTCGTAATGCATGTCGAATGGGGTCTACTTGGTTATTTTCCTTGTACGGAGTTTCATTGAGTATGTTTTAACGTTTTGTAGCATGTTTGGAGAATTTTGAGCTTCAGATCGTTTACAATATATTTCCCACTGTAATACAAGTACTGAAGTAAAATTGTAAATCTGAAAAAAATTGAAAGTAGTTTTTAGTTTCTTTAAAGTTATATCGGATACATTGTATTAACAAGTTTGTTTTACAGAATGATTACGGAATCCTTCTTTAACACCTTTCTATACATACCTGACTAGTTTCTTTATGTAGAGTGTATCTGGCGTACACTCACAAGAATATTTATACATTTTTTAATAATAATATGTCCCTGGATTATGGACTGCTTTATATTCGCTCGTGTTTAGGAAGCTAACATATTATGTCTTTCAACGATTTCACGATTTCTTTACAAGTAAAACTATTTTAGGTGATAAGATAGGTTTTATAAAAATTTATTGACTTATATAAAGTTTGGTTTTTGATGTTTTTTTTGAAATTGTTCATTGGAATGAAGTTTCTTATCGCACGTTACACACTTGGAGAATGAGAGCTAGCCCCAAGAAAAGTATAAGATTTCAACCAACATTTTTGCTACAGTACAACATTTCAAATTTCAACTGACACTTTTGCTACAGCATAAGCGTTTGCGTGTTTATAAGCGTACGTCATTGCATGTGTATATTATTACAGTATAGACCACCAGCTGTATTCTTTTAAGCATGTGTGTTTAGCAATCTGTGCGCGTCGTAAAATTCATAACCTCTTCTCACTATTTTTAAACTTTTATCATTGTTATCAATAAAGAATGAATCGCGAATTCAGTAGAAGTTGAGGATGGTGATGATGAAGTCAGGTAAGTACCAGTGTTAAAGTGACAATAAGTGGATGATTTACTATAAATATTTATATATATTATATACATACATACATATATATATATATATATATATATATATATACGTATAAATAGTTTATTTTAATAGCGAATTAACTAAGGCATCGACGGCTGAGACATAATTTATAAGACCAAAAAATAAAACCAATGTGCAAAAATGTAACGAATATCGTGCGAGGCAGAAAGTAAAGAAATAAATTGAATTACAGCAAAAAAATACTGACTATTTTCAAAGGTATGTATCTTACACATAATAAATATTTACATTTACCGCTTATTATT
Source organism: Druceiella hillmani (assembly GCA_039881145.1). Classification (NCBI taxonomy): domain Eukaryota; kingdom Metazoa; phylum Arthropoda; class Insecta; order Lepidoptera; family Hepialidae; genus Druceiella; species Druceiella hillmani. Next base: position 3,851,057 of record JAYKKI010000105.1, on the reverse strand, counting down.
TTATTACTCGCTATGATCATTATTAGCTGATGCACATATGTTTATTAACATGTTTCAATAGTTTTTGAGAGACAGATAAAATTGAATCCCAAACATATGTGTCCTACTTTAGTTACCACAAACCAATCGTTACTAAGACTGAATATACTGATTACGTTTATAATTACTTCATATTTTTATAATAATTAATAATAAATATTTAGTTCCACATCTTTTAAAAACATTATTAATTACAATTTTATTACCATTCTTTTAATTTTTCATTTAGTTACTCGCAAACTTTGTTAACTTAATTCATTGTGCCTGTTATTTAATACATAATATATAGCAAAAAGAACTTCGTTACAATCGAATGTCCCACGACATCTCTCGTTCTTTTTTACTGCAAAGACTTCTTACATATTGTATTTAAATTATTGTCAAAAATATGTAGTACTATTTATTATTAAAGAATTGTTAAAAGTTCTGTGTTTCTACTTACAAACAACAAAAAAACTCATCATAAATTAATTCCTCTTCTTTTAGTTTATGGCATTGTATTTATAAATGTATATTAGCACGGACATATATTTTAGAGCTACGTCGCAACTAAGAATTGACATTCTTGCGTTATTTCTTTTTTCCGATGACGCACCATTTGATCGGTTGATGTGATTGGTTGATTTTTTTAAGCTATCCTTATACGAACAGAATAACTTCAGATATTTAAAAACATATGTATTCGCAGCATACTCGCAACATGATATACGACATATAAAAAAATGTCATAAATATGATGGAAATTTAAAAAAGGGGATATTTATTGTCGAGATTGAAATATTTGAATCTCAATGTCAGACTAAATAACGAATTCATTACTGCTTAGGTTTAACGGTCACTCGTCACTATAAGGCGCTTTTCATAATGAGAAGTAGGTTCCGCATAGATGGAGAAAAATATTTAATCAGTTATATCGTTTCCATTCAAATGTAATTACGCCATTGGAAAATTAAATTCAATATATATTTATTAAATACCTATCATTTAGTAATAGAAATTGTTATCATTGAATTACGAGCAATATCATATATGTTCAATTGCTGTCAATCGACAAAGTTTGGTATTAGTACTTGCGTGGCATGTTACTGACATGACGTGGCATGTTACAGGTCAAGTAAATAAACTACATGAAAAAATAAATTCAATTATTTTCAGTAAGGAATTATTAAGACGTGAATTATAAATACTTGGATATCAATAGCAATAATAGTGAAAATGGAAGATCATTTTCTTAAATAACTTCTTAGTGATGGATAACTAACTTTGGTCGTTTTCAGTCATATAGATATACAAATCCATTTAAAGATTTCTGTATATGAAAGATTTGATAAAAATATTGCATACTAATAAATCAATGATCCTTTGTGAAGACAATGGAAAGGAATAGACATTATTTTCGTTTAAACATAATTATGTAAACATCACCTTATTTTCTAACTAGTCTCTCTTTTTATTAAATATCCTCGCTTTAAAAATATTCATATCCTGAGCTTAGTAAATCTTTCATCTCACTGAATAGTTCTTACCACGATATATAAGCTTTTTCTTGTTTATATTAACAATATGATGTCGTTTTTATTGTCAAAATTTTGTTTACAATAATTTATTTATTTGTTTTTTGAAAACCTCATGTTCTACTTACAGATTTACACCAAGCGCTGGGCTTGTGGAAGGACATAAGAACAAATTATTTTAAAACAGTAATGAATAAGAAAAACAGTAATAACAAAAAAAGAACGGGAGGTTTCGTGCAACACCCGGTTGGAACGAAGTTTCTTTCGCTATATATCATTTACTAAATAATAAGCACAATGCAATAAGTCAACAACGTTTAAGAGTAATTAAATGAAAAATTAAAAGAAATAAATGAAAGAATAGTATTATGCGTCTCAGACGTGGATGCCTTGCTTAATTCGTTGTAGAAATAAAAGATTTATATTTACGTATATATATATATATATATATATATATATATATATATATATATATATATTATCAGCATATGGTAATAAAGCGAACCGAGGAACATCTCTCAATTACACATAATTTACATAATACGTAGATAGTATTGCAAGGTTTAATATTGGTATAAGTTAATTTATTTGTAACTGCAAATAAACCCAACTTATACTGAATAAATTTCACTATTAATTCTTCATTGACAACAATAACACGAGTTTGAAAATAGTGAAGAGAGGTTATGAGTCTTATGGCGACATGGAATGCAAAACACAATGCTTAAACGAATACAGTTGATGTGCAGGCAGCATGACTATACTGTAGTAATATAACTAGACATTTACATCCGCTTGTAAACACACAAACGCTTATACTGTAGCAAAAGTGTCGGTCGAAATCTTACACTTTTTTCGGGCTAGCTCTCATTTGCCAAGTGTGTAACGTGCGACAAGGAACTTCTTTCCGATATCGAATACGACAGAAACACATAGAAATTGGAATAAATATTTTCTAGTGATCAGTCGTGAATTATCAAGCAGATGAGGTTATGGAGCTGAAATATTCTGAAATATTCGACGAAGCAGAAAAAATGTCTAGAATTGATACACACAGATTTCATTAGGATACTGAGCCGATATCACTTTGGCTCAGCTCACTATCAGTGACGCAACGAGCAGTATTGAGAATTGAGAGCAAGTAATTTATCATGAAGAGAATCAGGATTGAACCCGAATTACTATCTTGATCGGCTAGACTGAGTAACATAAAACCGAGCTTTGAATTGCCAAACAGGACGTATTGTTTACGAGCCTAAAAATAATTGCCGAGAATATTAGAATATTAGCGCGGTGCACTCCGGGGCAGGCCTCGACACTCAAACACATAGATCGACGGCAATCACATAGACCTACGGCAGCTTTTTTCAAACATAGTTCTATTTTTTTTTAAATAATCCTTCACTCTGTGCATTGTTAAATTATGGAGTAATATTAATGCAAATATTAATTTTCTGAAATAGAATTCCGAAATTGTTTAACCTTATTTAACCTCTTCAGATCCGGCGTACAATAAATATTCGATTTTAGTTAATATTAATTCAATGTTATTCAACACGTAATATAAACATAAAATTAAATTCGTAGTTTTTCTTGGAAGATAAATATAAAGCGAAAACAAAGATGTTGTTAGGTCAATATGTCTTGTCAATATATATTGTTTTTATCAGAACAAATTTTTTTCCTCCTCACCTTTTTTTACATCACATTTTCTACAACAGGAGTCGATTGGGTACGTTTTTAAATTGTACGATCGTGTTTTTTTATTAAAAAAATATTCGTTTATTTCATTTTAATGATTCATTTTAGGAAATTAGGAACATAGCCTATGTTCCTTGTGATTTGGTTAATAAATAAGATATTGTATTTATCTACACATAATGTTAGTCTTCACCGTCACGAAATAAATGATAGCTCTATCAATACAATTTGAAGAAAAACTTACAAAGAAGAAAAATGAATACATATGAAGAAAAACTTAAAACCAAAATATTAACGGGTTCATATAATTTTACAAAGGTTTTATCACGATTTGCCCAGAAAACATATCTACATTTGGAAAATATATTAAAAATGTATTTAAATTTTCATATAAATTCATATAGACCGTCATTTTAACACGAAACATGTTACTTAGGTTATTCTAAATTATCCAAACTAATCAGAAAATAACGCCTTGGAAACGAATATACTCCTGCTAATCAAATCTGGTGTAATTTTACATAATTGTTTTCCGGCGAACTTAATGTAAACGACTAGTAATCCCGTTTTCCCATAATTTGATATTAGCAATTTTCATAGAAATTATATAAAAATATTAATAGCATAGGAATCTTCAGAAAAAAAACTAAACTAATTACATACTGAAATCACTAACTAGTTTCTAATAAAATTTTGCATGCATTTCTATTAAAAACCCTGTAATTTTGATCACACCATCTTACACATTTCATGAGAGAATAACATTTGCATAAGAGAATAAAGGATGTTGATGACATTCAGGTGCGTTTTTTTCATCATCTTATATAAAAAAGCTTGATCGGTCTTGCAATATATTTTATTAGAAAGAAAAATAAAGTGTTATCTTTTATAGCAAAAACTAAAATTACTGCATGAGATGTACTGGAAGAAAACTACATGTTAATTCCAAACATGAATATATGAAAGAGGTTAGCTGAAGAATTCAATTTATATTAGAATTTAACCAAATGCTTGGGTTCGTTTGAGGGTAAGTAATATAAACACTTCAATTAACCTACAATAAACTACAAATAAGTAATGACATGCTTTGAGCATTTTTTTTTAATCATGTGGAAAGAAATAGCGAATTGCAAATTTCGTGTGTCATGTGGTAAAAGCGGGCTTGAAAATAACGTAAATTTTCCATTTTATTTTGCGGCTATGAAGATTTCCCCCTATGGGATATTTGTTAAGAACATATCCACAATTTTTGGCAACATAAAAAGGCTATTCAATCACAGACTTAGCAGAAGAATAAAAACTATCGAATGTACAATTGGTAGCACGGTGAAAAATATTCATTTGTTTAGTAGTTTCATTTTGGTGTTATGACCCCCTAAAAATTACTAATATTTTAAATGCAGGTCTACGTACTGCCAGTCCATTATAATATAAGGGAATTTGAAAACAAGTTGACCTCAACTCTACACATGTCATCGCCATCGTTACACTTTCAAATAAAACCTCATTCATCAGCAATCAAAAAATATTTAGCTTAATTGCTGATGAATGAGGAATTCAATTTTTAAAAAAGATTGCATTATTACTTAACTAATAGCATCTCCACGGATGTGGAATTATATTGTATAATTTATACGATGAACGTCATACGATGAACATCATATCAAGAATATCCATATTTTAAATAAATTTAAAATATATTTAGCTCGTGTTTCCTATTGAATATCGGTATAAACTTAAGCGAGACTGAATTTTAAATGTTAGTTAATTAGTTAAAGTGTACTCTGATCAATGGCAAGAAATAAAAGTGAAAAACTATCAATATTCACCAGTATTAAAAACAGTGAAATAAACATGTACAATCAAATACTGAACACCTAGATAGGTAACTTTCATTATCATTTTGTGTGAAGTGGATCAAGTAACTTTTATGTAATACTTTAACTTAAATAATGAAATTTAGAGTAAATTAAATGTAAAGCTGAGAACATTTTATTTTCTGGTGCTATATATCAATTGGAATCCAATGTGTTCAATAGAATTACGAGGAATGTTCCAGATGGTTAGAAATGTATGGTCAAATATTCATTAGATACAAGGTAATCTGAATATTATCAATTTAATTATCTATTACCAATAACAATGCCATTGAACGTTGTAAAATTTTACTATTACCAAAACAAAAGAGTTTTATAGAGAAGGATAGTTGGGACGACTAGAGGACACTACCTATACCAAAAAATTGTGGAAAAAGTAGAAAAATTGATAATTGAAATGAAAAAGGACATACGACAAAAATTCAGTGCAATGGAAAATATCTTCTACAAAACTGGAAGAAAAAATTGACATCAAAATAAATAGTAATGTCAACGAATAAATCCAAAAAAATTGGTAGTAAGTTGGTCACATTGAGCTCACGAATAGAAAAACAGAAAAAGAGATTAGATGAATTAATCATTAAAAATAGATATCGTTTTTTTGGTGTACAAAAAGGAGAAAGTTCGTATTTTCAATTACAGGAGAATGTCTTGAATATCATAGTGCACATTTTTTAAATTAATATCCAGAAATTCCAAGTATAATCTGTAAGGGGATTGTGAAAAAAAGGAAATAACACTAGGCCCATAGCCTTTGCTGTAACTACATTTGGAATGAGGATTGAAATATTAAAGAATAAAAAGTTGCTGCAAGATACAGGTATCTACATAAGACCAGAATTCCCGCTAGAGATCCTGGAAATTAAGGAAGAATTAAAAATGCAATAAAACATAGAAACAAATTACACGTTATAATAAACTCATAAGAACAGAAAATAATCTCTAAGAAAATCTAATAGTAAAAGAGTGCCATCTAAATATCCACTCGACACAAACTACAACACGAATGAAGAAACTTTCACAAATGTTACGACAAAAAAGCTCAAAAGCAATAACCACATCATGACGTACATAACATTTGAGAAGACACCGGCACAAAATAACGAGGATCACAAAATACTAGCATGAAATTTAAATCCCATTAATGAAATTTAAATAGTTATGGAGGGTCGTAACTAATCATGGACATCAAAAATTCACACAATCATCTCCCAATATGGCTGATCCCTGTGGGAGAAACTGATTAAAACCCTCCATGTGATATAAGAAAAGTAGCGTGAATGAGGTAAACAGTTATATAAATATTTGTATGCTAAATACTAGATCTTTAGTATGCGACGTTAGAAAGGTTGTATTGGCACATGTTATGAAATATATAAAATGGGACATTCTGGGGCCTTCGAAGACGAAACTAGCAAGCATAAAGATAATAGAAGAATATAATATAATTTTTATATACACAGACAAAACAGTTGATGTAATGAAGTGGGTTTTGTGTTGAACGACCATTTGAAATCTCAAATTACTGGGTTTTAATCAATTTCAGATAGGGTTGCCAGATTAGACTTATAAATAAGCAACAACATAATTAACCTCATCCAAGTTTATTATTTATTCCTGTAGAAAAGTCTAACGAAGAAGAAATACATTTCTACAATCATCTAAGAATGGTTTTAAAGGACACAGGATCAAACAAGGTGATTATAGGTAATTTTGATGTAAAGGTTAGCTATTGTATCGCGAAGGACATAAAGAAATGGCAAGAGATGGAGGAGGCCTTCGTCCGACAATGGGTGCCCCATTGACTTGAGTATAAATATTATTTTAATTTTTTATTAAAAAAATTATTTAATTATTGTAATTAAGTTTTACTTTCTACATATTCAAAAACGTCTTCTAATGATTAAGTGTAAGTGTTTTAGGTTAATAGTAATATTAAATTGAATTTAAATGCTATTTATTCATTCAAATATTGCAAACTGTTTTGTTTTGCTCTTTTATTGGGAAGTAAAGGTTTAAGCAAATAAATAAATAAAATGAAACTTAAACTTTTATAGTATTTATAATTATTCATAAAAAATGTTAAGTATGCATGTGTTAAATTTATTTTTTGGCCAATATCATTCCGTAAGTTTTTAGGTATATCTTTGCGCAAATATTCACATAAGTTGTAATGTTATAAACCAAGAAATCTCTTAGTTTCGCCTAAACACTTTAAATTAAAGGTTTGTTTCGTTGCCATTTCTTTATTTTTCGTTACATTTTGTCGATAACTAGTAACGTGATGACTATCAATACGCATTGCTCCAAACTAAATTAACTGCGCGTTAGCTGTGGCTAATTATTGTGGTTGATTATGTGGACTTCCATTGAAATATTAGTGCTGTGATGAAAAGTTACAGATCGGCAATTTGAGTTAGTGATTTGTTCTTTTTTAATAAAATCTTGTGCGAATGATCTTAATTGATATCAAACAGACATCACGCGATTTCATTGTTTATTTCGTGATAATTAATATCACGAAATAAACAAAGAAATCGCGTACTTTATTTAAATTTCATTTATTAAAATTGTCATGTGAAAAATGGATACTTTAACTAAAATCATGTGTTAAAACAAAATTTGCACTAAAATAAATTAGTGTATTTTGTAATTAAATATTAGCAGGGTAAAAATAAAACTTTGTTTTATTATTTAAAAATTAATAATCATTGTTCTGTTTTAAATACGATTTTTTTACAGTTTGGTATTAAATATAAACGGATCACAATTTTGGGTAATGTTCGGAAGCAAATTTTGGTAATGCTAAAATACCCAGGATTTTAATTATGATTGGCTGGCACGGTTTTATTGCTGCGATTTTGTTTTACATCAATACAAAAAAAATTAAAAATGTATTTGGATGTTTAAATAAGACTATATTAAGAATAATCAAATGTCCAAATAAAATTAACTTTTTTGGGAATAATTTTTAATATAATTCTGTTTGATATCACACGTGAAAAGGTAACTGACAATTTTTTATAAATTTTTTGAAAGGTTTCCAATATTTTTTAAATCATCGTACTTATGGAATTTGAAAAAATAAAATTTAAAATTAAAAAAACATTATTTAAAATTTTGGTAAGTTTCATAATTTTTTATAAAAATAATGTAAAACCTAATTCTGCTTTGAAGATTGTACTAGAAGAATTGAAGTCGGTTTAATTTTCGACCATATTTTATAACTAAAACACTTTCCGATGCTTATTTTCAAAAACATATAGAACAATCCTCTAGTTTAAACATTTCCTATAGTTTTTTTTATTTAGTCGACATTCAAGTATAAAAAGAACATGTGCATAAAGACCTAATTCACGAAGATGCCTGTATTCTGTGGATTCAACAAAAGAAATAATATTAAATTACTCGTCCATCATATTTTAATAAATACCCACTTATTGCTTCCCAATAACTAACTCAGATTACCAATCTGTAGCGCTGAAGCTAAAAAGATTGGGCGATTTTCCATGAATCTCAAGTCCTACTTTGGTGTTATTGCAGCGTCTTCTCTCTGGAGTTTTGGATATGTGGCGGAAGGATCATTCAGACTTTCCTGCAAGTTATAGTTGTTGCGTATATGAAGTAATAGAATGTATTTTTACATTTAGTTATCTCATGCGTAAATTCAGCCGTGAAACCATTATTTTTTTCGGTTTTGTGCGATTTGAAGACGCTTTTAATTTTGTAAGTAAGTTTGAAAGCGAGATTTATTTCGGTACACGTAAATTTGTAAATGGCTCCTTAGAATCAAAATCGTTTACTTTTAATTTGATATTGTATTTTTTTATAAAGGCAGCTGTGTGAAAATATAAAATAAATATTATCCGGCTGAGAATGAACTTATATCGACGTGACTGTCGGAAAAAAATGTGGTTTAAATTTTTTTACACAATATCCTTTCCAGATTACATCGGTTTTGAATTCGACTGTTATTTCTTAAGCTATGTTTTATTTGGATAGTCTTATAGTAAAATATTTACATTAATTGCTGTTTTATTTATAATAATATAAATTATAAAGAATGCGATATATTTAAACATAACGATCGAAAAATATACGGCAAGTTTTTTCAAATTTGAAAATGTAAACGAAATAAAGTTCCTTAGCTTGATTTACATTAAGTATATACTTTCAGCTTTAAATACTTATGGACTTTAACTATTTTCCAAAAATGTAAATTTTATATTTACTTTCCTAATTTCTTAACCCTCTTTGCTTCTTTTCGTTATTATCTTGTGCCACTCCGTTATACTGTGAATTTTTAGTTAAAACTATATTCCAATAAAATTTGCAATTCCTCATCGGCTCCAAAAGAGGGAACTAAAATATTAAGATGTAATGTAAAATGAAGACGAAACCCCTAAACTGCACTGTAAAAAGTTACCTAAGACATATGTACATATTTACGATTTTCATTAAACATTGTGTGCTTTGCATGTAAACCAATATGGCAGATTAGCAAAACACACACGTTTTTACATTTCATATATAAATACAATCGATAAAATGTTCGGAATTTCAACACATTTGCGTTTATGTAAATATGTGCCATAACGCCTAGTTAGCGGAATACCTTGGTTTAAAAATAACCTAGTTTCTAAAAGGATTGTAATCGATATGGAGTATGAAAACTAATGAAACTAGAACAATTTTTTAATTACGAATAAATAGATGTATTATTAAAACTATTTATTTACATCTTGTTTGTAATTTTATGTTCACTGATAAGTGAAAATATCTAATAATTTTGACAAAGTTTTTAAACTTTATTAATAGTAGATTTTCTTGAATAGCATAAATTTAATTGCAAACTCATCTATCGCCTTTTTATTATTAATCCCCCTTCTGTAGGTTAGGAAATAAATTTTGTCGACTCTTTAATTATGTGAGGAGGTGCATTCAATTTTTTTTAAAATAGCTTGCAATTTGTATGTTTATTCAATATTATCATAAATTATTAAATTTTTTTTGAAAAGAAAATTTGTCTTATCCCTAAACTCATAACTGATGATTTAATTTGATAAAGGAAACAATATTTTTATTGAACTATATTTTACTTAAATAAAAGGCATGTTGCAAACATTACTTTTATTTACCAACAAAGCAAATTGTACTGGACCAATCCCTATGCTGGAACTGAAATTTCATCGCGGAGATGGGTGGAGGGATCGTCTTGAAATTTCTCTTACTCTAGTTTTAATACCGTATTTTGTTTCGTTATTTTGACATAAAAGAAGATTTTTAATAATAACTTGTACATTTTTATGATAATTGGAAAACGTAAAGTGTTAGTAAAGACCTTACATCTTTAAGGGAGCTACCAATATGTTGATGTTGGCACAAAATGGTTGTGATTCGTTTATGATTTCCCTTTTGTATCTTCTGTACTTTTGTATTTATTAATATAATATTATTCGAGTTTCATCAATATTTACGTTGAAACGAGAAAAAATGCGATTCAGGCAGTCTTGATTTTAAATCGTGTAATAGTAACTCGTATAAAAAATTAGGTCGTATACCCCAAAGACTATTTAGAGATAAAAATATCCATCATTGTTTGAAACTGTTAGCCGATTAAATCAAATGAATAATTTCGTTCCCAGTCGGGTAATATTGATAAGTAAAATTATAGTTTACGCGGATCATGTTAAAGTGGAGCTCATTTCAAAATAATTTATCTGATACTATATATTCAAAGTTTATAACTTCTAACCATTTGGTCTAGAATGATGAAATTTGGAAAAAATATACATGCAATGACATTTTTTTGAATAATAAGAAAAAAACAAAATTATGAAAAAATAATAAAAAAAACATCAAAGAATAGAAGAAAGAAAGAAATTTAAAAAATTGCAAAATTATGAAACATAAACCATTCTAATTAATAGTTAATTAATTAAATTTAGGAAAGTGGTTAATACTTTACCTTAATATTTATTTTATCTAAAAATGATATTTTTTCAAAAATCTAACATTTACATTATGTATTTTGGGTTTTGAAAAACTAATTTAAATTTACCTCGAGAACGCTCAAGACTATCATGGCATCTTGAATAATATCATTACCCATGAAATAAATCAAAACAATCGTGTCTGTGTATCAGTTGCTCCTTTTGTTTAATTTAAAATTAATTCGTCTTGTTACAAGTACTGTGTAGTGCCCCAGTGAAAAAGCATAACGATTAGCCAAAAAGTTATTTATATATGTTCCAAATAAGAAATAAAACTAATTGATTTTAAAACTTGCAATGAGCTCATAGTTTATTTACAGATTCAAGAATATATTTTTGATGATCATTTTTATGTAAGTATTTATTTGCAGTTTAAGTACCTATCTGATAAACTGTGTGTTAACTAAACAATTGTTGTGATAACGGTTTTATCTTAAACGATAGCATGTGATTGTGTTTCCTATAGAAAAACAATTAAATTAAAATATCGATGCGCTGAATTAATACATACATAGTTCGTTTATAATTAACAAATTAATACGATTCACACACAATCTACAGAAATGGATTGTGCGTGTATCATATTAATTTGTTGATTACAAACGAACAAATGAACATGACTCACGTACAATCTATTTCCAAATCTTAAGCAATAGCGATGCATTTTGCAGTCATAGTCAGTTTATTGATAAAATAATAATGTATGAGCTGAGGTTAACTTGTTTATACTTTGTAAATCTAACGTCAAAAACAATAAAAATTATCTTTATTGTCACTAAACGTTTGTTTTTAGACGCAATACGCGTGTTAAAAGAAATATTTAGTGACAACGAAACTTAAATACTATTTTAATTTATAATACATATTTTACACTTGTATATACTTACATTAAAGCTTTAACATTCCGAAATTTTGATGAACAGAAGTCACTGTTCTGGTGCGAAAAATCTACCAAACGTAATTTTTGGGTAAATAACTACCGTTTGCTTTGTTAAAACCTGATTCCATTGCGAATTGTACTTGTATTTTAAGGTGTAATTGATGACAACTGTATCATCAACAGTTGATGACAAAAATTGTTAAAAACGAAAAACTAATCAAACAACCTCTTTTGTATTCGAAAAGAGGTTGTTTGATTAATTTTTCGTTTTTAAAGTGTGATGTAACGCTTTCTGATTGGTATTCACTGTTACGAGACTGAATTCGTAATTTTTTTGGTATTTCCATAACATGATTAATTGTTAGTAACTATAACCCATCCGATTTAATCTTAGTGGAAATTAGTCTATTGTTGCTTACCCTCACATTACTTAGCGAGAAGTGTAAAAATCTGAAACCTTTAATGAAATAAAATATAATTTCGAAAATAAATCAAAATCTGCTCTGTAAGCCTATTTCTAACTTCACTCAACACAATTTAAAAAACATTAGTCTAAAATTTTGAGAATCTAATAATGAATAGAAAAACATTTCTTAAAATTCGTTTAGTAAATCTCGTTCGTTTCATGGATCTGCCTGTGTTACTCATCGAAAAAAATTATTTGTTATAACCGAAAAAACATTTATGCTTCCTTTTGAAATACAAAAATGTCGAGGAAAATTTTATAACAAAATAATATTTACGTTACCATTTCTATCGCAAGCAAATGTCAACGATTGTATTATTAAAAGCGTTAAAACTATTCTAAAATACGTTGAAAAAATAATAAGGCAGTACGTTAAAATATATTAATCCTGAAGTTGGAAACAGTGCACGGTATAAAACCCTAAGTATTTTCTAATAGTGTTATAAATGACTCTTCTCTACCACGCTACTATGCGTCGCATGACAAAATCAATGTATTTCGAAAGAACGCTGAGCTCTTTCTCTTCACTTTTAAACTTATGTATTAAGACAAACATGTCACCGAAATAGGTCACGTGTTAAAAAAAATTCTTTCGAAGAATGCAAGTGGACGCCTAACGCTATTTGAATCTACGACGGCATCTTTGACGCCCACTGATTTATTGCCTGTTGTCTCGTTTATTGAAAGGGCGGTATTTTCCCGTTTCGATTTAGTGGCTGATAAAATAGCCTGCGCTTTATATTTGTAACTTTTAGACTGTATTCCTCATAAGTTACCTCGCTTAATACCTACGTAAATATATGAGTTTTATTCTGGCACAATTTTTCAAGACGTTTTCCTCTTCCATCATTGTCGTGGCAATGCAGTTATGTCATTTCTTTTGTTGAGATTTAACCAAGCAAATATCACTACAAAAATCGTATTCAAATATATCTGTTAAATGTATAAAAATGTATATTTAAGATATAACCACCAATGCATGAAAAGTAAAATAAACAAATGTCTTGTTGTATTGGGCGAAAAAGACTATTACCATATTTAAAAGCAAACTTTTTGTGCTAATTTTACTAAGCACATTCCGTTTCTAGTCACGGTTGGTGTATTTAAATGACGTAAATATGTCGTGTAAATACAATATGTTTTCTGATTAAGTAATTTCGTGACTTATCAAAAATAAAAGATTTAAAATCATATGTAGAATTCATACTAGGACGATTTCGCGCACTCTTAAATACATAAAAACATTTAAGTATATAAAATATTTCTACGAAACTATTTACAAATATTTATATTATTTCGCGCCATGTAAATATATTGCTGGTATGTATTCCGTAGGTGCAAATATATCTTGAATTTTTAAAAAAACTTAACATTTTAGAATCATTATTATTAATTTCTGGTAAACTTCCAGTGAACTCCGTTTTTCCACAATTTCGGAGATTTCGCCGAATATTTAGGGTATTTTTAATGAATTATATTAAATTCATTGCTGCGTTATATTTAATTCTAAAAATTGTTGTTGGACTCCTTATTTGATCAATTGATAATCCATACGATGGAATGATAAAAAAATGATTTCATTATTTGCCTCCGTTTACGGGCAAATATTGCTGAACACCAATACATTTTATTACTATGGTTTTCTGTAGTTTCTCTAACTTTCTATGTTAAGTAGGTTCTGAGAAAAACGGCTAAGACACGCGAACGGATGGATAAACATCTGAAAATTTCTGTATGTATTATTTATATTGGACTATTTATTCCCGTCATTTTTTTCATCCACGGAAAATTAAAAGCTGACTAAATACTTCAATTTAATATAACTATAACTAGAATTATCGCGATCATGTCGTGTATAATCATAGTAGATCATAACTTACATTAATAAGTAATGAAATTTGAGTATCAGAATTATAGGTTTGCTTGTAATTATTATATGCACTCTCATTTTTTTTAATATCAGTATATTGTAATTGAAGAAATTTATATAAATTGCTCAGTTTATTACTTGGAATTAATTTATACATTTTAAATTGAACATAGCATACATGTAAATTCTTCGTATTATACAAAATTATTTATTTAATTAAATCTACGAATGCAATTTATTGGAAACAACACAATGTTTAATTATGTCTCTAATCTCATCAGTCATATAATATTATAATGTCATCAGACACTATCATTTCTACATGTTATAGGTAAGCCACGCTGTATCCCTGAACCCACGGGTGGGTGAAATACTTCCCTTACACTTTCACCCTTATTTAAGCGATTCCGTGCTACTTTACAATGGACCATTCAGCTGAATGCATTAATCGTAGTTAATATAACAAGAAAGATGTGTGCGAATTAATATGTGGTGTCCGATTGCGTAACTAACAATTTATGTCCTTTTATTGTGACGTTATGTTGTGAATATTACTCTGCTTCATGTCTTGGTTATTATTAATACTTTGTCTTAATTTTTTATGAATCCTTCTAAAAGAATGGTTATAACAGGACGGAAAAAGATTGGAAGATAAAGGAAAGTAAAAAAGCTATTGGTTACTTGTTTTTAAAACATAATTTCAAAGACAGAAATGCACATTTTTTTGTATGTTAAATATGATTGGTTGATGCTTAAAAACACATAATTACGTATAGAACATTGGTTTTAATTTTTAATTACTTATAAAAAATATTATTTTTAATGATATTAATTAGTAATTATATTCTAAATTTGACACCAGAGCATTTATAATTATTTTCTATCTACTGCAACGCAAGCAAATAAAACAATTCAAATAAAAGATTGACTGAAATAAAATAAGTAATGAGACTATTATTAGTAAAGGAAAGAGATGGAGTTAATTTTGTTGTAAATACCAGGAATTTTAAATTTTCATCAATAACTGAAAAAACAGGATTCCACTCTTTCATAAAATATGCACTATCCTGTAATATTTTTTTTACCATAATTAATAACATAGGACCCACGAATAAAAATTTATAATATATTGAATGCTGTATTTAGAGATGACTATTTTCATCTCCTATTTATTAAAATAACCTGAGTATATGTTTTAAAAGATTTAGCATGCGTGAATTCAGCTACCAAGATTTATTTAAACAATAATGGGCTATGCTTACGTATTTTTAATAATTTTCATTTTCCACACTTATTTTTACCTCGATTAATGAAACTTGTTTACATAAAGTTGAAATTCAAAAGTAGGCCATAAACCTTTTCATGTACGTTCTATAAATTTCATATTTCAACTTGATATCATTTTTTCCTGCAACATATTTTTTAAAAGTTGTCGGTTTTTAAAACATTTTGAAAATAATATGTATTCGTCGTTATTATTTTTTATAGATAATACATTTTTTCAAAGGAAATAATTTTTATTAAATCCGAAATTTTTATTAATTGCTGTAATTACATCACGGCAAAAGTCAACATTTACTAAATGTTTACATTTAGTACAAAAATTATAAACCGGAATAATATTCAAATGCACATTACGCCTAACACTGCCTTAAATAAGAGAATTTTCCACTTTTGTCATAAAAAACAAGGGAATAGACGCAAAACTTACATAAGACGTGTCAAGATCTATATAAAATATCAATAATACATAAACATGTTATATGTTCATCAGCAGACACTACAAAGCTATGACGAAAGGGATATTATTCAAGTTAGCTCATTCAGCCTAATTGAAGCCAATATCGAAGTCTGAAATTAGACTTGCCAGACAATATAGTTGCTGTACATTTGTTAGTCGTCTATCTCTGTATTCGTTAATGATATTGAAAAGTCGATTAAGGTTAAATCGGTTGTAGGGTCGATATCAGAACATTTCAAGGGTGGAGGAATTCCCAGACAAGATCATTATTAATTCGTAACGCTATATAAAGAAGAACAAGGCACCTGTTTTTTTTTTAGTTTTATTCAAGATAACGTTTTCAAGGAGTGTGTAAAATTAAACAAAAGTAAACAGGCGAAAGATTCACGGCTAGTGTTATGTTTTTCAATCACATTGACTAAATTGCTCTTTAATTAAATCCTTTAATTAAATTCTTGTATATAAGGAGTTAATAAATTAAATTTCTTTAAACATGATACAAATCGAATAGTGTGAAATTAAATTTTAAGCGTATATATATATATATATATATATATATATATATATATATATATATATATATATAAATTAAAGTTTATTTCCGTTATTTTTCTAATTTTCGATGGATAACATCCCGTACTGAAAATATCAACAATTTAAAGCTTCCATTTTGGGTTTTATTTACACATTCGTTATAGTAATGTAACTTTAATTTTTTATGATCTGACGACAAATTAAGTATATTTTACTGCAAACTAAAAATGTAAACATATAACATTCGCAGTTTCTTCTATACTTAAGTATAGTGTCTTCCCCAGTAAGAGCTTTCAACACTTTTTATTTTTTTTTTAATTTAAGTTTTTCAAACTTTATTTCATTATTGTACCATGTATAAACATGTTACAATAATCATACATGAATCAGTATGTAGTCAGTGATAAATACATGAATCAACATGTTGTCGAACTTTCAAATAAATAAATTCGTACAAATGTATACAATCAAACTATAGTCATTGCTTTTCTTTTCTATCAAATAACGTACGTACGCTCCCAAAACAATTTACGGATACTTCTGTATCTAAATAATATTTCATATACTATACACTTTGGTTACAGGGTGGACAATATCACTAACTATTGAATTATAAATATGTTATAAGTAGTGACGTCCATTAAAATTCGAATGGGTAGAAATTATTTTCATTAACATGAGGTTAATACGGTTATGTCATGACTATATTTTTAGAAATTATTTTAAGACATTTATGAATTATATCAATCAAATTAACATTTTGTTTCCATGACATAAGGTTTCTCACAATGCGTGTATTATTGGAGGTAATGGCTGTGATCGGCGGAGCGATAGAACGGTGTAGTTCTGGCACTAGTAGCTCTACTGCTTGTAAATAATCTGTGGCATTTTAGCAACTCGATTAAAAACATTACTTCAGGTCTACTTAACGAGGGGTCAGTAAATTGATTCCGTAGTCTCGCGCAAATTTGCGAATCATATAGTAAGTAATTCGAAAGATCTACCTGTTTCTTTTAAACTAAAAAAAACACGAATTATAAATTGCGTAATATACTCACAAAGATAACTAGATGTATCATACTTAATACTACTTACGGCGTACATTACATGATTAAAACGAGGACAATGTTTTTATTTAAATAACACCATACTGAAGCAATAAAGAAAAAATATTTTACGTCACATTTCATTAATGCATATTTTTTAGGATTGTCTATTTTAGTATTATCTTTGGAAATGCCAGAAATATATTTGAATAGTAGATGTTCATTGGTAACCGCTATGTTCTCTATTGTTACACTACCTTTTCGCGCGTAACATTGTAGTTTTATTGGATATGTTAATTGAAAACGTCAGTAATAAAACGAATAAATTTTGATATTCACGTTTCCTTCTTTATGTAGGACAACTTAACTCCAGGTAGCAAGTTGGAAAAAGTCGTGAACGCGAGCGGTGCGCTGTGCCACTTACGTTGGCTTCATCTTCGTCGCTAAAGTCGTCGGCAAGGACCTTCTGCGTAATGATAGTATGCATTCACTCCACACCACCAAAATTTATCTGTTTAACTTTGCAATCTTGGACCGATGGCCATTATAATAGTACTGTACTTATAATACGAAGAAATCGAAGTAAGGGTTTCAAGTGTTGTTAAAACAGGTATTGAATACTCGAAATGAGTCATGTATAATTAGTGTATCTTTAAACATGTGTCACTTCTGAAAAATATTAATTTTGATTTATTGCGAGTTTAGTTTCAGCAATATTTACTCAAAATTGCTTTGCTTGTTGTTCTTGCAAGTAAATAGGGAAGAAACTTTCCAAATTTTTAAGTAGCGCTCCGTAAATTTAGAAGCAATTGAAATTGTGTTCCTTTGTCTGCTATAAACTTTCCTTTTATATTAGAGAATAATGAATGTTGAACATTGACACTGAAGCGATTTAGCAATGAAGAAATGATTGTAATTAATCCAAATAGTGACTCGGTTTTTATTATTATGGCTAAGCTTTTGTATGCTAACCTCAGACTATTATAACATATCTTTTTGTATAATAGTTTACATCAAAGACTTGTCGCGAGACAACCGTATTTTACTAAATTTATGAAGTTTAAATGTAATAAAATACTTTGGACTCACTATTCAGGCTCGTAAAATCTTAGCTCATTACATGTATCTCAGTTATTTTCTAGGGTTCTTACCTAAGAATAAATATTATTGTGAGGTAGGGTTCTTACCTAAGAATAAGTATTATTGTGAGGTAGGATTCTTACCTAAGAATAAATATTATTGTGAGGTAGGGTTCTTACCTAAGAATAAATATTATTGTGAGGTAGGATTCTTACCTAAGAATAAATATTATTGTCAGGTAATATACCATTCTGCTGGATGTGATTTTTCAAGGAACGTCCAGTCTAGAAACATATTTTCTTAGCCCCTTCTAGATACATTTTAATTACGTTTACTTAGGCGCCCCCGTGTAGTGGTAATAAAATTTTATTAAACTACTTTTTATAGTTTGAACATAATGAAGTAACAAACAAACATATCGAGTTTATTTTAGTTTCATATAATTTTTTAAAATGATAACTGAAATATATGTGCCCAGGTTCAATGAGTTGAATAAGAAACAGAAAGACCTACGGCAGATGCAGATTCAGTGGAAGCAGACGCGGATATCCGCTAAAGCAAATATATCTCGCCACGAAAAAAAATCACTAAAAATAGGAGGCGGTGCAAAACCATCGAGTAAAAAACCTAAAGACCTAAGACCTAAATATCGTTAATGCTATCGGAGGAATTTGTTGTAGCTGAGAACCTATTTGACAGTGATGGACAGTCAAATATCCCAAAGGTATGTTTTTTTATTCTATACCTCCTAAAATTTTACTTCTGACTAAAAATATCTGTGAAATATTAGCATTCACGAATGTTTTGAGGTTAGACAGAGCTTACCTCAATAACTTAGTGACTAAGTTTCTTCTCGTTGAAAATAATGAAAGTAAGTCAAGGATAAAGTATGTATATAAATATATATATATATATATATATATATATATATATATATATATATATATATATTTATACATATATGTCAAAAATCACTGGGGGAATAATATAGGTAATGAAAGGAAGTTCGAATCAGAGTTAGTACAAATAGAAAGTAGAAAGTTCTTATTAATTAATAATTAATTTAATACATCATAAAATGTTACAATATTTCTGCACTGATACTGGTATATGCGCCTGCAAGGATAAGAAAAGGTTAATTGAGGTTGCATCTTAAGAAATTATTCAGAGATCCTAATACATTGAAAACTGTTGTTATAATGTCTATATAATAAAATTTCTCATTTGCAAATTTGCAAGTCCCGAAAGATGCCTACATATAGTGGAAAGAAAGAAAATAGAGTATTCAAAGGAAACCGGTGTATCCTTTTACACATAATCCAACAATAATAGTTCACTTCTACTCCCGATTAAGATCACTCTTGTGGAATACATTTTTCATATTTTACAGGTTCTTGTTACAAATCTGCGATTCTGGCAATGATGAGTGAAGTAAAGGAATTTTAAAAGCGCTCCAGCTAAAGGAGCATAAAAAACATATGGAGAGTATAGAAGAGGCGTTGAAAATTATGGGTAGAGAATATGAATTAAAAATGAAATATTTAAATTTATTTACAAAAAAAATTTAAATATAATTACCTAAACTTTTAGTTTTTATAATTTGTTCATGTTTCTTTTACTTAAATGCCATGGTGCCAAAAAGTATTCCACTGTAAACGCTGTGTGCTGTGTGTGCTGCTCTTGCTGCATTTCCTCTTTTTTCGTTATAATGTAATGGTTCTCTTCTGCCAAATATCATCAAAATATCCTCTGGATCATTTGGCTCCATGACATTAGTCTGCATTATTAGTGGTTCCTTCGTATGGAGTGCTATATTATGGAGCACTGCTAGCGCTGCTATGTATATTTTTGTATTATCTAAGTTGAAATTTATTCCTTTTAACTGACACGGAATGCAACGTTCTATTGTATTTCTGGTTGCAATGTGGGCTTTATTATACCTTGCTTCTTGAGCTGCAGTAATTATTATTATTACTGGAGTGAATAAGTCAGGAGTGCAAGTATATTCTGAATCTCCTGAAAAACACCCGTGAAATTTATTTTCTTCAAACCGTGATTTAATACGGATTCTCCGAAGATTGATCATGAGTGCTGCCTCACCAATGAGGAACAATATCCCATATGTACAGTACTGAATCGCAGATCACCTCGAATGCAACATATTTATTTACTGTTAGGTTAAAATAAGAAGATAAGTTTCTTTTAAACGTATGCATGATACAGTCTTAATATATAATTAATTAATTATCGTTGATGAAATTGAACTTGATTTTATTTGCAAGTAAGTGTTAGCTGGTTTATTGTACCAATGTCCAGTTCTCAGATAAATTAAGTTTATTTATTTCATTAATTCATGAGATTTAATACGTTTTGGCCATGGTACTCAGATCATGGGTAATATGTAATAGTCGAATAGCTTCTACGTTGGTATGGTTGAGGAGTCGTTTTTCGTGTTTAATAGCACATTCTTGGATAACTTTATGAATCCATTTTATGTCTAAGTCGTTGTGAATTTCTTGATTAGTTATATAGCAATATGCATTAATAATTATACGCAAGATCTTGTTTTGGTTTCGGCGGATTACATTATGATTTGACTGCTTGGTACATCCCCGAAGCTAGATACCATACATCCAAATATTTTTGACGATAGAAAGGTAAATTTGTCGCTTAAAGTAGAGGATAAACTTGGAATGATGTAAAAATAACCATATTTGTTTCAACCTGATTTACTCAACTTTTACTTTTACTTGGCATTTCCAATTAAACCTACTATACAGATGAAGTCTAAGATATTTTGCTGTATCTGCTTGTGGGACTTGCATTCCGTTAAGACAAGTGTATAGATTGCTGCGTGTTCGTCGCCATGCAAATGTGATGTAAATGGATTTGGACTCATTTAGTTTGTTTTTCCAATCAACGGCCGATTTGTTGATTTTTAAGTACTTCTTGTAAATTTTTGGTGGCTTGACTTTGCGTGTCTACAGTTGCCAATACTACCGTATTATCAGCAAAGATCCTATGGTCACATCAAAAGTTCCTATGGTCATATCAGCGGTATAGAGTGTATTTTATTTAGGAATTCCTCACTTCCTTACGGTACACCAGCCCATGCAGGATAGAAACTTAAATACACTTTCTCATGCCACACTCTGAACCTTCTGTCAAATAGATAGGACTTAATTAATTGACAATAGTTTGCCGGTAGCAATTTCCGCATTTTATGAACGAGACCTTCGTGCCACACTCTGTCAAAAGCCTGCGATACGTCCAGGAATACTGCAGGGCAATATTTTTTTTCCTCGAATGCCTTTCCGATTACGGTTATTACTCTATATTTGAGTTATTGCTCTGTATCTTGGTCGATGGTTAAATATATATTTCTAAATCCGAATTGGAAATCCGGGACATTCACGATTAGTTTACTGCAATAATTACTCAAACAGTTTGGATATTGAGGGTAACAGTGATATTGGTTTGTACGATGTTAGCTGTTTCACTGGTTTACCAGGTTTTTTTAACATGATTATTTGCACGGTTTTTAACCGAAAATAAGCGTTATGTAAGTATGTTAGCATGATGATAGCTGTACATTTATATAATATCGGACCGTACTTCACCCAACTTTTTTTTTAAATCTACTGTCCCCATTATGTTTCTCAAACCAGTAATCTATCGAAATGCATTCATCACTTCCACCTGCTCGCCTTGGCTTTTACATATTTTAATATAATCTATAGCTCTTTACGCTAGTGCGTGTGCTACTCGTCGTTTAAATTTGTGACAGACCGTTGGTTGAGCCCATGTAGGTCAGCCGAGTCATCTTGTTTCTAAAATACAGAATACAAATGAAAATAATATAGAGTAATGACTCACATTTTGGGAAATAAACTTGTCCAAACAATACTCAAAGTAATTTATATTACTAACCGCATTGCGGGACCACGTTCTTAATGCAGTTAACACCTGAGTTTCTGAAGTGATGCCGCTACTTTAAAACAATATAATACTCGATCAAAATGACAAATGTTATGGTATAAATACGTTTAAAAACTTTTAGTAATTTGTTAAATTTTACATTCAATATTTCTTTTAATATCGTTTTTTACCAAGTTTACGATTATACTTTGCGTACGATTTCGTAAAACGACATTTGGTCTTGAATTCTTCTTCCGATAAAGTGTGAAACGGGTTTACTCCCGTTTTGTACGTTTTCTTCTTCCTTCTATTGTTTACTAATGCTATTGCGTGAGCGTCATGTGTATGTACAATGTACAAGTATTATATTTATTAACTGTCAACTATCAGTTATTCGAGCACCGCCATTTTTTGGGCTAAGCCACCCTTTCTTGACGCTTAAACTTGCTTCGTCAAAAGAGTAGTGATAGAGTAACGTTTCAAAGGTTTCAGTGGTTTAAGTTAAATACAAATTATTGTTCAAGTTTTCAACTATTCTTTGGTTTAACCGTGGATTATTTCTAAATATTTATTTATTGCTAATACCGTAGATGTATAAATGACATACATATATGTTCGGCTAAAGTTTTGAATTTAGTTCTCCTTTAGCCGCAGAAATGTATATTTTACCGGCTAGGACTCAAAGATGTGAATGAAGATATGATAGCTACAATTTTTATTACAAATTTTAAAATGAAATAGAGAGATCTATTTATTATATATAGCTATAAATAAATGGTGCTATTAAGGCACTGTTGACAGGAAAATCCCAAATAATTTCACAATAATGTAATTTGTATTTAATATCTCCAACGTATTTCATTTACAGCATCCATAAGTATACATCTTCAAATTGAATTAGTAGTACTTTTCTGTCACACAAGACTAATTTCATGATAAGCCAAAGTTTCTTCCCGACTATTTACACAGCGCTCTGCCATAGAGAAACTAAATATTTAATCAAACCGAGGAAAGTAAATACTAAGTGAAATTTTGTAAGAAATACCCTACTTAGGAAATAAGTCTCGAGTTTCCGCAAACATAATTGGAGTACGATGTAAACACAAATAATGGTTTCGGCGGACATTGGTAATTGGGTCACTTCGTGTTAGTTTAAACAAGATTTCGATAACTTCAGGCAAAAATATCTTTCGCGTACAATTTTCTTTTACAGTTCCTTTCACGATTAGAGCATTGGAAATTGAGACCAGTTTATACAATATTTTTAACAAGTTTATTAGCTACATAACCAAAATGTACGTAGAATCATAGCTATATAAATATAGTTAAAAATAAAGTTTTCTGTACCAGAAAATTTAAAATAATCGATAAAACTAGTACATATAAAACCAAAGTTTAAATTTTAAGAATATACTACATATTAATTTTATCGTTGACTCCTTGTTAACGTTCTTTAGTAAAAGTAAAAAGGCTTAATTTTCTCAGAATGGTGCTGGTAAGGAAAATATAGAATCTTATCGAATTTAAAATTTAAATTAATAACCTCGAGATAGTCTCAAGTAAAAGTACTAATCAATTGAAAATCAATTAACTAATACGATGTAATCAATTAATTAAAACCATTTCTTAGCGACATGATGTATACAAAAACAGTGATACAATTATATTGTAAATAAAATGAGCCAAAATAGGGAAATTAGTGGGTACAAAGGAAAAACACGGTAACATTACAACAAAATTGTAACTCTTATTCAGACACTGTCTATGTTCGTAAGAAATAACAGAACCTTCCCGGTCAAATGTATGAAGTACATTTGCGTATGTGAATCACGTAGGAAATTCGTTGCTGTTATGATATTCATATATTTGTTTCTTTGACGTTTCTTAATTTTTTTAAAATGGGTTACTTATGCTGTACATTTTAGGGCTTCGTAGTTAAATGGCCAAGAGGAAACCGTTATAGGTCCATCATATCCGTCTGACCATCTCTATTATCACGCGCTCACATTTTTACTGTTTTAGATCTTGTTAAATGAAATTTTGCAAGTAACATAAATGTGTACTTTCTATATTAAAGTACACAAATGTGTACTTTATATAGATATCACAATTGGTACGTAGCAAGATGTTTAAAATGAATATACTCGGGATATACATATAAAGTTGGATTAATTTTTTTCTCACATATCATTGGGTTGGTTATTATTAAATAGGTATTAAGTAAATAATGTTTCATTTACCATTTTTAAATACTAAACCTCAGCTTCTTCTCTAATTTCAAAAATGTAAAAAATTTCAGACACTGTCATTTTTTTGTTACCTGCGTTTATATATTTCGATACATATTTTACTTCTTTTTCGGTAGACAGTGTAGGTGAACATTAAGTTCACAGAAATGTTTGATTTTAATTTCGTCTTCCTAAAGTAAGCTTAAACTGAGAATATACTATACAATAATGAATATTTCTGCAAAATAGATTTTCAAACACTATGCTAGCTTAATTGATAAGTATTCTTCATAATATTACAAAATTTTGGTCAAATATAATTTAAAATTTAAATACCTTTTGGTTACATTTTATTCTTTTCTTGTCATTTAGTTGAATCGATTTTAAACAAAACATACTTTTTTTAAACTCACACAGTGACCTTTGAAACTTACACTCACTACTATTCTGAATGAACTAATTATTTTATTAACTAGCTTTTGCCCGTGGCTTCGTATGAGGTATTATTTTGAATATGATTTCTCACAACAAATTTTTAATATTTGTTATGATACTTTACCACACTACGCATGAGTTGCGCTTTGATAATCTGGATTAAATGGCATGAAATAATTAGCGCATTAATTTGGCATGTTAAAATGGAACATGTTGCAATATTTAAAAAAATTATATTAAGAGCTTTTCATAAGTGAGCATAATTTATTTCTGAGGGTTTTTTCATTGATCTGCTCCTATATATTTATAGACTGTCATATATTATCATTATATAAAATTTTATTAAAATCTAGACTCTTTAGGCCTGAAAGACAGATAAATAAACGAACGCATAGATAGCCTTTCTATATAGTAAGAATTAATATAAAGGCAATTTTTAATGCAGGTCATATATTGCCTACCTGAAAAAAATAAATGAAATCCGTTGGGCAATTTGAGCGCGACACAAAGACAAATAAACAAAAAAAAAGATAATTTTTCACTTTGTTGTAATTGTAGGGATAACCTATTGCCATTGTACCCAGATCTCCTTAATTTTATTAAACCGCGTTGCTAGTATTGTTATTTTTATACCTATTTTCGTGTTTTTAAATATATCTCGTAATTAAAGCAACTACTAAAGTTTTCATTCTAATTTGCCAACATTTTTTCTGAAAAGTTATTACTTTTTCACATACTATATATTATCCGAATATCAAGATCGTCAAACCGATATATCAAGTCATTAACGTCAATTAAGAAATATAGAGGTTTAAATGAAATGAAAATGAAATTTAAATGAAAATGTTTATCAAAACGTTAGTCAATTATATATATCTCTGTTAAAGTTTTTTACACATTTTCCAAAAGTTTTTTCTTTTTAGACTTCCAAATCTTCATCAGAGAGAAGACAAGGGGTGACTCTAAAATTTAAAGGTGAATCATTTATATCAATGTAAAATTATCTAAATTATAACTTTGAATAACTGGTCATATTATATTTAACTTCTAATATAATTGAATTTCAATGTGATAAGAAATAGAGAACACACAAACCTCCAAAAGTGTGGCAATACAATATAATATTATCATTACCTCGATGAAATGCTGTTTCGTAGATTACCTCTTTTTGTCGTCTCTATTTATGTAGTGAATTATTTAGCAGCGTAGTAGCGAAACTGTGCTGGCAATCCGTCAGCTGAAAGTAAAATTATAAATATATAGCAATTTTCAAAACCTTAGGCAATGTATACATAGATAAAACGACCATATGGATAAAATAGAAACAGAAAAGTGTCCTCGATTGTGGTACTTGGATAATTGTCATCGAGGGCGTGATATTAAAATAAAAGGTAATCTCTTAATTTGCATCTGCCATTTTTAATTTAGGGAAATTCAGGTTAGGTTCGTATTTAATGATCTCAAGAGTCTATTTGGATAGGAAATTTATCCCACAGAGGTTTTTCGAAGAAATCAGTGGATACCAGGTTAAAAATTTTGGAAAAACACCATCTTTTGTGTATACGAGAGTTCCATATTATTTATATTGGTTCTCTTTAGCAGATTAAAATAAGTTCAATACATTTCTTACTAACAATTTTAAACCGTCTCGAATTACTTAGGAATCTTTCACATTTAAACATTAAAATTAACAAACTACTCGATAGATAGTTACACACACATACGCAAGCACGCACGCATGCATGTACGCTCACATGCATGCACGAACGCTCGCACGCACGCACGCACGCACGCATATATATGTACATATACATATATGTATCTTATATGGCTGAAGTCGTTCAAATGGTTCTGAGAAACTTTCTTTAGACTTAATTTAATTTCGTTTTTCGTAACGATTTTTTTTGTAATCTTTCACTTTATTAGATTAATCTAAATAAAATCAATAGAATGTAGAAGATGAAGTCAAGATCAAACAATCAAATATAGGAACAATTATACAAGATATTACGAATAGTATTAGCTGGGAAAATAAATTTTGTTTTTTTAAGTTTGTAAATTTTACTTTCGGATTCGTAAATTATAGGAAGTACCAGACATTGTTCTAAAATAGGGTGACAAAATAAAGTCACATTATTTTATTGACATGATGTATCTCCTGGCTATTTTTTTAACAAGTTCATCTTCAGCGTCATTAGCCTATAACTATCCGTACCTATACGCAGACCTTTCAAATATCACGCTACGTCTCCGCCTTCTGCAAACAACAACTTCTCACCGAATTCTTTAGGTTATCAGTCTCGGTGGACTGGTCACCCCAACCCGATAGCTGGGGGGTATCCCACACTGCGTTCATGGTTCATGATCTCAACTCAGAACTCGTCTACCTTATCAGTTGTTGGTTCTTTTGCAAACTTCGTCTCTACTCAAATTGATAGTCAATATCTAAAGTGCCTCGTATCAATCGATGATTGCTACTAGTATTAAACCTATTGATTACAGAGACATCTACGAATATGTGTTTTAGTTAACAAGTTAGTTATTAAACATTCGCAACAAAGTTGAAATTCCAGAGCCCAATACACATTTTGTTAATATGAAGTTGACGCTGGCTCCTCTTTCAAGAAATAGATGTAGTATTCCTGAATGAATATTTAATGATTAATGTTTACTTGTAAATTACTTTATGAACTATATATTGTTATTGATTTTGATAAATTACAAAATTCATACAAGTAAAATTGTAATTAACTTTATAATATTAAAATTCTGTAATCCATTTTTTTGGTATTTTTAAAAAAAATGACATAAAAAAATTTAAAGCAAATTATAATAAGTCGTAAAAATGTCATTCTTCCAGCTAAAGATTATTCTTATATTTCTGTGCCGGTGTAATTAAACTTTCTTCTAAAAACAAATAATGAATAAAGTGCGTTTTAGAGTCTGATGGACAAAAACAATAAAGTTACTCACTGTGCATCGTGAGGCAGCGCGATTGTTTACTGTTATTGTGCTATCTTTAATTAAGTACTTGCCCCTTTTAAATTTTAGTTTTGTGATATTAGTACAGAATCTAACATAATTGATACAAATAATGTATCAAATATATGGTTTCTGACGAATACTGGTAATATAAACCTGTGGTTTACATATATACACAGATGTCACTTTTGTATGGAAGTGTGCAATTGACTATTTTTTTTAAGAAATTACTTAATTCTATCCATATTAGTATCCATATTGTTAGTTTAAACATTTCAAATATACGCGTCGAAAGAAAATGAAAGCCTTTTTTTATTGTGACATGATAAAGCAATAAAATATTATACATCTTGTTTGTGTTAAATGGAACTAGTAAAGCATAAAATTTCATTTGTGCACTTGAAATATTTTTGTTTGTTATTGGTGATTGGCTAAAGAAAATTATCTATTCATACTAATTCCCGCCCGGCCAACGTTGGATATATTTATGTATATCATATTACGAACAATATATAATATTTTATTAGAAATTATTACTTTTTATTTAAAAATAAATTACTATGCCAATATTATTCCAATAAAACGATCACATATGAAATCGATGAACAATGGAGTAAAAAAATAGAGAAATATAATTTTATATAATATTTAGTAAAACGCGAATAGAAATGAAATTTAATATTCAGTAGTTGGGAAAAGTGTTGCCTAATAATCAATACCGTGAAACCCCCTGCACATAATGGTTTTGTTCCTTTCAGCTATTCCAAGTCTATTTGTTAATTTGATAGCTTGCTAATCATCTTTAACAATCGAGGTTCAGTTTGAATTTTATTCATGTGCTTCTAAATATTCTTTAGTAGCTCTGCTCCATTCATGTTTATCTTTACAACTTATTGCTTCTTCAAACGTCTCTAGTATCAGTTGTTTAACTATGTTTGATTCATAACTTCTATTTACGGGCAAATCATTCTAAGTCTCACAACTTACTGTCACTGGACTTTTTTAAACCACTACTGTTTTTCATCAAATTTTGATCATTATTGAAGTCATTACCAGATAGAACTGTTACAATATTAACCTTATTTTACATTTCTTTACTTCTAATTTTTGCTTAATAAAATATATTTCTTGATATTTTGCTTTGTCTTTTTATATTATGCATCCTATAGTTGTAATCACCAATATCGACTTGAATTAGTTTTTGAGTGTTTTTTATTAAACTTCCTTGCAGCTGCTTAGGTACACGCACTTCTCTAGCAAATACTTTTATGTGCCGTAGATTTGGTTTCACATCAATCCATGTCTCATATGTTGTATTATCAGGTGTTTGACTCGGAGATGTTCTGTTTAATAGGTACACTGCACAATTCACAGCTTTAGCCCAATGATTTAATGGTATGTCTATTGCATATAATATTGATCGTTAACTGCCTACAACCAGCATAACTCTCTCCGCTCATTCATTTTTTTAGGTGTATATATGAAGCGGTTCACTCACGTATGATTCCTTCCGGGTAAAAAATTATGCAGGTCTGATGCATGATGCAGCATCTTTGAAAAGAACAAATTATTTCGTAAATTTAACAGACTCATGGCTCATTGGATCGCAGACATCCTTACAAACTAGGTTACCTAGATTTAAAGGACCCCGCATACCACAAATAATAATAATTGACAAATTTTCTGCTCGGCAATTGTTAATTGAATATTATACTCAAACTTTATATTTGTTTACTTTTTCTTTATTTTTAATTGCGAAAAATTTTAAATGTTCATTCACATATATTTACCTTAAATTGTGATATAATGTGGTATACATAAGTAAAGAAAATCTGGTCTTTACTGGAACTTTTTTAGTTTCGTTTATTTGATAACTAATAAGAACAGATTTTACATTTGGAAATACATCAGTTTACCTCTCTCCATTTTTATATTTAATTATTGAAAAATAAGTTATTTGTAATCTTCAGATGAATTTAATGCTACCATATTTATTAAAAGTATTGTTCTGCAAATATTATGGATACAGTAGTAATCTAGCATTTTTAGAAATTCTGCTTAAAGACAAAATATTTGTAATAATCTAATTGCGAGAAATTTATTTATTTTAGCAGTTAATCTATAATATCTTAGCAGATTTAGACGATTTACTCGCAAAAATTGGGAAATAATATAATTAAATTATTATCTTGCGATTTATAATTAAATTATTATAAGCGGGAAAGAATTTACAAAACTACAAATAATTAAAATTTAAATAATATATCATCAATTGCCGAATATTTATAGCTAAATATATATATCGATTTTACGTTATATCTTATATGAATATGGGATATAAATGAATATTGATCTGTAGGCTACATAGTTGGCTAGTATCTTATTACAGACTGGTATCTTATTTACAGACTATATAGTATGTTACTCTCCAACAATTGTATCAGCAAATAACGATAGTATCTCTTATTTTGCCTGTACAAGTATTAGCGACTGGCGATGAGAATAATGAGTCTCTAATTAGATTTTAATATAGTAAAAGAAAAAAGACGGAAGAAATTTTGTTGGGAGGTATTATCAAGAAAACGTAATCAAATAAATAATCAATAAAAGGTATGAAAATAGAAATGAAGTTTTCCGTTCAATATAAGATAACAGAGCTAATAGAAATTCTTAAAGCGCATGCATTTCAAAAATACTTTATTTCTCGTAAGGAGGGGCCAAAATACCTCTACAGAGATCGTACAGAGAGTGACGTTTAAGTTTGTACCTTCGGCTTATTCAGGCGGTTATACAGTCGACATAGTTCATTTGTTTTTTGACATATGGCTTATTAAAGTTAGTTCAATAGTTGTTTTTATGACTGATTATGAAAGAACGATCTTATTCAGGATAACATGTTTAAATATATAATTTATAAACTATTAAAAAAATTCTACATGAAAGCTTCAACGGCGAAGTGGAAATGTTCTTTCTTGATGAAAATGGAAATGCAAATTTTAACCTGTCAGATAAAAAACACCATCTGAAGTACATGATGTTGAACTGGAAGTTAACATCGATCATGAAATGGATTCCTATCATTTTTATAAATGTTTTGAAGAAAAATTTACTAATGATTCTAAGAAAAAGAAATGGCTCGATAGCAATTTCAAGACATTTAAATATTTCGTAGAGATATTACTAGTCAACGAGGTGAACCTGTTATTTTCGGCGGTTTATACATTCTAAAAGAAGTTTAAAAAATTTAAAAGTATTTTGTCACATAAACTTTTTGATATTATTTTGCCAGAAACCATTAGGAAAGGTGATCCAAAGTCTTAAAAATATAATGAAAACAAAATAGAATTATACACAGATAGCAGAAGACCAAAAGAAAAACAAATTTAAACCATTACTAGTGATTGGGATCTTTGCTGTGGTTATTGTGGTCGCTAAATCTCAACCCTATGAACTTTTTATTAGGGCAGCCTGAAAGAAAAAGTTTGCAGACCATTTTTCTCAATTACGTGAAGTTGTCTACATCGCAGCTCAAGAAATCAGTATCTCCTTGTTCACAAGATTTGTTAAATGTGCGTTTAGTAAACGATATAGTGTTGTAATACATTAATTGATGAGATTTCCGTTAAGTATTTTAAATGTGTCCATATCATATCCCATGTATACTTATAATTGCCAATTTTGGATACATTAACAAAATAATATTTCCCACAATCCTTGTTGCTGCGTAGTTATGTGGAAATAGTAAAAGAGAAATAATCAACAACGTTGTATAAATAAGAACGATCTCGTTTAATTTACCGATCGTGATGTTTCATTACTTGTTCCCAATTTTTCACAATACGCTCAACTTTGTTGAGCGTTTAATGAACGTTTTAATCATTTACTAATTTGTTATATCAGTTTATATTTCCTAGTCGACTGAGCTTGGCATGTATTCTAATATAAAATCAGTGCAGTTACATAAAATCAGATAAAACAAAATCAAAATTTTTGCACTTTATTTTTACACAAAATTAACTTTATTTCATAGATATGCCTGTGCATTTTTATATAGACAATAAGTTCAAATTATATAATTTACGTAAAAAAATAATAACTAGTTTTCCAAAGGGCCCCATATACTTAAATTTAATTATTATCATTTTCGAAATTACAAAAACCAAGAAATACCATTCTTAACTGCGGAAACGAAAGTTCTATTTTATTATCTTTGAAGAATAAAAGCGTTAAACAATTCCGTATATTATACAACTTTTGTAAAATTTTGACATTTCTCAACGTTCACGAAGGAATACCGATATTCCTTAAAAAAACGTAAAACTTTGCTAGTTTTTCATTTCATCGGCTATTTGAAAAGAATTTCAATCTTCTGTCATCATTAGCGTGAGATCGTCGATAAAGAATTAAAAAATATTTCATATTACTTTTACTACTTTCCTTCGTCTACTGTCATATAGTTTGAAATTCTTTTTTGAAGCGATATTGAAAGAAGGTGAAGGTTTTGAATTTTTAAAATTTGGAGGTTATTTGAAAGGACTTTCAATCTTCTTTCGTCACTAGCGTGAGCTCGTCGATAAATAATTAAAAAATATTTCATATTACTTTTACTGCTTTCCTTCCTCTGTTGTCAATATCGTTTCGAAATCTTTTTTGAAATGATATTGAAAGAAGACGAAGGTTTTTGAAATTTTTAAATTTTAAATTTTTTTAATATTCCTAATGGTATTGATTTATAAAAATATACGAACATATTACAATTCTCGCTTGCCTTGAAACTGGACGACCAATATTTAAAATCCATCTGTTTGATGTGATGTAAATAAATAAATACAATAAAATTGAATGTTTTGGAAGTTGTACTTCTATAAACACTTTATGAACTGGCAATTGGTAACTGGTATTACTGTAAAAATTTTTACGGTTTAGGTGGATGATGTTCTATTATCTTTTGTTTTTACATTCATCTTCCCAAATTGGAAGACTCCATCGCGTTTTGTGCTTAATCTTTGAATATCAAACTTTAATCACGTTGATTGAAAACTGAGATTTAATTTTATAGTTTTATTTATACCCAATTTAATTTTTAAAGTTTTTAATACTCCTAATGATATTGATTTGTAAGAATACACGAACATATTACAATTTTTGCCTGCGTTGAAACTGGGCGACAAATATTTATAATCCATTAATTTGATGTGATTTAAATAAATACAATAAAATTTAATGTTTTCGAAGTTGAACTTTTATACGCGCCTTACGAAAAAAATTGTGAGAGTGATATTTTAAAAGTATGTATCACAAAATATACTCACTAAATATATATTTACATAGTTTATTTGTTGGCTTTCCATTATAATGTATATTAATTTTATGGAAGATGATAAGATAATTGAAGAAAGTTACCAATGGTTCTAAGTGGAGATTTTAACGTCAATTTTTCCCGAGAAGATGCTCGTCCACTTATTGAATTTTCCAAAAGCAAATAAATTTAATAATCAGTAATGATCCTAACATTTGAATAATACTACATGGCGCCATCACTGATGCCGTATTTATGCAATATCTTGACACCTTTAATATAAAAAATTCTATGTGAAAATATAAAAATGTTTACTAATCTGTATAAGAAAATAAATATTTGATTAAATTTAGATTTTACCAATCATATCTATGACCACGCTTCAGTTCTTTTCTTATTTTATTTTTATTAAATATTTCCTTGCGAAATAAAGTTTTCCTTGTATTATGCCAAAGAAGTATAAATTCTCGCATGCGTACGTAAGTACAGGCACAATTTTTTTTATTGCTGTTAGGATACCATTCATAATTTTCCTGTAAATTGCTCCGACCCAATACAACAAACTGTTTGTTAATTACATAAATAGATTATCCGTTAACGCCACTCCACAAAAAAGGTTTTTCATGGGACTACCAATACTCTGGTCAAATAAGTCCCTGAGTATATTATTCTCATACACGTCAAACGTTTACGCTCAATTCACATTCTTGTCTCGATATTTAGAGCGAATTTGTATGTCGTTGTTATGTTAATTTTGGCCTCTCCTTTATAGGTGCATATTCGATGATCCTCTTCTCACTGGTCTTTTACATATACTTAGAGTTAAATAAGCAATAAAACGATGACGAAGTTCATGTGAAATACCTCAGAAAATATTATGACCACAAATTTGAAATTTTTGATAGAAGGTATTTATTTCCGTACTTGCTGAAAATCAGATTTCTTGCATTCTCTGGAGTTGTGGTACGGAAGTGCTCAAATAGCTGAGAAGTGTTTCAGCTAAAAAGTGCTGCATTCGGTAGCGTGGCTCGGAATTTGGTGATAAACTGACGTACTTACAGATCTTAATGTGTATTCTTACTTTAAAATTAAAGTACCATATTATTTTGTACCTATGCTTAAAGTACACAGTCAATTTTTTACCGCCTATATATAGATACTGCATAGTTCGCGTAAACCAAATGCAGTCATAGTATTTTCTATAACCTGTCAACGCCTTAAGAATATCTTATTAATATTAGTTCTCCTACCAAGATCCCAAAAAGAAGGCATGTCTGTCAATGTAAAGAAAAATTAAAAAGGCGTCATTTCATAATATTTCTATTAGTCTGCGTTATACGTTACAGAAATATTCTACAAGTACGATCATTGACTAAATTACAGTATTTTTCCCGTTGATGAATTTCATTAGTCTCATACTTTATTTTTATTCACATCTTGGTTTAATTTATTTTACGAAAATAAAATGTCTTGAAATGACGTAATTTAGAGATTAGTTGTTATAAAATCAAATTTAAAAATCCCAAAAATCTTCGCGAAAATTTTAAATGTTTTTCTTAATACAAAGTTCGCCTAAATTTTCTGTGCCATAAAGCTATTTATTTATGTAACGAGAGTCGCTTCTCATTAGTATTTTATTCATCACACTTATAAAAAGCAATTTCTAAATGATGAAGGAAAGATGTCCCATTTTTCCTTAATAACAGTATGAATTAATGTTCATACAAAAATCTTTCAATCATATTTTTTTGTAATATTACGTCGTCATATCTTACATAGATCCTGATATGCATCAGGATTTTTAAAAATGTATCGGTAACATTGTTTAAGTTTGAAATAAAAATGGAATATTTATTTTATAAAAAGTGTATTTGCTACATGATATTTTGTTGGGATTTTTTTATGTATACTACCACCATGGTATTATTTCAGGAAAATGTTGAGAAATTGAATTATCATACTATCGAAGATAATAAAGTTTGAGGTTATTTGTTCCAATCACTGGAAAATTTTCAAAAAAATATGCAAGTGATATTTAAAGTCATTACTGATACGTTAGAAGTCTGTATATTACTACTGTGAGAAATATTGATTTAGGTCTCATTAAATCATTGTAAGTTGTTCCACAAGTTTAATATAAAAGTGGAATTAAATAAAAAGGTATTTACAAAAATTTTCATTGTCAAAAGTCAGCTATAGAATCCGAGTTCATTTGACTTATTATATTGATAACTTCGACACAAGTGGTTCTAGAAACATATTGAATAAAATTGTAATCGGATTGCAATAGAAAAATGAAATTGCTTAGTGGCAAAGGCCACATACATCAAGTTTAGGGTTTGTGTTGCCTCAGTGCAATCTCAGTACAGAGAAAAGGCGATGTTGCACTAAATAAAAATTATACAATTTTTATTTCTAGATTCTCATAGACTTTGATATCTAGGCAAAAGTTTTATTTTATTACAGCTTTAAAAACAATCTCTCTCTCTCTCTCTCTCTCTCTCTCTCTATATATATATATATATATATATATATATATATATATATATATATATATATATTTATATATCATTACGAGCGTAATATTATTTTAATATTAACTTAGGCAAAGACAATTAAATCAAACAAATTTTTTGGAGAAAGTAAGTTGGCTTGATAATTCTATGTCTATATTCTATCACACTTAACTAGTATAAAATAAATGAAGAACATTTCTGAAATTTGTGTATACTGCTCTAATTTAGGAGTGGATACTCCTCTAGTGTAAAGTTTTTAAACATAAAATTTGTTTTGGATAGCCGACTGTGATAAAAATTGTACCAAATTAATTGTAATAGTTTAAAAGTAATCATTTTTCAATACGCAAAACTATCAATTAAATATGAGGAGTATTTTGAACTTAACTCGTTTCATGATTTTGGTGTATTTCATTATTTTAATTCGAGATTTGGAAGTTTTCAAACTTGTTATTTTTTTTAACTTCATTACATTTCTCCAATATTATAAACAACTTTTAATTACCTCTTAAGACAATTTATACAGAATAGATAAGTTTGTAAAATGTAATAGACGGCACGTAATTTGCTACGTGCTTTCATTAATTAGCCACCGACATAAGTCAAAATAATTTCAATACTTTTACATAAAATAATAGCTCCTATTGCTCAAAATTTGATGACAATGTTAACTCGCCAAAAAAAAGGTCGCGATAGGTCGGTCGATAAACCTGCCGTAAATGGTGAGAAGACACTAAAGTGAAACAGCACCCAGCACATGAAGTAGAGTAGCTACTGCTGAAAAAATAAATATCTTCCTAGTACGATATTTTTGCCAGAATATTAAAATCCTACAACTATTTCATGGAGATCCAGGTCACATCGGTCCATTTAATTTGACCTTAATCATATTAATTCAATTTTGTTTAACTGGTTGGTAGAAAAGTAACTTAATAATTTCGTTCAGAAGTTCCTACACATACTAGTTAGTACTGTCATTTATATATTTTGTCCAGAATCCAAATTTCAGGAAAATAATGACAACAAAGACTGAGACACTTTGAAATAATTCATTAACAACAACAAAGACTGAGACACTTTGAAATAATTCATAACTATTTAGTATCACTTTTGTATGTCTAATTCACGTGGGTATTAAACCTTTATCATCTTGACTTAACGGGCTGGATCTTTGCTTGAGAATTAATATGAATGAGAAACGGTTGATACCTAGTTATGAATAGTAATTATCCTAAATATCTATAAAAAAGCTGTAATTTTATTGTTCGATTCAAAGTCGACAAGATTTAGAATTTATACACACGTATTAGAATTTATATACACGTAACACGTATCGGCTTTGCTCGGGCCAAAAGGCACCATGAGGGAATTTCCTTTTATTTGTTTTTTTTATATAATATTAATTTATAGTTTCAATTTTTTCCGGAAGGCTGCTATTGGTGTAAACTATTTTTCTTTATTAGAAATGTAACGAAATGCTTACGGCTAAAATGTGATATTGAAGCTTTTGTTGAGTAGAATGCGGGATAGGTTTAATGTAATCAAATGCTCAGTCGTACTGTAAACTGTATTGTCACCGCCGTAGGCTCGCTTCCATCGAGTATAAATGTAAAGAGCCGTATCGGTTTGACAAGATTATTAATTTTGATGTCAGTTTTGATTCGGGGCTAAATTCTAACATTTCACGAAAGCGAAATATATTAAAATACGTCTTTTGAATCTGAAACCCACACGTTGCCACGTACAGCCAGATTATCGAATGTGTACAAAAGCGCTTCTATGATATCTCTACAGTAGGTAATTAAATTTCATTTCCATTTCTGTCGTCGAAAAATTTTCTGGTAGGCATTTGAATTTTCTTTGCAAAAATAATAATTAAATTCTTGGAATAAAGAATTGTTTGTCCTACGTCATTGAAAATTTTTATTATTTTTTATCTTTTTTTGACATATCACGATCTGAAAAACATATTGTGGCATAATTTTTTAAATTTACACGATATTCAAGAGCTAATCTATTTTTTTTAGTTAATTCAATTTAAATTTTCTATTTACCATGGACGTATTTTTGCCCATAAAATAAAGATAACGTATTTATTAAAATGCATTATTGTTATATTTATATTATTTTAATAAAAAATATTTCATTAGCGATATGTATGAATTATCAATTGTATGCTTTTGTACTAACGTTTCAAAAAATAAGTTCTTTATTCTCTCATTTAATTGACAGTACGCTGGAATAGGTGACTTTTTTATTTCTATCTAGATACAAAACATATATAAATTTTAGATACAAAACATATATAAGTTTTGTTATATCTAAATTCTAATATAATTTTCCTCCCCCACTATCACGCAGTATATTTAGAAAAAAATTCCCGAGGAAACACGATAAAGTTAAGAGAAACATACTTGCCAAATTAAAAGTATGTATGCGTTATATAATTCTGGAGATTGTATGATGAATCAGTCAGTGATATATTGTCTTTGGTATAAAGAAGATTACTTCAATTGGACATTTTATTTAACAGATGGAAAAGATAAAAAAGGAAAAATATAAAACCGATATAAATAAAAAATAGCTATAAAATAAAAAATACTTCCTAATATAGTAATATAAAATTATCCTCGTGTTTTTTTAAAGAACCAAAAAATAAGAAAACAATAAATATAAGCAATAAAAATGCTGTGAATATAATAATAATAATTGAGAATTTAATAATCATAAACCAGTTTATAAGATAAGATAACAACTATGAATATCAAACTATTGAGAAATCGGTAAAAATAAACAAACACTTTATAGTTTCTTTATAAATGCAGAAAAAATCGTCACAAATTCACTTGAATTGTACAGTTCGACCCTATTGAAAGTTAGAATTTTTTTTCAGATAGATAACATTAGTTTAATATGCTATTGGTGTAACCATATTATATTTTAATTTCATTTGATAAAAAGAGTATGAACAAGTAATATAGATAGATCTCCTCTAAAAGGGAATTGATAATTCCGTGGATTTAACGTTTCGAGTGGAAAGATTTATTGATACCTCTTTTAAATCAAAGTTATTTTAACAATTAATAAAGTTGTACAATTATCAAAGAAAGAGTCTTTAATATAGGAGAAATAATTAGTCACATTTAAAAACTCCAATTTCCCAAAAACCACTTTTTTAACATTTTATAACCTTAATACTTGCTTTCCCAAATTCTTTTTTAAGAGTGAGTGATTTTCTCAAAATTTTCAGTTACAGTCGATATTGCGAACACGAGTGCAAAATAAAAGAAATCTACAAATTTAGAATTTGAACAACTGGATGTTGCTATCTGTCGGTTATAATAGCCAAGTTAATATTTATCGTTAGCTTTACTTAAGTCTGCAATAATGTTACTTAATACGAAATAAACAAAACTTCATGTCATACATTTCTCATTCTACCAAAGTTTTTTTAAAATTTATTTTAGAATCCCGTGCTTTTTATTACACACACCAGATAGTTTTCTTCGTTAGCCTTTTATGTCTGAATTTTCTTTAAATTAAGACGAAAGGTTATATCTATCATAATTTTATAACATTTTTGTTAGATAAATATTTTTGGATATATTTGGACTTAATTATTACAAAAGTGTGCAAAACAATACCTTTGCGTTTTTTACATTTAAAAATCGTATCTATAATAAAAAAAGGTCATAAATATTGTGCTGTTTTAAAATATTCCATAAAAACGTTTGACTAAATTTAACATTAACGATTTTATTGAATACCATTCCACAAAATTTTAGATGTTTTGTAAAAATATACGGAACATTAGTATAACTGTACTTGATCCGTTTACTTTCCTTTTGCGTCTGCATCTTCGTCCTTTATCAAAATAAATAGCGCCTTTTTAAATTATTGCAGGTAGACGGATTTGTAGAGGGTATAAAATGTGTCATGCTATTCTAGTTAGTCCTTGTCACTATATTTTTACATGTAATCTAATATGTCGAGGAAGTATGACATTTGTTTTAATAGTATGTTTATTAAAACTGAACGACTATTTTTAAACGTAATAATTTAAAATATATAACTATTTTCTATCACATTTAATAGTTTTTTGTTTTTTATTTTACAGAAAAATAAGTTATGCGATACAATAAATACACATATTAAGGAAAATTTCAAATATATATATTAAGTATGTCTTTGTAATTTTCCTGCGCATAAATATATTGAGATTAGAAACAAAGTTTTAGTCGCTTTAATCTAATTGGCTTGCAATTTGTAAACTCTACTAGCATTTCTACTCTGTGTATATTAATAAAAAAAAGACAAACCTCATCTTTCTGACGCTAAATTAACTAACTAAACTATGTTCTTCTAGAAATAATGAAAATTTTATGGCACACAAGTTAGACTTAAGGAAAACGCATCGCTTCTAGTTTACAAAGCCTTGTGCGTCGCGACAAATTGAAGTAAAATAGGTATTCTAAAAACCCAGCATCCTAATCACTCGACACTGCGACGTGCTCTTTTTGTAACTGCGTCTGCTATCTCAAATCCATCGAGGCATGCTCTCTATAATGTAAAGCTCTGAAAGTTCTCAATTTAATTTTCATATACGTTGAACTACGTGCAGCACATGCAGTAATTATGTATACCACAGTCATGGACGTTATTAGCCATATTAAAAACAATTTGGATACCTCGAAGGCGTGCTCTTCGGACACCTCCATTGTATATATAGTGAAATGGATTATCATGGAGCACGCCTTCGAGGTATCCAGTTTCTTTTTAGTATGGCCAACAATATTTGAAACTGTGCTTATGTACTTACTGTACACGCTGTACGTTGTTGATCGTATGTATAAATTAAATTGAAGACTTTTAGACCATAGTTTTATACAAAACAGACCCTATGGATTTGGGATGGCAGGTGCAAGCACAGGACTTGCTAAGTTTAATTGTAGTCTCGAATCGAGAAGGATATAACTTGTTTGCCATAAAAGGATCATTACTTCTAGAAGAATATTGTTTTAGTAATCAATTTAGGGTCAGCCTGATTTCTTTGGTGGTTGGGTTTATATCTTTTTATTTTCTCTACTCTATGTAAATTTAAATTAATGTAGAGTACAAATACGGGAGGGGTTTGAAGTTGCAAGCTAATTATATTGAAGCGACTGAAACTTTGTTCTTTATCTCAAAATTGTTTGTATCATACAGGAGAATTTCCATAGATATTATTAATCTAAGTTAATTGTATCGCAAAACTTATTATACTAACAACAATAAAACAAACAAAAAAATTATTAAACATTATAGGTAACAGTTAAATGTTTGAAATTGTTACTGATAAAAATAGTCGTTCCGTTTAAATAAATATACTAATAAAACAAAAGCCATACTTACCCAAAATATTTGA
The DNA here is from genome assembly GCA_039881145.1 of Druceiella hillmani. Lineage (NCBI taxonomy): Eukaryota > Metazoa > Arthropoda > Insecta > Lepidoptera > Hepialidae > Druceiella > Druceiella hillmani. The sequence goes on along the minus strand of JAYKKI010000105.1, from coordinate 3,809,534 downwards.
ATGGTAAAAAAATATAAATAAAGTAATAAGGGCGAGCTGGTATCGCTTGATGCCTTTTGTATATTTTCAACACATCTTTCAAGTAATATCCATATTTAAATTGTTTTTAAATACTTAGAAAATGGATTGAAGGAAACCTTGAAATTTATTTGACGCTTGCTTGACCGAGCATCCCCTATTTAATGATAATTATGATTTCGTTTCTTTTTTTTTGGTAAGTTCATATCTTAGTTCCCAGTTATCCTCCTATCTAGCCCCTGTGTAAATTATGCTTTCGTTACCGACCAATAAATTAAGCTACACAAGCTTAAAATGCTCTAGGACAATTTTTTTCATAATTCAAGCATACATTTCGAATTCGCCTGTATTTATGTAAATAAAATAACTTGTTTATACAAAAGAATAACATGAAGATAATTTGGAGAAAAACGTCATTTTCCGACTATGTATTTCACTCATAAAATTTACTCTTGAAATTTATCGAATTTGGTAATATTAATTGATAGAGTTATATCTTTTGTAAATGTGACATTTGAATAATGAAGACACACATTTTCGGAATTTGTTGGATACTATTATCTATGATTATGTTGCTAGTTTGGTATTTATATTCATAAGTTATTTCACTGTTCAAGTATAAAATGTGATTTATGCAGACGTGTCGTGAACCATGTGTAAAATTGACACAAGTTTTAAAAATAAAGAGATGATAGTTTCGTATACAATGAATTCGTATTAAAGCGCAGAATAACTAGTCCTGTTCAGATAGTTAATATTATAGCTAATATTATAGCTATTCTAAAATTCGAAATAGCTTATAAATATTTTTATTGATATTATTATATTGATAGGATTATCACAGGGCCAAATTTCGATAATAAACTCTATGCACACAATATACATATTAAATTTCTGGTCTTATTTTTTGATGTTATAATAATTTTATTAACATGAGTTTAATTCAGTTAATAAACAATTACCAAAAATATGATAAATTTATGTTTGAAATAAATAATGGCCTATTTAAGTTTATATTTCTCGTTCTCGTTATTATCGCTATATACACTTTATAAAAGTCAAGAATGCGTTTTTGTTCCAAAAATTTATTCATTTATAAAACATAATAATATAAAGAGCATATATACATACATACACATATATATATATATATATATATATATATATGTATGTATGTATATTCATTATTCAAATTAGAAAGATATTTAACAGATTCTTAATAAAATTCCCATCTCATAATTTCCTCTGTCCATTTTAATAATATTCTGTATCTCTCTTAGTTCTAATTATGCTCGAATATACTGCTATCATAGTTGACACTACCAGTCTATATATCATTCAAAGTTGATTATTCTACGGAAATAAGTAATATCATGACAAAATCAGAGAGCCGATACTATTACCGGCTATCATCCTCATGCATTTAAGACGGAAGTTTACATAAAAGAGATAAGTGAAAGTTTACATAAAAGTGTTATATCAGTTTTACAGAAAAGTAAACTTTTGTTAGTTTGTTTTTTGAAATTTGGCTCAGAAATGTCGTATTCAGTTGAAGTGAAATATTATCGTATTTGTGTAGTATCCAAATGATCATAGGGCCTTTCCAGAATCTGCGGGTCGTGAACAATTATGATTTAAGTGGAGAGAATCGAAGTATTTCGAGTATATTTTTGTTTTGGTATAAGCGACCTTAACTCGGAACTAGTAACTAAAGTGATGAGAATACCGTTAACTAATTAATAGTAAATAATTATAAACAAATATAAGTTATTTATTGCACATAGTTTTTTACAATAGAGTTTGTGGTAAAAACAGATTGACTTCACTAGCATCCTTTTCATTCTCATCGAAATATAGTCATACATTTTTAGTGTTAGTAAAATTATACCGCGGTTAATATTGAAACATTGAAAAATCTAGTCATATTAGTAAAAGCAAAGAATTCAATGAATACCTAAAAATCATGATCGCATTATATAATCATTTTCCTTTGAAACTCAATTAATGCTCGGTTAATTAATGCGCCAAAAATATCCTTACGTCCCGATTACAAATGTGCTTTAACTCTTAATATAATTTAACTTCGATTTTATGGCATAACGATATGAACGAATTGAAGCGGAAGTACTCCACGCTTCGCGACCTTTCATGTCTTTACGAATAAAATTGATTTCGCAAGTTGAACGACCGAAATAAAAGCTTTCCGAACTTCCGGTATGCTAATCAAAATGACAATAGCTTTACGGATGTTTACTTATTGTATTCTCTGTTCCATTTTGTCTTTCTATGCGTATTTCCACAAAAAAATCTTTTGAAGCCAGAGCTACACATTTTGATGAGAGCGATTAACTGATCGGGCTAGTATCTAATGGCGAAGCTACGTTTGTAAAGATATATACGATGTAATAGAGGAATCTTAAATTTTTATGAAAATATGACACTGTTCAGAATTATTTCGATATTTATTTTTATTTTATTGTTTATTTATTATTCGGAGTTAGCAATGAAATAATGAAACAAATATACAATATTTTTAATTTTGAATACAATATTTCGACGTGATAACGTCATGAACGCGTCTTATAAATCGATTAACACCGGCTGCACGCATGAAAAAGTGTCACGTTCCGCCTGAGCCTGAGCGTGCAAGCGCTCTCTTCTCGCGTGACATCAGAGCTAGCAATTCGACAACCATCGATTTGACTTTTTCAAGACACATTACACTTGAAACACTCCCCTTGATTTCGTACTTTTCCTATCATCGTCCTTAACAGAATAACGCAAATTGGAAGATCTTAAATATAACACATGTATATAAGTTGTAAATAAATTGTTAATATGACATTGTTACTTGTAATTAATCTTTATAATTTAAGTAAAACAATATTTGAATTAACTAGTGTAAATAAATGTTAATTTTAAATGTTAATCGAAAAAAATTTAACTTTCAATTATCTCCTTTGTATTATACAAAATAATAATAATTCAGTGATAATAATTCAATTTAATTCATAAAAGTATGCAATTTTTCATCAATGTTTATGACGTTATCACGTAAAACTATCGTCCGTAAACCGACTTTACAGATAACCAATTTTTTTCAATAGGAAATAGGTAGAAAATGTAGTCATTTTATTTTTAAGTTGGTTAATTCCTGGAGAGCCTGAGCACCAAACGCGGCGCGCCGGCCGATTCATCGCTTCCAATAAAATACAGCATAAATCCAAAATATCGTATTCCATTGTATTTATGTGTTTATGTATAGAGAAGAAGTATAGCAAGATAATATTAGTAGTATTTTTCTATAGGTATATAGATACGAGTGTAAAAGGTAAATAAAAAAAAAAGAAAAAGGACATTTCACCTTTTCAGAGAAAAATGTTTATAAAAGATAATCTTTCATAAAATAAAATTTATGGTTAGCATAAAAAGTATAAATAATAATTAAATGTAAACGTAAACAAAAAAAATCACTTATCTTAATAAAAAAAAGTATTTTATCGTTTAGTTTTATTGAGTTGTTTCAATACTGTCCGTAAAATGTGACAATTGAAAGCAACAAACGGAAGAGACCACTGTAATAATATGCAACACCAGAAGGCAATGGGATTATTTTCACAATAATTTTGAATATTTCCTGCAATTAGGTATGAAAAAATAACAATGTCATAACGTATTTTAAATACTTCCAAATTCAATAGCTTAAAAAAAGTTAAAAAATAAACGTTTCGAAATTAGACGTTTTGTTTATTTATGAACGAAAATATATCAAACAAATTGTATACCTCTATAAACTAGCATAAAATGATGTTTCTAAAAATAATAAAACAATAAATATATTGTATGGAATAAACATAATAACAAATTTACAATGGGTAAAATTTCGTTGGAAATAGCGGCCAAATTTAGTATACATCAAATAAATTCACAATTCAATAATATTTTTCGTGTAGTCGTTTTCGCCTCCAGTCATAATGTCAGTTTACAAAAATACATTGTTTACTACAAAAACAAAATAATATATACAAACAAGACATTACTACAGTACATAATAAATTTTGAATCAAATAAGTAATATACGTTTACTGTTATTTCATACTTACAAATACAACTTTCTCAGAAAAAATACGCAATCACTCATAATTTGGCAAAAAATCAAAGCGGACAAAAATTATTGCAGGGTATAAACAAATTCATTACCATTATATTCTTTGTTTTGTCCTTTTTCTTGTATTACATAATTGTATTTATGTTTAATTTATTTTAATCTTGTTTTACGTTTGACATGCGCTAGTTGCAAATGAATATCTTTTGAAGACAAAGCTACACATGGATGCTCTAGGAGCTAATGCAAAATAAATGAATTAATTTTGACGATATATCGACGAAAGCAACAAGTACGTTTTAAAAATATATCTAACTGACTGAAGAACGAACAACAAAGCGTATTTATGTGCGAATGGAATTTGCACTACGAACGTTCCGTAAATATTAGGTACTTATAAACATTATGACATTTAAGTAGCACGGAATTTGTATTAAACTATTTACAAATATATGTAATTTTTTTCATCACGTAAATATATTATATCTTCAAAGGCGGTGTCATAGGATGTTAGGCTGCAGCTGGTGCGATCTGTAGGCGGCACTTCACTAGGAATGACAAAATCTAAAAAAAGATTAACTATGGAATGCAAGTTACGTTTACATTGTTATATCCGCTAAGCTAATAACTAGATGATGACGGAGAATGCAACCTAAACTATACTACTAACGACATTCACAATTAAATGAAACTACGTCATGTAGTATTATTTCTACTTTCTTTAAGTTCTTTACCACGACCTAGGTTTCGTTGTATTACAATATCTTCAGGTGGGCTATTAGCAATACAACGAAACCTAGGTCGTGGTAAAGAACTTAAAGAAAGTAAAAATAATACTACGTCACGTAGTTTCATTTAATTGTGAATAATGAATTTCTACAAAATTAACGCCAAATGTATTCAACTAACAACATTGTCAAAGAGGAATTTAAACTTGAGCTAGTCCCTACTGGGTTTTACAGTTTCCACTGGAAATTAGAATAAGTTAGCTAATGCAGTTAAGTGGATTACTTAAATTAATAAAGCTTATTGCGGATTCAAAGCTTTAAGATTTCTACCATAATCATGCTAAGAAAACGTTTCACAGCTGCCATAAATAATTGTGAGAGCAAGAGGAGCTTTTCAAAAGGAAAAATTACTATACATTCATGGGACTCTTCATATACTGCTACAATAAAAAAGATGAACACAGTTTTTAGGTTAATGGAAATAATGTAGTTCTTTATACGTTTGATAAGTTAATATAAAATTGTAATGCCCCATAAAAGATTATAACTTTTTTTGGGACAACTACTCTTATAGAATTACCTACTGTTTTTCTGACTTGTTATTTTGTTTAATTTCATTTTGTAAATGTTCCCAGAATCACTCTTGATTAATTTATTTCTTTTATTTACCTATGTTGAATAAAAAAGTTATTATCATTATATTTGCACTTCTCCTATTCAATGAATTAAACAATAAACCTACAAAGTGAAATATCATATAAAAAATTATGAGTATGTCGAGATAAGTCAAATTAATTTTTAGTAGTTGGAAGAGGAGATTTTGAGATAAATATCCCCCATTATTCTAAAGTATATCTTAAACCCTCATTTATCTAAAGTATATCTTACTTAAAGTATACTTTAGAAAAATGAGGGTCTTTAACAACTGATCAAGAAGTTATTATTCACAGTAGAAATTATTCTTAAACTTGAGTTAGTCTCTTCTTTCTGAAAAGCTCATTTTTGATAGCAGCTTAACTTTTATAAAGTTCCACCATAATTTTAAATTTCCGTTGCTGTGTAAGGTGTCATGTAATAGAATATCAAAGGTTTTTCGAACTTGGTCTGCCCAAAAAATTTAGAAAATTGTAAATTGTTTAATTTTTTGAAACGAATACATGAAATAATAGTAAGGTCCCTAGATTATTACATAATGCTCCAGGAAAAGATTTATTGTAGCCTCCTTATCTTTGCTGAATGTAGAATACGTTGTAATTTCAAAATTATTTCTATTTGATAACTTTTAAAACATATATTATGCAATTCCACATAAATTTCCTACGGTATCCGCGGAATCGGTGCTCGTGGCACTTTTTGGGAATATGAATATATGGTGGTGGGGCGCACCGCGGGGATTCGGGTTCGATTCCCGGTTGCTCGACGAGAGGGGCTAGACAGGACAGCCATCCGCTGTAAGAGGTTACTCTGATAGCAATAAGTTCGCCCTATGTATCATTTATATACTTTAAAATACTTAAATAAATAGAAAAAAAATTATAAATTAATACAATTCTTATACGTTGGTGCTTTTATTTTGTTCAGAAATTTTATTTTAATTACCATTGCAAATAACTTTACTTTGTGAAATTATCACTTTTCTGACCATAGACAAATGTGCTATATGGTACCGCCCCCTCTAGGCGAAAATAAGGTATTTTCGGTCACTGTGTGTAATCTATTACGTTTCAACTTTTTACAGTCGAATTTTTAACTTTTTTTAAATTTTATATAAAGGGAAAAAACAAACTGGAAATATTCCATGGACACAAAACACGAAATAAGCATATATTCTAACATTTCCACAAAGAATATTGAAAAATAAATACATTTATAAAATATGAAATTAAATGTGATTATAAATCTAACATTCTAAACTTAAATAAGCGAAACAATATTTTGAATAAGCGAAAAATTATTTGAATAAGACATAAAATTAATGCGGAAAACACTTGTAATTACCTTATCAAATAAATAAAGCTGCAGTTATGGATTATAAGTTATCTATGTAAGGTGCTCTAGTTAACTACAAACTGGACGAAGAATGAATAAAAGAACATGAAAAGTAAAATTACTGATCCATCTGCTGTGCATGAATTTCACGGAGCCTATTCTTGACATCTGATCGAAACTGGGGACGTGAACTTGCAATGATGTCAAGTAACAACTTCCGAACCGAGTGTAACTTCCGATGCAAAAAATTGTTTGTTGTTTTTAGGCTTTCATGATAAAATCCTTCATGGCGTTTGTTCGCACGTTATCATCATGAAGTAAGAAACGGTTACAAGTTGGTTTGGGAGTTCGAATTTTTATTTGACTCAGTAAAGATAGTCATAATGACATTTATGGATCTTGACCTCTAATAACGAAAGTCAGAGAGTATCACATTTGTATTACGATACCGAAGAGTATTATCAATTGTATTTTTCGACTCCCTTTCCATTATTATTACATTAGAAGCTTTTTTATTTAATAGAAATCTACATTAAGCTTAATAATTGAGCTTGAATTTCATTGCAACTGCCGTACATTGGTTTGTATGGTAAATACATTTTTTGAAAGCCCCGCAGTAAAAGAGTTGATACAACTCTATTACTCCCGTGACTATGGTAGACTATGTTTATATCTTATAGTTAATTAAAGACAAAAGCTTAGAATCCATTGTTCTATATGTAACTAGAATTAGTAAATTAAGATATTTTTTTCAATGAAGTTATGGAACTAAAGGTTAACACTTAGTATTAGGTTAGTATTGTTCGGGAAACATTTTTTTTTAAATTAACCAAAATAAGTACCGCGGTATCTAGGTTAGCTGAAATATGATATATGTATAACGTTAATGTGTTATAGTCTAACTTGCTACGAGTACCATACTTTATAGGGGTTTGTAACTTCTGAGTCAATCTATTTTTGTTATTTATAGGCTTTTATAATAAAACACTCACGTGCTTCTGTCCATCCATCAAATTTTCACAGTTTTAAACCTACGTCGATGTTATTTTACAAGTAGGTGTTTATGATTGGAAAATAATTACTATATCATACAATATTGAATTTCTGTAAGGGTTCTTTTAATGTCCTTTTTAATATAGGCATATTTAATGCAGTAACACATCTAAAGGGATGGTGCATCTTTTATTGTGCACCTGGAGGGCAAATGAGAGATCGTTAGATATGTCTTCAAGAATAACATGTTGGTTACATTAACCTCTTTTCATTCCTAAACACTTTTATGAAATACTAAACTTTAAAGTTATGTCCGATATATAATCTCTTCTGATTTTTAAAGACTCTAGGTACTTATATTTAATTAGAACTTTCGGTCTAAATAGTTTCGGTTAACTTGCACTAAAATTTTCGAAAAATGTAGACAACTCTTCTCTTGACGGTTTCGATACGCACTTGCCCGTGTTTTATTTCTCATCATGATTTAAAATGCGCACGAACGTATTCTCTATTAACCAAGTAATTTTTTTTATGACAAATATAAAAATTTGGTTCACGGCAGGAACTATCACATCATTATTTCTGTTTTCTAATAAATATTTTTGATGTCAACGTTAAAAAAGATTTTGATAAATATTTTCGTTACAATTTTTTATAATAATAAAAATAAAATGGTGTATGACATGAGAAAGCTACTAAATTTTGCCCTCGTTGTACAAAAATAATTTTAAATATAATTGAGGCAATAAATGAAATTACAGAATTGTAAGAAAAAAAAATAATGATGTCAAATTTTAAAACGATAATTTATAAAAATTCAAAATGCAAAATGATCGCTACGTACCGGTGACATATATCGTATAATTAAAAATGGTCGAGAAACCAAGAAACCAAAAGAGATGAAAAAAGAGCAAATATGCACGAAGATGCCCGGCCTTGGTGGTATGACTAACTCCTATATATTTTTTATGATGGAGCTTATAAGAAAGTTCTGCTTCAATGGACAAAAAGTTTATATATTACTATTAAGAGATATTTCATAAACTTATTGACAGATAAACAGATAGACGTATAAACTAGTAAGCCTACAATTGTTACACTTATTACAGTACGGTTGTGTGGGGAATCTTTAAAATAAAGCCGAAAATTATTCAAAAGCTCAACACTTTGTAACAAGTTTACTTGTCATTGATTTGTAACAATGTAGTCAAACAGTAATTAATTGGAAAATATGAAACTGACATTTCCTTAAAACATAATATTTTAACATAATATTTCCTTAAAACATTTTTTTAACAGTGAAAAAGAAACTGAGAAAATATTAGGTTTTATTAAAGTATATTTATTTTGGTATCTACTGCTAATATCAACTTAGCCATGCTGAGCGCATGGATCCATATATCCGCTCAGATGCTGTCAAAACTGAAGAAATTGGGATTGGAGTATAAACATTTCGCAGTTTATTGATTAAATGGCATATAGTTTTTATCAAAACTAGTTTTTCTCAGTAACATTCATAAATAAATAACACTGTTATAAAGCAAAATAACGCTGCAAAGCTTTAAGCTTTTACAATTTGTTCGTTAAAAAAGTAACTGGTATAGAATATGCTATATGCAAATCAATTGAAAATTTTAAAAAGATATCTTTTCTCTGTGAATAAAATTCCTATATTCAAATTTATAACATTTTAATATCAATCAGATTCGTATATTCACAGGCGTCACTATACAGTACGCAAACATATTATTCACTGTCGTTGAACCCAAAGCTATTAAATTACCTAATTAACATACTTGATGCGATCGTCCCTCAGTCATACATGTGATTTACTTCCGTACGAGATTACCCATTATAATTGATAATTGAGGGTTCATTCACTCCTACTTCAAACTGTAATCGGCGAAACAATTCGTAAGTTAAGCGAAATGAGATATTCCGAACACACTAGCTTGATAAAGATAATTGATCCCAATTACCTTTATAAAGTTAGTGTGTTCGAAACAAGCACGTACATAGTTTAATTTTAAAGATATTGAAAGGGATTGCGTAGGAGCTTAAAAGAGTAAATGCTTATTATTTTTCCAGTTAACAATATGGTTAAAAAGGTTCATATTTTTAACTTGTTTAATTTCAACTAAACATTTACTGAGGTAATTAAAAAAACCTTACAAAATATATAAGTATTTACTAGGGGCTATTAATTATATAAATGAGCCACAATCGTGTTTATGAAATTTTCAAGTGAATTTCGCATAAAGACGATAAATTAAACTAAACAAAAACGTGGCTCCAACACGATATTATCAAGATAATTTGGGATCAATTAAAACAAAATGTGAATATATTTTCTAAAAGGAGTTTGTTTTACCTGTCTACATTTTAAACCCGCAGTATTAATAGTATAAAGAAAATCTTTATCAATCCAGCCTAATTACCAGAATTGTAAGTTACAATTTTACGGTTGTTAATTCAGCGTAGCAAGCAAAGTTGTAAATAGCATTAGAATTGTTTGTACCTCTGTAGAGACCACTACTTGGCTTACTTTCAAATACCTATAATAATCTTTACAATACTAATGTCTCCATTTAATCGTACCTCTCGATCGACAAAGCCAAGATTATGTTGGACATTTGTTTTCAAGCTTATACTTTGTCTATTTCAGATAAATTGCAATTTTTTGGTATGTAAACAATTTTTTTCACAGTAACTTTACGATAATATTTTAAAACTTGGTCGCTTATGGACACAGACGCATCTAACCTTAAAAAGTATTTATTTGAAGGATTTTAGGGGAAATATTTGCTGTAAAGTAAATATAATTTTTTAATTTTCTTTTATGTAGGGTGTCAGTTTTCGAAATGTTCAAAAATACGTTTACTTCCCCCTCCATGCCTCCATCTTCAAAATGGTAAAGTTCTAACTATTAAAAAAAGTACGATTACTAAAGGGTAACGTAAAGGTTACCGAAAAACCCATGCTACCAAATGTATTAATATTTGAAAAAAAATTACGATAATTTTATTTCCGTGAAATAAATACTAGATATTCATCGTTATAAAACTATAACAGAAACAACTGAAGACATTACTGAAAAAAATTAGGTGTGTCCGTATATTGCCCAAAAAATACATGAACGATTTGAAAGAAGCTTTCATTGGAATAAACCTTGAGCTATATTTTAAAATTTAGGCTGCTTTTTGCCCTTTTTTTAACTATTCGATTCGGCTTAAAGTTCAAGCTAAGATATAAAATATTTTTATCCCAGTCAAGGATACTTTTAAGATGAATACATATTAATGTTTTGAAGATGAACATATATTAATAAAATATGGAAAAACACTGGAGTAAAAAGCTATACTTGAATGAAGTTCAGTTAAAACATTTCATATATATGTAGCTAGATCAATAGAAATACTATATATTATATATGTAACTTAGTATGTAAATAACCCTCGCAGTCTGATTTCTATGACCTAAGTACGAATATAGATTTGAGCAAATACATTTTGTATGTAATTTCTACACTGATCATAAATCATGATTATGATAAATACGACACCTCGACCCTAAAAATTTATGCTTGTATTGCAATGTGAGGTCATGCGAAATATTATAGTGAATGGGGAAGGTATTTCAGTAAGATCGAAAGAAAAAGATGTAAACAATTTTACAAACAAATTAGTTAAATTCCAGTTCTAATGTACATGTGACAATCTGTTACTGGATTTTTTAAAATTCTTGTACAAATTAACTTATTAAATTCAGCTAGAATACTGAAACCAATAAGTTAGTTTCTACCAAACTAATAAAATATAAATCAACCCTCACAATATAGTTGTCATGCTGGTGTTCAATATGAAACAAGATTTTTGTTATTTGAGTAAATAAAATATATTTACAATTACTCATACTCTAAGTATTGGCACTTTTCCGTTTTTGTTGTTTGACTAAACTTTTTACATTATGTTTGAATACTACGGGTAATAGTTTTCAAAATTCAATTTTTATTGTATATATATTTTAGATATTTCTCATATTATTCTCATAAATATTTTTCGATAAAGGACAGAATTTCACAGCTTAAGCTTAGAATGTACCGTTCTTCCTTATGCCAAAACACAAATTATTTGTTTGCTGTCATATTTACCGTAAAGTTATATCAAAAGATCTTATTATTCTAACTCTATTGTTTTTTATCTCTTTCTATCTAGCTACACTTTCTGTATTTTCCCTGTTATGAAATATAAAAATTATTATAAAATTTGTAATAATTTTCTAATTTAGAAATTAATATGTTTTCCGCTCGACACATTCGAAAAGAAAAGTCGGGATGCGTCCTTTGCATAAAAATACGATTAGTTTTCTCTTTTGGAATACAAAATCCTAATTAAAAATATCTTGGAGTTTTTTTAGTTAATGAAACAAAAAAAAATCCAACATGAAAGATTGATTGAATTACTATAAACATTAACATCGTGACTAATGGCGTCCTAGAATATATTTAGTTTTCAAAACAGTTGCAACCAGTTACAGCTTAAACTAAATTATTATTATTACTAGGTTATGTGATTACTTATTCTTAGTGACCTAGATACTTACTATACTAGCTTAATTAGCTATCGCATGCGTTGTAATGTTCTAAAACTAAAATCCTCCACAACTCATAAACGGCCAAATCCTCGTTTTACTGCAATTTTAAAATATAACCAACAATATGTCCGCTAAATGACGTCACACAATATACCGTTTTAAATCTGTTACTTGTATCCACTTACTTTTTGGACTTAGACGCACCCAAATTGTCTACTTGAAAGTACAAATTTTCAAATGAGTTTACTAATATGGACGTAATCGTATGGCAATGAGTTTGCTAAAATAGTCGTATTAGTTGGAAAATTATGAGGTTTGGTTAAATTTAAAATTGTAAGAACTTACAATTTTGCAGTTTGTGCTTTTGGTTTTCATATCAAATTTGTATCTAAGGATACACATCGTAAGTGATAGTTGCATTGTAAGAGCAAAAAGTCACAATTAAATAAAAACATTTTCTTGGACGCGGAAGCTAAATTATACCTTTTTGTTCGAAATAACGAGGAAATTAGCTTTCCTAGCTTTTTCAAAATTCACTGCTCAATTAAAAAGATATCAAGCGTGGTTTATTTTTCAGGACGACCTTTTAGTTTTTAATTATATTTCGTAGCCCATGTTAAGCGACAGCAATAAAACCGGAAAGTAGGGGAGAGACATGCGCCGGTACTTAATGTTATTACTCCTTTCAAAAACATTGTAAATATTACTAAATTGAAAAAGCAATAAAATACTCGTACGGTTAATAATTTCTCAGTTTGTATTTTTATATTTTTTACAAATGCTTCTTCTCGCCTTCTATCTTAAAATAAGTGGACATTATATTAGGAGATATTACAAGGCGCGCTGAATATTTGTATGGAGTATATTGGTCTCGAATGGGTAGATTATCAATCTGTGGATACATAACCGAAAGTTTCATATTATACCATGGGATATATCTCAAGAATTAGCCAGTTTATAGATTTTGATAATAATAATATATTTGTAGTACACTGACGTAAAAAGTAAGTAAAATGACCATAAATGTTAATGTAAATTTCATTACGTTTCATTTTATTGAAATTATTTTTGATTCAAATTTGATTCGTTGACGTAAAACTATAGTGAAACGAAAAGAAACAAAAGAAAATATTTCTTATTATTATTTACGAAGATTTTAGTTCGCTTTATGTGTGCAACATCCATAAAAATACGCTAATTTAATTTTAATAAACAATGGATTAAATTTTTCTATTTTATTATATTGACCAATTAATCGAATAGACATAGCACTTTATAGATGGAGGCAACATCTGTGAAGTTAAATATGAGTAATTAGGGCAAGCAAAGTGTTTTTAGGAAACGATTATTTTGTGCAAACTTCAAAATTTTGGTTAAATTTTTTTAACGTTGTTTCCGTTATATCTTATATTGTTTACTAATTTTATTTAATCAATGTGCACGGTTACGTTTATAATTAAAGACAGATTAGGTGCAATAATATTTTATTGTAAATTTCATGTCACAAAGTAAAAGTAAAGAAAACATTATTATCTTTTTAAATAAAGAATTTCTCATTAAAGGTATATTTCTTCCACATTAAATATACGAAACTAAATATTGAAGTATAATAATTATAATATTATTTAAAACGTTTAAAATTACAGACAAAAAATTTATGGAACTTGATCGTCCTATCGCGTGATGTGTAACTTCCTGATTTTAAAATTACCTCAAAAAATCTTAATTTCACTTGTATTTCAATCGCTGTTGCCTGCTACAATCATTATATTGAAAGGAAACCCTTAATAAAAAAAACCTTAATAAAGAAACCCTAAAGAATATAAAAACGAAAACAAGTGCCAAGTAATTTACCCAGCACAACGCAACAATACGGAGACCAAAGTTATTAGTCAAGTTTATTGCTTTAACGCCGGATAACAGCTTGCGCACGTTACTCTTGTCATGTAGTAACAACGATGGTCTCTTTCGTCTGAATAGTTTATTATGGCGAAGCACGGTATCGCTCTAATAAGGGTGAACTAATGGGGGAGTTTCACGCAAAGGTTAGGACATGTTTGTACTTTAAGTATAATGTATAGAAATAATAGTGCCTTGTCGCCATATGATGCTATGTAAATGGTGACATCAAACATTTATTTAACTTAATATGGTTTGCAATAAATACGTTCATGTACCTAGATACAAATGAAAAGTCCATTGATAAAAATTATTTATATTTGATAAGTTATTTTCAAACTATACATACAACAAAACTATAGAATTCGCGTGTTTGTACATTGGAGATATTTAAGAAAATACTTAATATTTTTTTTCTTTTTCTTACGTGATAAAAGTGATAAAGTACAAAATATATTTCTTTAAATGTTTGTCTCTGTGTTTGTTTGTTTAAAAAACTGATAGATTTTTTAGAGTATATGAGTTGACCTGAAGTAAAATACAGTTGTTAATTAATCAGAATCGATGCATTCGATCAGAAGATATGCGAATTTAATAGTTCCGAAAATTATTTACATTTTATTGATGCTTCATAAACGAAGCGCCTGGTTACTCGTAATAATGACATAAATATATAATGTATCTATATACATATATGTCATTGCGTATAATTTAAATCGCAGCAATTACATTTTCCATCTGCATATTATTTTGGTGAAGTGGGCATGGCCAGAGGTTAAATGTAGAGTGGGCATGGCCGGAGGTTTATTCGACATAAGCTAACTTTTTTCCTCACTTGGTTTAAAATATGAATCTATTGTTAATAATTGCATTTAACTATGCTCGATTATTGGGTATTTTATTGTTTATACATATACTAAAACTGTAGAATTGACTAATATGTTTATAAAAGGTGTTTATGAAGAAAATGATTAAGGGTAATATAACAAAAATAAGAGAGTAAAAATCTGTTGTTTGGTTTTATCTGTTCGTCTGTTTGTGTGTTTGTTTATACACCCGTCATGAAAACACTGCTAAAGAAATTTATATACAGTTTTTAAAAAAATATGGGTATTAATTAGAAGTAATATTAAGTTTATATTTCATCCCATTTGGTTCAACTCGTCAGAAGATATGTCAATTTAATATTTTCAAAAATTAATTTACGTTGTATTAGCGTGACAAACTTAAAACAAGTGCTTAGCTAATCGTAGTAATTAGAGAAGTGTATAGTGTACATAGTACATTGATAAATGGCGCTAAGTATATTTTAAACCATGCAATGAAGTTTTCCCTCCATTTCACATGAAAATGTGACAGGAGCGTGGTTAGAGGTAAAGTGGGCAGTGACGAGGGTGGGACGGGTATTTAAGTAAACAAATCGAATGCAGTTAGACGTGTACGGGCAGTGGCCATTGTCTGTCATCTTCTGCACATAACATTTTTCGAAATTGTGTATGTTCATAATAAGCTTACAATGTTTCCTCAATTTGTTAAAAATTTGAATCTGTTACCAATATCTATAATTTAATTACTTTGGTAAGTAGGCTATAAAAAATTATTGTTTCGTCATTGTCAAGAATAATACAATTATAGAATTGGTGCATTTCCATATTGGAGACTTATATATGCAATATCTATTTTATTTACTTATTTTATAAATGCAATACTTATCAACCAACGATACTGTATTATATTCTCACCCTGATATCTGCAGAGTAATAGACTAAAGTCCCAATCATGATGCATGGCATATTTGGTAACGATTAGTCCTTAAATTGAAAAAAAGAATCTGATTTTAACAAGCGATTAATCAAATTTCGTCAAAGCTCCTGACATAAGAGTGCCTCAATTTGCATTCTTACAAAGGAAATCACATTTGCATATGACCTATTTCGATAGTATATTTATATTTTAGATAGATTTTATGTCCAGGAAATGGTAATTCATTTCATCTTCTTCAATATAAATTAACCATATGATGCGAATCGCTGACTGGTTGAGAGATTATTCATTGGATGAATAAGTGAAATCATAAATGATTCACGACCATGGGGTATTTGGATCAACTGAATAGTAGCTCCCATATAGGTCAAAGGGCTTCACTAACTGTTTAAGTTTTCCTGTTATGGCAGATATCTGTAATTTTTTATTTGAAGTAGAATTTCTTTGGCAGTAATCTCAAATTAAGATATGGTATAATAAGTAGATCAATTACAACCGAAAGCTAACAAGTCTCCTTCGCCATGCCAGGATTAATGCTACGTCCAAAGTGATTAGCAATTGTATTAGTAACAGTCGCAAAGAACTATAGATGTTAGCATAATTTTAATAAGTTTCACTTATACTAAATCTTTTCGTCAAATATAATTTTTATTTGTTTAGGAAAATGTGTAAATTTCGTCTAAAATTTTTACACATATACGAGTATATTAGGTCGGCTAGTAAGTTTTTAGCCACAGCTTAGAGATTTTTTAGAAAGATTATCAAAACTGCTAGGTTTTAATGTAGTCAGTGCAGTCAGCATTAATTACATAAAATATAATGGATTTAAATCAGTTACAAAGAAGGATTCTATTATTTTACCAATTTTGTATGGATCACGATGCAGACTGCCACAAATAACACAAATATCATGCGATGGGCGAGTCCACGGTGTCTTATGCTATAACAAAGATTTGCTTTGGAAGGGTCAGGAATGAGGACTACTATCTTGAGGACGAACCCCGTACCGGATGTTCTGTTGAATTGGAAGATCAACGATTACGACGCGACGTCTATTTGAGGACGATCCTTGATTGACGACTCATCAATTGACAGATGAGCTACTCTACAGTATGGCACCATGGAAACACATTTGCACGAATTGAGAAAAGTTTCAAAATAGGGTGTGTGCGTACCCTAAAAGTTGTCATCATATCACCTTCAGTGCAGAGTTGATACTTGTCAACAATTATTGATATTGAAGTATAACTTCGATTGGCTACGACCGTTAGTAACTGCCGATGAGAAGTGGGTTACATACGTTAACCACACATACAAACATCAATGGCTGGGTGTCGGAGAAACAGGAGTTGCAGTATCCAAATTTGAAATAAGTGCCAAAAAGGTAAAAGGTAATAGGCTGCTGGTGGAATATGAAGGACATTATACATTGGGAGTTACTTTCAGAGGGATCTGCAATTAATGCAGATATTTACTGCGAATAATTGGACTGGTTAGTTAACAAATTAAGGAGTCAACAGGATCGAGTTTATTTTCTACATGATAAATCTAAATCATATGTTTCAAAATCATCATATGTTTAAAAACCAGCCAGCATTATGTTTCAAAACGTACTCGTGATAAAAATTTATCATGAGTAGATTTTGAAACATAATGCTGGCTGGTTTTTATTCACTCATCCACCATATTTGCCGGACATTGCCCCCTTTGATTACTATTTATTCAGGGCTCTAATTAACCATTTACTTGAAAAAAATTCGACATTAAAGATCTCCGAAACGACCTCGCACAGTTTTTTGAATCAGTCACCAGAATATGATTTTCTTGTATAGTAATTTAATATCTATTATTTGGTATAGCCTAAAAAGTAGAAAATAAATTTATGCGAACATAGTATGTCAATTTACTTTACATTTTCCAAAATTTTGCTTTGTGAAAATATATTATGAAAATATACTTTGTATTATAGTATAACAATATACTTTACAAGTTAACATTTTTTAATAAAATAATGACCCATCGTGCCAAAATTTATTGCTTGTGCTATACGACAATTATAGCCATCGCCAAAAAAGACATATTTGCTCAATAAATGTGAAAAAAGTAGTCTTGAGACAAAAACACCGAATTTTCCTTGTTAGAACCAATACATTTTTGATATTATTTTCAATGTGCAATTTTTGACATCAGTCATACCATTGGACCCTATTTAAGGTATTCGTTTTAGAGCTATCATTTTGTCGATTCCTGTGCTTTCAAGTTTGCCATTAATATCAGGCACACGTCCAAGTCCTCAAATATATTTCGTGTCTCAGGTTCACTTATTAAATTAAATATTTGTACCTTTAGAAATATATTTTATATTCGCCTTTGGAAATACTTGCAGCAGTGGAAAACATGATTTACAAAACAATATATACTCCATTCTTTCATATAGAAGAACGAGTGATTTTGGAGGCTTGGAGTAGACCCATTATATAAATGAATTCATATTTTATAAATTTAATTATACCAAAAAGACCTATTTGAAAAGCAAAAAGTCACATTTAGGAACACGGTAGGCCATAAAGAATATACCTTTTTCAACTTTTTTTACTACTGCTATCTGCAGAGTGACATCAATAAACCACCGCCTTCGTTTTAAATTGCTATAAATGAATTAACTTTTTGTATAATTTTGGATATGAAATTGTGTCTTCAATTCTGGCATTTAAATGAATACTACTTGAATTAGACTTGTAACGGACTGTGGGCATATATGATTACTACTACTAATCATTCAACTATGAGAATCATTCAATTAGTATTTTTATTATTGATTATCAGAATATGGAAATTACTTTTTTTTGGAGTTACTAGTTTTAATTTTAGTCACAATTAATTTTTATATGTTTGAAGATTTTTTTAAATATTTACTAATTTTGTCAAAATAATTCCGATTATTTAGATATTACATAAACCGCTGACTGATAGGCAGTCAGGTAGATGAATTTTAATGCATATATTACTTAAATAGTATATTCATTTCTGGAAAAATCTCAAAAAAAATTGCGAAAAGAGACACCAATCAAACATTAATAAAAACATACCCAGTTAACTTTAATAAGGAAACAGTTAACATCAGAAATGTTCTTAATAGGTTGTTGTTTGCATAATAAGTTGCGCAATATAATGAAAGAATCACAAAGCAATTAATTCAACAAATCGAGCATACAAAAAAAAGTGGGATGTGGTTAATATAGTACTATCCTGATTATATATCAACAATGACTATAAGCTAAAATAAAAAAAATTAAAATGAGACGAGCTTTGGAATATATCCTTCCTTTAAACTGACAGTAAAAACATAATTTTTAAAACTTTGAATTGAAATTTAAGAATAGAACTACTGGTATAATTTTGTAGTGAAAATATGAACATATAAGTGTATTGGTAATGGTAATTAGTAATGACGCAAAAAAAATATTCACTGAATTATCTAAATGAGTGAACAGAATAAAATATATAAATTATATGATGCTTCAACATGTTCATATTCCATTTTTATAACATTAAATTAAACTCGAAAAGAGTTTTCCGCTCTTTTATGACGTTAAAAAAATCCTTAAACCTTGAGCTCTTGGTTGACGACTCATAAAGAGAAACAATATTTAATTTTACTGCCAGCAGTGTTTACTACACTATCTTAGAACAATATTAACTTCATAGCTGGATAAATTGAGAAAATTGTTAGTGTCGAGCGAGATATCAAAAAAAAAGGAACGGGAAACACGTTGCGGATTACGTTAAAGACGCGGTATAGAGGATGTAGAATTAAATACGTGAATACTATATTGAAATAAATTACCAAGTGTTTTTAAATTATATTTTTTTATAAATGAAATGAATTCTTATGTAAAGATATCCGTGTTTTTTTATGTCATAGACACCAATTAATTTTTTTTGGTTTCTGTTTATAGAATAAATATGAGTTTGAAGATTTAACAAAATAATGGAATATCAGATAAAAATAAGATTCAGAAAATTCAGTAACTTTTTAATTAATCTTGCGATATATGAAATGAAAAGGGTTCATCTTATTTATGGCAAGATTCATTAAAAAGCCAATTAATAGCATGCCTGCTTTTTTAAAAATAAAGTAATATATTTAAAGCAATTATAACGTACATAGCGGTGTCTCTCACACCTATTGAAACACAGATTCAAATAATGACACATGGTAAACTCTAGAACATAATCATGTTAGAAACTGAAATAAACATTTACATAAAAGGAAATCTTGTGGATATATCCATCAAAATACTAATTAACATGTCACTTTAAATTATACCTCCAGACATATCTTAAATTCTGAACGATTCAATAACAAGCTTATATGATTTGTTATTGGAAGTACTTACGATCCATAGTATGGATGAAAATTTGCTATGGAGCTTAGAATTCCAGTTCAAATTAGAAGCATTGGCCGATATAATATATATATATATATATATATATATATATATATATATATATATATATATAATTAAAGCATCACAATTTTTTTAAATTAGACTATAGAAGGATTTTGGAGTTAAATAAACTAAACCAGCTACCTAAAAATATCATTCAGTAGAAATGTATGCAATAATAATACCTACAAAAAGTTCCAATTGGCTAATTTTTGCAAATTGTTTGTTATAAGCGCTTTTAGGTTAGAATATTGAGTCCTACAGAGCTGCACTCGACTAAACCACAGAAGAAATAATCAAAACGTTTAAATCACTGTTATTGTATTAACTATAAATAAATATAATTTAAACACTAATTAGATCAAAGTACAGTTAACTAACATTTTCTTCCCGAAAAATAACCAAATTGTTTAAAGTACCTTCCCATATATGCCAATATATATATATATATATATATATATATATATATATATACATATATATATATATATATATATATATATATATATATATATATATATATATATACCAAGTTACTAATCCAGATAAAATAATAATATTTCACATTACTTACTATTAATGTAATTGTATAACATCTTCAATTTTTTTCTTTCTACAGCATTTGTAAAATAAAATAAAGGCAAGACTTCAACGAACTGAAAGAGAAATAAATCACAATAAAACTTGAATAAACAAAATGAAAAATGATAACAATTATATCACTGAAAATTCTGCTTTATCTCTTTACAGTCAAGAAAAACGTTCTCTTTTCCTATAAATTTCATGACAAAGGGAACGATATTGACATGCCTCCGAGAAGGTTGCTTAAAACTGAAACAAAACTGTAAAAAGTGTAAAAGCAAAATAATTAAATGAACAAACTTCTCAGTACGAAGTTAGCTGATGTGTATGAAAACTATCGATTGTAAACTGCACGCGTAGATATCGTCTTAAGCGCAGCTTCTGTGAATTTTCCTTGAACTTCACTCGGTTTATTCATGCTATTGATATATGATATATGCATATGCGTATTGAGCACGTGCTGTTTTAGGGTCCCTTGGCCAAATGGCAAAAAAGGACCCTCGATGTTGACATGTCTTCATAGTATCTTCTTTTGAACATAACTGACCTAACTGCGGGATCGTTGCTTAAAAAAATTTGTTTTCAAAATTGAAAAAGGTGTAAAAGTAAAATAATAATAAAAATGAAAGTAAATCACAGCATAAACTTAACTGATGTGTATGAAAGCTGTCGATTGTAAACCGCACGAGTAGATATCATCTTGAACAGCAGCTTCCGTGAATTTTCCTCGAACTTCACTTCGTTCATTCATG
Source organism: Druceiella hillmani (assembly GCA_039881145.1). NCBI lineage: Eukaryota > Metazoa > Arthropoda > Insecta > Lepidoptera > Hepialidae > Druceiella > Druceiella hillmani. Next base: position 3,787,660 of record JAYKKI010000105.1, on the reverse strand, counting down.
TTATTGGCATATGATATATACATATGCGTATTGAGGACGTACTATTTTTCGGGTACTTTAGTCACATGGAAAAAATCTTCTTTTGAACACAATTGTGTAACTGTGGAAACGTTGCTCAAAAAAATTGTTTTCAAAATTGAAAAAAAATGTGAAAGTTGGTTTAGGTTTAGGGATCTTTAGCAAAATGGCCAAAACGGAATCCTTATAGTTTCATTGTGCCTGTTCATCTCTTACTGTCACACGTATGTAGGTTCATTAGTTTTAAACCTATGTATATAAAATATAGGTGCTTCAGTCAGAGTTAAAATTTTATGTGTAGCAAAATATTGTAAAAAATAATTTTTTAATGTATTTCCCCACAGAGATAATGACAGTGTAAAAATTATTTAAATGAAATTGATGATCCAAATTCTTTTTCATATTTGAATCCTTTCGCGTAATACTACGCTTCGAAGCGATGTGCAATATACATCCAAATGTAATTTTTCAACGATGGGCCTGAAAAATCTGAGAAAATTCTATCAAAGGATGACTGAACTGATAAGACTGAATTTGATTAGAATATTAAAATAAACTTGCACTGATAATTTCAAAAGATATAGACAAACATGGATTCCTAATTTGTGCAACTCTTATCCGGTTTTACATATTACATAATAACAGATTTTTCTGAATATCCACATTTTCAGGTCTACAAACAGTTTCATCAACAACAGTCAATGTTTTTTTGAAAATAACTTGACTAATAAAGTAAATGACATTACTATTCCATATTATTCTACATATGTTTTACAAGTAGCACAACCAGAGCATTTTGTTTTTTTTTCATTCTTCGACCAACACACTGAAAATTAACGCGGGTCATTTGGTACGTAAATGCGGACGTAAGTCAGGCCAAAAACTTCAGGGCCGTCGCGATTCATTTTTCTATAAGAAATATGAATCGTAAGGGGCGGAAAACGTACCATATTTCGATTATGGGAACTTTCGATCATGTGAATCGCCCAAACCGTCTTGAAGAGGCAGATTTCCGGATGTTATTAAAGTTTACTTAGGATTTAACAGCTACCATTGAAATTCACATTTTGTTAATCTAGGGCTGTTTTTTTACTCTTAGTCAGAATCACGTGATTAAAAGGAGACATTGCCTTACGTTCGTCGATGACCGTCGAAGCCTACAGTATGATGCTGTAACTGAATGAAGTAATGCGAGTGAATTAGATCTTAATCTGGACAAATGTTCAGTAATGATTTATAGTCAGTTTCGTATTCTTATGACTGACTATTCTTATGAGACGTTGCCTTATGTTCACCAATGACTGTCAAAGTCTACAGTAGCTGTAGTTGAATGGAGTGAATTAGCTAGTGAATTAGAGCTTAACCTGAACCAATGTTCTGTAATAATTTATAGTCACTTTCATGTTCTTTTCATCCCTTTATATTTTATTAATCTTACCATATTATGTTGTCGGATTAATATAACGGATTTGGTTGTATAATTAAATACAGCTTTCATGATCATGTCGCTCTTATATCCCGCCTGCCTTGCGGTACTCTCGGCTTTGTTCTGCAATACAAAAGCGATTTAATCACATTATCCTCCATCCATCTTCTATATAAGACACTAATGCGCAAGTAAGATGGATTATATGGAGATATCCTCGCAAAAATATAGGACTGTATTTAACTTGAGAGAATTCGGAAAAAAATAGTTGGAGTATTTATTTAGAAAATAACATGGTTACTTTTCTTTTCATTGCCTACTTCTTTTATCACTGATGTGATAAATTTACTTGTTTGCAAATTTCGAAGAAATTTAAAATTATACATTTTTGTTTTCAATAATGTTAATTACAATATTAATTTCAATTTCTATATTGTCAATTTAACGTAAAAAAATTAACGTAGAAAACTAATCCAAATTATTAAATACCAATTAAGGATTTATGGTAAAAAATTAAAACGGGAAACTTTAAATGGAGGTTTTAAGAACGCATTTAAAGGCCCTAAATAGGTGAACGCGTGAACGTTTTGATCAGACATGAGTCAGACTACGGAATTACAAATCCGTTTCCTCTTTTATAGTGAAAAATAAAATCTTGCTTGACAGTTTCTGATTTTATATGGTTAAATACATAATATTATTTGGTAATTTATGCTTTTTCAAATAAATCTATACTACGTTGATAATCTAAACTTCCAGTAGCCATTTTGAATAAATTAGAATTTATATTTTTACTTAAAACTAAACGGTCTGTCGTGATATTCTTATAAATTATTTTTCATGTCTACACTCATAAATATATTGTAATCAAAATAAAACTAAACGGCTTTATATCTAACAAACCGTATACAAAATTACATGCACCAACGTAAATCTCGCGCTTATACTACGTCCAAAATGTAATGCAAATTCGCTACGCGTAGAACCCACCGTAAAACGGTTACGCGGCTAAATGCACGCATGGGTTAACTAAATGTAAATAAGGTTGTGTTCTTGTGCGTATAAGCAATGTCCATAACTTCGCGGAAAATCTACAAGATCCTCCCAAATACAAGGAAGTAGACGCTGGTATTACGGCGTTGCGTAATTGCAGGTTCGAGATTCGCGGATAGCTTACGATTGTTTCAGTTTCTTGGTAGACAAACGTACTTATAAGTTAGTTTTATTAAAATATTAAGGACAAGCCACTTAATGATATTTCTTTTAGTTAAAACCACACAATTAAGGAATCAACATTAAATATATTGGTATTCACAGGTTTCAACAATATGAAAATAAATTTAAAAAGCACATATATTTTTTTAGGAAATTTCTTTGGCATTCACATATTTTAATTTAATGACAATTGGAGTTAAATTTAGCTTTAAAAGCTTATAGAAAATAATTCTATTTCAAAATTTTTCCAGAGAAAATTTCAGAATCAAAATTAGAAACCGAACAAAAATTTAAACAAAATTACTGATAAAATATATAAAATACATAACAATTTTTTACTGTCAAATAATTAGATAAGTTGATAAATATTAGAAAAATTTACAAAAATATAATGAATGGATGAACCATTATTTACAAAAAGAAAATGGAAAAATCTTTTCAATTATTTTAATGTTAATCAGGTTTACGTAATTAAATTACATGTTAATTGAATCAATTATAATTGCAACATTGCACGTTTTATTATCTTTAATATGACTATATATCCTATTTTCAGTTATAGTGACCTAAATCGAATTTTTTTAATTTTGAGTTATATTCATAAAATGACCGCGCATGTCACCGTTATTCGACTACTAAATGCTCTTTTACTACACACCCTCCATCCGCGTAAGTTTAGTTTAAAAAAGAATAGGTCAATAACGTTGTAAATATGATGAAGACGTACATTGTGTAGATTAAAACGCATATTATTATGGGACCAAAAATTAAGGCATGTGGTATTAAAATAAAATAATGTAAGTGACCTGTTTTGTAATTGGCTTTGTTTTACACTAAACTTTTCTCCACTACTGTGTTTTGTTATTTATTCACTGTTTGACTGAAATGTTATACAAAATAGGGACACAATCTTAATTAATGTTGTGAAGTTTATGAAGCAGACTTAATATTGCTTCCCTTTTTTTAAGAACCAGTGTTTCATTCGCAATGACTGTCTTGTTATAAATTGCATTATGTTCTTGTTAAATAGGTCATATTATATTTCGTATTTGTCTACCTAATTAATATAAACTTTCATGAAAATTACTCAATACTTTCGTTATTATAAAGTTAAACTCTAGTGCGTATTGTTGATAATAATACAATTACCAGACTATATTTTGGAAATGCCAGACTTTAACGATCAAAAGCAAGTTAATTTTTCTTATATTTATTTTTTATTTAGTTGTGAATTAAACACAAAAACAATTTTTTTTTAACTAGACCTCAACGAAAACCTTAGTAATAATAACGATCAAAGAATTATTGATTAAAAATATTTTGCTGGGGATGATCTGTTATGTTAATATGCTATGATTATATTAAAATTTTATATCATATTTATTATTGACTTAATCTGATCATAAAAATTCTGTTTTTAGAACGCCATGGGTGAAGAAAGTATACCTTATATTATTATTATTATTATAATTATGTGACAAATTATCATTATCCAAAATGGAACAAAGGATGACTGAGCTGATTGTACAACAAAACACTAGTCTGCTTATCTGCATTAAATTTGAACTTATCTTGACTCTTCTCTCGTCTTAGTTGTAAACATTTTATATTTAAATTTATTTTCGCGTTTTAAATATTTTGTTTATTAAACACATGTGATATATCATTACTTTGTATATAAATACGTCTAAAATTAATTCCATGACCCGTTATTTTTAGAATTTTCCTGAAAAGAAATGTTTTCTGCACGTAATCCATAAACAATTCCATAAACAGGTAGTCCATAATTAATTCGTAATAAATCCATACAATATAATATGTATGAAAACATTACTAATAAGGTAAGATTCCAAGTTTTTTTTTATTATTTCTTAACAACTTGTTAAATTATAAAATGATACATTATATTTCAGGAACAAGCACTAGACCAAGGCTACAAAGTTGCTAAGTAACTATAACTTCTCAGCACTTTCTACTGTAAGGTCAAATCTATATTATAAACACAGTAGTGTAAAAGATCAGCTGATTCATCATCTAGTACTTGCATTTATTATCCTTCTTCGGGTAGGTCATCTTCAATATCCCCTTCCCGTTCGAGCAGTGTTTTTTGCGCCAATAGTTATAAATAAATAAAATACCTACTCAAATTACATCACAGATGAGCAATCGACATCTCAGTTAATAGGTCTAGTTGCATAGAGAAATGTAAGTGTTCCTTGTATCTAAAACAAAGAAAAATTACCACCTATCAAATGAATGTAATATAGAGTTGTACAATTTATAACGTCAAAAGGTCTTGGTCTTGACTTAGAAATATTTCCTGATTATCAATCGCCTGATTATTCTTCGTCGTCTTCCAACTCTACTCCCAATATATTAGCACCTAGTGCCATTAGTAATTCTGTTTCGGAAATTACAAAAAAAACTCTGAGAATGTCTTAATGATTCATCGAAATGGAAAGAAAATATGCCTGAAAGACTGAAATCCTAGAGAATCTTATATTTCTCGTTAAAAATAAAAAAGAATTACCTGCCCGTTGCACCTATGTATATCCTATCAATGTGTTACTATGATTAAAAACTGACGTAAGTATAAAAAACCTTTTACTATGATAAAGATAATCTATGATTATTTTGTCGACATAAAGATTCTACAAAAAAATAGGAAAATAATTTTAACAAAAACGAACATAAAAACATGGTGTCGTGGACCAATGTTAAACGTTCTGAAATTTTACAAGGAAGACTATTTTACTAATAGATCTCACACAATCAAAATGTTTTCACTATAGTTAATATGATAAATAAAAGGGAGAAAATAAGTGCAGGAGAAATAACAACAACCAACGCATTTACAGAAAGAGTGAAGATAAGAAAAGAGACTTACGTGATCTTCTAAATAGAAATTTAATTCCTAATTATTACTTAGATTTTTATAACACTATATTGAAATATATAATAAAATGCTTTGTTGTTACGTTTTCTATGTATTTATACTTATCGAAAGGTTTATGGTTTATTAAAGTTAATATTACAGTTGTTTATTTCATAAAAGGAATTAAAACTTTTCAAAATACTATTTAGAAATATTAAATTTATGATATGCATATCTATTTCGTAACAGTTATAAATAGGTAATTATATTATATTAAAACCATTGTGATTATATTATATTAGAACCATTTAAAGACTGTTTTCTTTAAGAAAGTCTAATCTAGTTTATTTCTGTAAGAAATAATTTAAATTCTAGTTTAAAGAAACACTTCTGTGAGTATAAGTAACTTACTGCATGATTATGATTACACTTACCATAATTGCTATTGCGTCGTTGAGTCTCACATTTTTAATTGTTTTATTAATTTTTAATAAATAATGTTCCCTAAATTTTTTTTGTTACTCTACAAAATAATTATTATGATCATTATAGTGTCCAAAAAATATTTGTTAAATATACTTTTATACTGAATCTATTACTGTTAACCTAATACAAGAAATGGAAAAACATTTTCAGAACTGGTGCAGACTAAATCATAAAAGGTCTTTTAAAAAAGTTCTTTTAAAAAAATAAAGGCCCTAACTTGCAATATATATTAAATAAGTATGATACGCAATTAAAATGTATCTACACGACACAGGCGACCGACAATATTAACTTTGTACTTAGAGTGGATGCTCTCAAGCAATAAGAAGTGTGTTACAAACAAGTTCCGTCATTATAAGTCCAAAGAAGCGCTTATTTAGAATATGGAGAACGTTCAAGATCTGCTTGGTGGAGTACAGTTGCATCCGGATACCAAGAAAGTAAGAAAATACTATAATAAAGTAATTAATTATCCATTAGTAAACCAATTTGTTGAGATTTACGAACCAGTTGATAATTTGTAGATATTATTTCTATTCAAAATAGTAGATTTACGAGTAATAAAATAGATTGACTTCTTTACAAAACATGAACAATTTTTTTTATCTTAAATTTTTTTTAACATTTTAGTTAACAATGTTCCTGTCGTTCACTAATGACTTTTTCGAAAGTTGCTAGCACTACGAAAACTAATTGATAAAGTTACAATCTAAATATACGTCTTCAAACACTTTATTTTATTTTTGAAATGATTATCGACATATTCAACTATGTATGAAGAAACCTTCTTGTCTATCTCTATTTACCTCTAGATTTATTTTAATCTTTAATGAAAGTAAGTGAGTAGACTATTGTTATATTTACATCACCATAATAATTACTATCTAAAATTATACGTCACTTCGAACTACCCTAATTTAATATAGACAGTTATGTTAAATTATTCATAAATGATCAAAAGTTCTTTTTATTCTTCTATAAGGTCTTTTTTTCTTTAAGGTCACAAAGCTGATAGATTGAAAAATAAAAGTATATATATATAGTAAAAGTATAAGAAACACATTCTTCTTTATTAATTTTTTTCTCGTTATTTTTTTATTAAAGTGTTATCTATTAAAAGTATTCAAATAAAAGCGCACTCGGGATGTACTCAGTATACAAAATAATTTATATGGAAAACGCATATTTTCTCTTTAGATAAATATATTTGTTCATTATGTAGTGCATTTTCCATGTAACCGCAAAACTTTTATAAAGTAGTTAAGCGTATTTGCATTCTTTAATATATATTTATTTTTGTATTAGTTGGTATCAAAGTGGACGAAATATGCTCTGACGAATGTGCACAGCATTGTTTTGGTTCGTTCACGTGTCTCAGTAGTAAACACATTTCTTTGAATTAATTTTATTTTATGTTACTGAAAACTTGTTAGTTTTTTTGCAATCCTTGACAAAGTGTTGATTTATTATTAGGGAGAATATCGAAATTACTTCACCACGAATACATCCATTATATCTGTTATAATTATATGTTCTGTTCTTTTAATTTAAACACTTACTCACTTTTCACTTAGGCCAGACCTTTTCTCCCGAAAATACCGTAAAGTCAGTAATTTCTACTTTGCTTATATCTACTGGACACAACGCTGGGTTCCAGATATTTCTACTTATTCACAGTCTAACTGATAGTGTTTGTATATGAAAATCTGCTTAATAATTGCTTAATCGTTTCAGTATTAGCTCAATTCATTTTTTAATTTTAAATAGTTTGTGAGTCGTAGTTGAGTTTTACTTAGTTTGTAATTGTTAAGGTCAGTTTTAGTCAATGTGTAGAATTTTTTATTTTATACATCCAAATTGTCTTTAGAGTTAACTTTGCGCCATTATTTTGATGTATTTATTTATTTTGTAACTTTTAAAGTTTTTATGATTTATTGATATCCGATGTCTTTTAAATTTAAAAAATTGTTCATAGCCTCCACATTTTAATACTGAGAGAATCAATTAAAATATTTTACATCTAACGATTGAATAATAACACTAAATTAACGAAAGCTTCTATTTCGACTAAAGTGGAATGGTGCATTTTCATTTCATTAGTGTGGGACACCTGTAAATCTTATCAACATAGTCCATTCGACAGGACAGTGGTGGTGGTCCAAGATATGATAAAACCCTCTAGCAATATTTTGACTATGATTTCTTAATGAATCGTCGCTGCCTTAATTAAACACCTTTTTGGTATAAAGTAAATATAACATACCTTTTCCGGAAAATTAATAACATTTCTTAAAAAGTAAAATGATTTTAGTGCTATTGCTCTGATTACATAAATTCTATGAAAAAATTATTTTAAATGCAACAAAACATAATTTTTTTTTTATACAAAATATCTATTTTAATTTCTGATGTTAAAGTAAATATTTTGTAGTGTCTGAAAATATTGCTTTTACTAAAAAATAAAATAAAAAAAATATCTCTTTTCTTTTAGGTTTTGTGTTAAAGTGTTAAGAAAGATTAGACTACATGTCTGAAAACAATTCTTGTATATCGATGGATGAAATAATAGAAGTTCATAAGTAACTTTCGATGTAATGCCATTCGTTGCTTTTATCTGAGGCTTTACGTAACATATAGAAGTACTATATTTAAAGAAACTATGATATTAGGCAATGTTTTATATTATGTTGTAAAAACATATTTTTTAAAGAAGCTTAATAGAATATTTTTTAAAACAATAAATTAACACTTTTATAAAGATAAGGTTTTCCTAGGGAATAGAAAGACACACTTGTACTTTACCGACTTGTATTTTTAACCCGAATAGAAATGATATATATATATATATATATATATATATATATATATATATATATATATATACATACATGTATATATATATATATATATATATATATATACACCCATACACACAAACTAAATTCGTATATTTACTACATTCTCATTCAGATTGCTAAGTTTGCAGCTTTATTAGATACATTAAAAAGAATATGTCAAAGGCACACTTTGTTTTGTTTTGTGACCTGCCGCTGCTGTTTCAAAATATATACAACGAACTAAATTCTGCAGTCCTTCGCGTCCTGTCTCTACTTTCCATTTAACAGCGAGTAACTTACATTGTAAAAGAGTAAGATTGTTTGTAAATATATATTTGGTATTTACAAACAATCTTAGTAACAAACAATCTTCTTTAATATAATAACGTTATCACGAGACAATAGGTTACATAAGTGCCGCTTACTGAGGCGAAGAGCGTACGGAGTTCCGTTTTGCCAATAATTGAATGAGATTGAGATGATTACATAATAAGAGTTACCTAAAATATATTTGCGTTTTTTAAGCTTTTTTCTTCGACACATGAAATTTGAATATTTTAAAAATCTTTCACATGTTATTGAAAGTGATTGATCAAAACTTTCCTTTTAACCATAGAAAGAGTGACCTATATACCCCGGATAATATTTTTTCGTTACAGGAAAATATAAAATATTAAAAATTAAATTCCTGAAATGTATAAGTGTATTGCGATGATTACATACTTCAATAAATTTGATTTTTTTTTTGTTAATAACATGTACTGTTTACAGCGTGCCTTAACGAATGTTAATGCACTTAGTAATCAATAATTGAATAAGACAACAGTTGCGGCTAATATAAAACTTGTATTTGACACCCCAAAAAACCTGCTTTTAATATAATATTAACATTGAATTTGCACACGGTGAATAATTTTTTGATATTTATCAATTTAACACTTAGAGTTGTATAAAAAAAATCTAATGGGTTTATATTTGTCATATGGCAAAGCTTTAGAGGAATTTATCATAACCAAGTTTAAAGTTGAAATGCACATATTCATAATACGCCATAAATTTAAATGCAAAATCCTAACTCACTCGTCTACATTTTTCAAGTAAACTTTTAAAAGAAATTGGCTGCATATATCTCACTATTTTTACAGATAACTTTTTAAAGAGAAACTTTGGTTAAAAAAGGAACTCTCTTTATGTTAATGTTTTAATGGCATTTAACTTTTTTGTCATTTCTTCTTTAAGGTATGATTCTTAACACCCATAAGGTAACGTTAGTCTAATATAGATTTTAACTTTTCCTTTAATTTTGTTGTCATTTTCTTGTGATCTTGAGTATATTGGAATTTAGCTGATGACATTACTCATTTACAATTTTTAACATTTTTCTCAAAATTTTTGAATTCTGTGGAATGTACTACCCTTTTGTGGGTCTTTCTAAATTAGTTTTGTTCACAAATCGATTTTTGTTTTTAAATATTAAATATAATCAAGATTAATCAAATAAAGACCATTGAGTGTCTTGACTGCTCCAAATAACAACACGAAAATATGGCCACACACAAAATAGTTGACTCCCTGTTAATTAATGCATTATTGACACCAAGTCCCTAACTGTTGTGTATAATTATAGCGTAGACTTTATTGATAACATTGGACTAAACCTTAACAGGTTCATGCATCAAGCCAAGCTTGAATTTCATGGCATGTTTATTGTTAGAAGCGTACTATTTAAAATACTTATACAAATCGCTTGCGCTGATACAAGACCTCATAATGCTCACTAACTAAATGAGTACCGTAATACTCTTTAACGTCTCTCCCAGAAATATAAAGGCATATAGCGAGATTACCAGCATCACCTTGAAATCGGCCCCTTATTCCCGCTTTTCCGACTTCAATTTTCATTTTTTTATATATCGAGTCGTACCCAGAAATCTCGAGCATGATGCGATTATAAACTTTGGCGTTCGTTAGAGTATGTAAATATTAAAATCTGCTCAAAGATATACTACATAATGCACAGTGTTTGGTCTGATTCTAGAAGTATGTTTTTATACTTCCATACAAAGAATAATAAATTTGATGAAATAAACATAAGCTATTAGTATGTACATTACATTACAGGTAATCTATTCGTAACGATAAAAAATTAATAGTTTAACAAAGTTTAAACTTTTAGTTTGAACTTGAATACAAAATACATGAGAAGTACAGAAGATAACAACGACACCTCTCCTCATAAATAAATCACACTTTGGTGAGACCACGATCAGGTGGTTAAGTAGTTGAATACCGTGGGAAACAGGAGAGTTCCGATATAGTTCGGTTAATTATCAGGCATGAAGAATGAACGTTTACTCAGTAATTCAGGGCGTAGAATTTTTTATTATAATATCTGGAAAATAAATTTTATTAATGCAATATCTCAGCTTAGTTGTAAAAAATGGAAACCTAACATGTCTAAGAGAAAATGAATAGAAAAGGGATGTAACCAAATTCTCTCATATACAGCTATCGAAGGAACTTTTGCGCACGTTCAATCATCAAGCTGTACTTGGTTTCGTGTGGGCTCCAAATAATAGAACTGGATTCTAATCGACTCTGCAACAATGAAGTGTAGAGAAGACGATTTTGTTAACGTAAATTAAAAGTCTTTTGAATTATTTAACACGAATCTAAGTTTTCGAAGTGATTTTCTTGCTACATCCGCCATGTGTGCACGAAACGTCAATTGCGAATAAAATCTGGTCAATGACCTCATACAGACGATGCAGTGGGATTCCGTTGATCGTGTATTCGTATTTGACAGGGATATTTATGGCTTACTGCAATGAAAGGTTACTAAAAACGTAGTTGAACATAAAGAAATAAAGAAAAATATTTTATTTAAATCTTTTGTATTGAATTTATGGGTAAAAATATATTTTCTCAAGTGGTATATTATTGAATAAGTTTCGGAAAGTGCAATCAAAACAGTTTGGTAATATTTTCAGACATGGCGTCACATTTGCGAAATATAGACCTCCGAAACGTCAATTTGCGGTATGTTTTATTTGTATTGAATATGTCAAAATTCTGGATAATATTACGATAAATTACATACTTATATTACATATTACTACGAAGTCAGGTCCAATATAGAATAGGTAATAAATAATAATACGAAATAAATATAATGACATCATTTCCTAGAACAAATTCACACGGAAAAATAAGCGGGATATTTTAGCAAAGGGATCAAGAAAAGCTAAATATGTGTCAAATCTTACAAAGTATATCCATGATTTCATACCAAAGATACAACAAATTAGTGTCAATATAATAATTATGGGTGATAGGAACGAGAAGAATATTATAATCCACTACTGATTATTTCACCGGGTTAAATTATAATCCACTCTCTGTGAACTTACAATCCATTCCAATGAAGTTATCATTTCATTACAGAATTTATAATAGTCAGTAACGCACGACATTCTGTCCGAAAATCGACATGATATAAAATTTATGTCCATCGGGAAAATAAAGTAGCATATATTTTCAACCAAGCAAGATAGGTCAGCCCATTTTTTAAGGTAGCGAATATAATCCACTCAAGATTCGCACACCGACCGAAAATATTTTCTGATCGATGTTCATTGACTTTTCAATGATATCGACGAAAAACAAATCTCTGCAAAGAGGCTTAGAGTAATATTTTTCATACGATTTAATTATTTCGATTAAAGAACATATGCCAAATCTACTTAGTCACCCTGGTCTAGTTTCGTAGCTTGCTATTCATTTAATTTCTATAATTGTAGGGAATTACGTCTTAAATATAAAATTAAGAACTAAATGATAATAACCATTACACACATAAAGCGCCTCAATTAAGTGAAACTTTATAAAAAATAATTTTGTTCCTTAATTGCGTTTGTTATGTTGAAAATAATTATTTGTAGACAGAAGGGATGATGAAGAAAACAAGTATTTTATTTTCAAAAAATAATTATTGTCATTGAATTGTATATTTTACAGATACTTCAGAATGGAACTTTTGTTTAGGAAATACAACATAAACCTAATAGATTGAAGTCATTTTTCATGATCAGAAAAATAACTTGATAAATATTTTAAAAATGTCTTTCAATACAAAAATAACACAATCAACCACAACATCTGTTATATGAAAAATTTCAATTATCTTCTTAGCCTCATGCGTCATTTATTTTAACTGTTTATATTTTAACTTTTACTTAACTTTAATTATACAAAATTAATTTTATAACTAGTTAATTTTTTTAACAAGCTAATTATTTTAACTTTTACTTAACTTTAATTATAAAATTATGAACACTATTTATTATAAAGGTTAACGTATTATAAAATTATATGTTTCTTGTCGGTTTTGTAAAGAAGCAGACGTGTTTAATAAAGTCAAGAGTTTAGACCATCCTCACCGCACCTTACTGTAATATGGCGTGATCGCGTTGTTTACGTCAGTGCTCAGTCTTTCTGCCCCGAAGACAGTGATTTTCTCAGTGAGTTCATTTAAATATATATTGAAAACATCCGAGATCGTCGATTTCGCTTTTACTACAGCATGAACTATTGACACATATGGGTTATCACTCAGGAAAATATATCTTTACTCTTAAATTGAAGTTAGTATGAGATGGTAAAGGCTATTTAATATATTTATATATTTCAGTATTCTTCAACGCCGTTAGCCTTATTTTGTAACTGATCATTTTTACATTCAACCTACTGTTTTCTTTACGCTTGATCCATATATAAACATTGATGATTGAGATGGAAGATATATCAAGATAAATATTTACAAAGAAATACAAAAAATATGTAACAATGCATATCTTTTGTATTTCTTCGTAAATATTTATCATGATATATCTTCCATCTCAATCATCAATGTTTTCCAAATTTACCCTTCTTTATTTATCCAAAAATTACATGTAAGGTGATACATTTTTTCGCTCTTTGCTAATAATATATCGCTTTGCCAATATGCATCCAATGTAGTAAATAACTTTAGCTCTAAACGAAGTACTATTTCCTCTTCCATAAGCATAAAGGAGTCTAAATAAGTGAAAAAGCGTGTAATTTGCAACATTAAACGTTATGTTATGTTTTATTATTTGTTAATGTTTTTGCTAGTTTTAAAGTTATAATTTTTTTTATGAACAATTTTGAAACTTTCTGTCTTTGTACCAATGATTTTATTGCTTATTTTATGACTGTTGCTATAAGATGGGGTGACAAACTCTTATATTTGTTTTTATCTCAATTCGTATATTTATTTTTGCAAAGTTTTTTATCTTTATTTATATATACAGCGAAATTACATATTTCAGGCAAAGGTATTTTACATGAAAATTTTTAAAAACCTAAAACCGAGCTATTATCAGTTATTGAAAAAAAAAAATTTCATGCCGGTTTTCACGAGTTCACTGTCAATTAAAACCCTTAAGGCTATTTAAATTAATGTATTTTTTTAAAATCATTGATTATTTTTGCAACAGTAACATATTTTTGTATCTTTCGATCACCTCCCTCAACATATTCAAGAACAATTTCTTTACTTAGCTTTATTGAAAAAAAATATTTTTCATGCCGGTTTTCACGAGTTGACCTACTTAAATTAATGTAATTGGCTTGGCTACTTAAATTAATGTAATTTTTTTTTTGGCTTGAAATTTGGTCATGAATAAACTCTGTTTTATTCATGACCAAATTTCAAGCCAACACGTAAACCAAAAATCTACATTAAAAATTGTGAACTACGAGTGCATGTTCATTCGAAAATTTATCACTCAACTGTTTTCAAAAAGGTTGCTTAGTATATAAACACAAAGTAAAGGAAGTGTTATCGTCCAAATTCGGATCCGCCATAAATTAATACTTTTATTTTGATTCAGTAGTTATTTCATAATATGAGGGTTAATTTCTGTATCATTAAGAAGTAGGACATTAACGTTTATTGAGGAAGAAATTTTATAATATAGATAACATAGACCATTAATCCTTGCGAAAACTAAGCAAAACAATAGATTAATGGGAGTTGTTATATGTTGTGTAGGTTTATTTATGATATGTTTATTTATAAGATATTAGCCAGGTTTTAAAATGGACGAGGTGTTATTAAGGCATGATGATAATTAAAATGTTGGAACAATATGTCTCGGGTGTGGTGATGTTTGTGTGTAAAAGCGGATGAATGTGGTTTCAAAATAATTTCATAAGTAAACAAGTTCGTTTATAAATTTATATCATTTTATTTGTCTATATGTTAATGTGCAGCATAATCAGACAATTAGTTAAACAAACTAGTTTTTAATAAGAAATTAATTATTTTCTTTTTCCCAAATGAATTTAAAAATATAATAAATATTCTCTTTGCAATCACAATAAATTTCCACTTTTGAAGTCACATTATAACATATACGATTATCAATCTCTATAATATTATTATAGGGAAAACTTCAGTACAGATATTCAAGAATTGTTTACAAAAATATTTATATTTAATTATTTTACAATTTTTGCCTTGTTATTTTCGGAAATTTATTTAGTCGTTATTTACGTTTTCCTATGAAGAATGTTTTTTCAAATATACTTCACTACATATTGATGAAAAAAGCTATTCAGTTATTGTGACTAACATTTTTATAAAATTGGTCCTATATAACGCAATATTCACCTAAGACATATAGATCCATCGTTTTTTAACGTTGCCGTGAGGCTGCTCTGAAAATAGAAATATTAAATGAATCAAATTGGAAAGGCTATTAATTTAAAAATGTTTGTAAGTTAAGAATATTAAAAAAAGTAAATTTTTGAGTATGGCTGGAACTTTTACTACAAAGATACCATAGATGTAGAGCACATGTAAATATTTAATGGTATGCAATATTTCCATTAAATTTTACAAATATTGTAATTATTTTTTGCTATATAAATATATTGTTTAGTATATTGTATATATATATATATATATATATATATATATATATATATATAGTGTATATTCACAAAAACGATAAAATTTAGATAAACTGATGGCTTTGAAGATGAAGTGAACAGGACAAATTTTTATTGACATTTACAACAATAATTCTTGAACCACATTACACAAAATGATTAAAACATATTTACGACTGCGATAAACGGATAGATTCATACACGAGTCATTTTAAACGGGTTCCGCTTTTTTCCTTTTTAAATATATAATCGTAATGATATGATAAAATTTTGTAAGGCGTTCTATTGTGTATTATTCTGTCTTATTTATTCGAAATCTATTTGCATTTCTGTTTTAAATTTTCAAGGGAAATAAATTTTGGATGCAATATGTCAGTAAAAACGTTCCAAATATTGTGATATTTCATGGCTATATTTACCATATTTTTTCCTTTTCCACTTATATACGTTTTACATATACTTATCTACCTAACGTATATTTGTTATGTCCAAATATAAAATATTAAAACAAAGAGATTACCAAACAATAACAGTAAATTCGATTTGTTTTCGCGAATAACTTATATATAGTTTCACTCAATTTATGCTCATAAATGCTTTATTGCCATACAAATTTGATGACACGGGCATAAAACTCAAATATCACAGATATAATATACCGGGAAGTGAATTAAAGTTGCAAGCTCACCAACTGACACTGCCACGCCTAAATGAAATAGAAAATATAAATTTAATTTGTAAACAAAATTACCATAGAGTTGGCAGGTTAAATATCTTGTTTATAATATAAAGGCCATCATATTATAAACAAGATATTTAACATGCCAACTACCTAACCTAATTAAAGTTAGATGCATTCCTTCAAGACAAATTGTTTCGGATCCAAGTAGACTAACTTATTTTTTTGAGACAATGTTTTCAGAAAGATTTAAAATATCCATAGCAAACAAAACTTCAAGAAAGAAATGTCGAAAGGGGAATTTCTTTTTAATATAATTGGGATAAATATCTATCAAGTTAATGACACATGCCATTTTCAATAAAAAATACTATTCTTTAATGTAAATCACTAAATAAATTTGCGAATGAAGGAAAAGTTATTCGCCTTAGATAGATTGGAGGGTGGAGAAGTAGTAGACTAGAGAGCTAGTCTACAGTCTTTGATATTAGATTATGAGAATTGAATCACCGATGCATTGATCCTCAATAAGGCATACATTAAAGTATTAAGGCGTCTATTTTGAAATTGCCCTATTTACATTGTAATAAATCCACTCACCTCATATTCACATTAGCTGTACCTTAAAGATAGACGCCCTTTATACGGGATTGAAGATTTACCAAAAATATGCATCTAGAGATAGATTCCACATGGAATAAAAGATGTAAATGCAAACTTTTAACGTTTTGCCGTTGTCGATAATGATTTCTTAATATTGGTAATTTTAATTCTCATCTTATGTGTCTAATTAAAATAACATTAAATGGTAATAGTTTATATCCTCGAGTAGAATATAAGGAAATTTTTATCTTAAATTCTTTATTTAACACATATAAAACACATATTGCTACTGCCAACGCCATCTGTTAGCGTTTTAGCAAACTTAAAGTTCATAGCGTTCCGCGAGAAAAAACAATGAAAAAAGGAAAACATAAAAAAAAATTCGTTTTTATTAGTTAAAAAAATAGGAATTAGCACTTAGCTAATCATTCCAAAAGTATCATATAGAAATAAACAGTTTTTATTGCACTTATAGATAAAATCATCTTTTAATAACTATCTTTAAAACATCTTTTGTTGAAGCAGGCAAAGTTGGTCAAAAAAATGGTCAAATAAGATTAAATAAGAGAATCTTTCTTAATTTGAATAAACTGGTATATGTCTTTATTTCTCGCAAAATCCCTGCGAATGAAATTTAAATACTTGTTAAGCATCCATATTGTATTATATTACAGATAATGTTTGTATTACATTACCAACTGCAGTTCGACACATCGACATTACGAATCGTAATAGAAAGACTAAATTTCTATTAAAAAAATCCCCACGTCTCAGGATCTGATAAACGCTTAGACTGAAATTAACAAATGGAAATGTTGTTTGATTAACAGGTTTTAAACTGGAAAAACATAATTTTAAGTAATCTCATACAGCATAACACCTAAATGGTATTATATATACTATGGTGGAATATTTTTCATAGACTAACATTTATTATATTATTCGGCTCGTTTCTTTAAATTGGAATAATATTAGACACGTAGGAGTGATCAAATAAATTTCAAGAAATCTGTACATTATTCATGGTAAAGCTATCGTTTTCGTAATTTACCTAAGATTTATTCACATATAAATCGTTCTCCTTATCACAAGTTGTGCCTTTAAAGATATGAAATTGTATAAATGTATTTAATTTTTTGTTACGGTCACCTTTATGGATATTCTATATTACCATGACAAAAGAAATTTCATTAAAAATGATTTTCCATTATCTTCTATGGAAGTAATAATAACAATACGGCTCCACATCTTCACAGAGTGTTAACAATCACTTTCAAATCACAATACTTAGAGTAACTACAGATTATGAAAATCCTCTTGATATTCTTTGCTATGAATATTGAATTATATCACTAAAAGGCGATATCATATTTGAAAATAAATTTATTCCTGCGCGGTAGTCATGATGTTAGATATAAATAAATAAAAGCTATAAAACATAGAATGTTTTGAAAACTAAGTTAGTCTTTCATTTACTTTGAAATTAAAACTTTTTTAAGGAAAATTGTTTTTCGCATAAATACATAATAATGTCATCGGAATGAAAAAGAAAGTGTAATGTAATAAAAAATTCGAATGAAAAGAAGCAATGAGACAGATGTCGCTCGAAGCACCACCGTGGGAAACCTCAAATGGGCCACAAAGAAAGGCCTAAAAATAAATTTATTCTGCCGTCTCCGAATTATAATCTTTTGGGTGTAATTTAAAGCTTTGTTACCAAAATGCCCGCAGTTACTCTATGGACTTGTTCACAATTTATACCTGTAATTAATTTAGAATTGGGCGTAATGTAAATATTTCTTTACTTATTTACCGATTTTATTAAATAACGAAAGTTAATTTTACTTAACTTAATAAAACTTCTATTGAATTTCTGACTAGCATTATTTTAATTTCATTGATACTGAATTCTACTAATATGGAATGGAATTTTTAATGTTCTTATTTGAAATAAAAGTTATTTTTTAAACTAATTAGAAATAAGAAAAATCTGTGTTTAATTTATTTCAATGAAGCAAATTTGTACGAGAAAGCCCGGTTGAGATTCTAACAATAATATAAATTTTAAACATGTGTTTTCCTTCCATTTTAAAATTGATAAATGCAAAAGAAACATTTTTTATTCGATGTACTTATTTACTAAACAACGCTGTAATTAAAACATATAAGCAGAAATAAACATTTTATTTAAAAAAATACTTAAAACGTATGAATAGAAATAAACATTTTATTTATTTAAATTATTTCAAAAGAATTTAAAACATACTATAACTTACACACGTTTGAATAATTTTTAATGGCCATTAACTATTAATTCATTATCCATTTACGTAAAAATAATGCAGTTACAGAAAGATTTACAACCTGCTCGAGTAGAATTTTCTCATGAATACGGTGAACAGTGGTTTATAACCTAGAATATCGTTCTTTCGACTATCTCATTTTTATAAATTAACTAGATCGGCGTGTTCAGTTATCGCTGCAAATGATTTGCGTTTTTTCTTTAATTAACCAAAAACAAATAAACGAATAAATTTAAAAAAAAAATAGATATTAAGTGTGAGTTTCAAGTTTCCAACACATTAAATTTACACTAGTCCTATTTCAAATTATATATAACGTTAAAAGCTTAATATACTAATTGCCTATACGCCCAACATCTTACCTCATCTTAATATCATCGATATCATCAGATATTAGCAAATCTTTGCTAATATCTAATCTACTTTCTTTAATTTCTTTACCACAACCTAGGTTTCGTTGTATTACCCACCTGAAGATGTTGTAATACAACGAAACCTAGGTTGTGGTAAAGAAATTAAAGAAAGTAGAAATAATACTACATCACGTAGTTTCATTTAATTATGAATAATGAATTTCTACAAAATTAACGCCAAATATATTCAATATTTGAAATATATACATAAGCAAAATAGTTTTCCCAGTTTCTTTAAAATGTACATGCAGAGATTATCTGATTTACATATACGCCCGTAACACCAAGAAATTAATTACTTCAAGTTTTATAAATTTTGGTCACATTCTCATTTTATTATTAGGTAAAGCCAAAGTTATTTTAACTAGTCATGCTATATGATGATGTTATGAATCGGGCAATGTTCGTTCTATCTGCTGTATGAATCGGGCAACGCTAATACTAATTACTGTATGTAGTTACAATTAACATTTAAATTTTTTAATATGCAGATGTAATTGTCAGTCACTCCGATTTAGACATAAGTATGAATGTAATAGAAAAAAATATGAGTAAGAACTTTATCGTTATGTAGATTATTTGAAAAAAATAAGTAGAAGTAAATAATATTCTTTCTTTGTAAGCCTCCTCGCTTGCTATATCCCAATTGGACATAAAAATGTGTTTCCCTCCGGCGATGGAAATCGTTCTAAAATAAATAGCTTATTCTTTCAAGCTGCTCAATGTTATTTTCCTAGTGGCCCTACTTAGTTTCACATCATAAAAATGATTTCATTTCTTTAAATGTTCAGCGAAGAGTATACGGCTTTAGTGGTATCGTGATGTTATATCTTATACCGTAATAAAACTCAAGGCGCGTTTTTATTTTATTCATATCGTATGTTTAAGCTTATTTTTTATATTATTTGCGCTAGCAATAAATCCATGCTATATCTAAACTCGTGTTTATATTGAAATTTAATTTAGAAATATTACCTATCGCCCAGATAAAAAGTAGTATCGTACATATTCAGACTAATAAATGATCTTGATTGCCGTTATATTGAGCAACTACGTCGTATTTGAAGGCACCATAAGAATAAGTCATGTCAGACTCTAATTCATATTCAAATTGTGACCAATCATATATTTTCACATACTTTCTGTTAATTTGTCATACATTTTCAATGCTCGGTTTAATACTTTCTTCATAATACAGTGTGAATTTGTACACTATTAATATATAAAATTATACGTAAAATTGAACATCCTATAAATATAACATTCCTTTTAAATATTTTTTTAATTGTAAAAATAGCGCATTCTAAATTAAGTATTCCGTTACAGGTTTTTCTTTTTAATATTTTTAAAAAGGGCTTAATATTTTTTTGGAAATAAACAATTTTACAATAAGGTGATCTCTTTTAGAAAAGTCATTTGAGGGTCGTAGTTAATTATAGATCTCAAATATTCTTCTAGAAATGGATGTTTACCATAAGCAATATTGATGTAATGCACAAGATCAATGTAAATTTATGGTGATATTAAATAAAAACAAAAGATATTTTACAAATTATGTTGGTTTGATTTTCTATCCGTGGTGATCTTTTCTGAAGGCGAAAACAGAAATCGTCTAATCGTCTTTAAAATTGAAATGTAGTACAGGAAATTACTGAGAAGGCAACTTAGAAGCGATTAATTAAATATATTAACATAAAGCAGAAATGGAGACATCAGCAAGGCTTACTGAAATTATACCCAATATCGTTTTGTATACTTTAATACTGGAAATCTAAGTACCCTGTGATATAATAAAACTGAATACTATAAATACTACTATTGAAAGAATTTGGAAACCTCCCAATCTTCCAAGTATGGAGACTTTTTGAGACTTATTGCGTTGAAATTTCCTAAATAAATAGAATGTATGCTTAAATTTCACTAACATGTTTAAATTACTTTAAGTAAGTTCTGATCAACTTTCAAGAAAGATATAAGGTTAACATTTGTTTCTAATAAAATAAAATTACGTTAATTTCTTGATGATTTGCATCAGATTGAAAATAATTTGGAGATGAATTTGATCCGATGCAACGCAAATTAAATCTACGTTCATGTTAGAAATAGTCCTAGGTATATTTACAATATTAAAATGAAGATACAGAAATATTCATGTAGATTAGTATCAGAAGCGATGGGTTGCCCTATTAAGAAATATATGTCGTTCTTGCAAATTCATCCACCACTTTAATAATTTATTTATCGCAAGTTCTTGTATTCATCACTCGGTTTGGTATCAAATAGCTAAGAGATGATATGTATATATTACAAATAGACTAAATATATGCGTATAGTTTCCCATACGCATATATTTAGCATTCAATGTAGCAATAAACTCATAGACTAAAATACAGTTACTGTTTCCAATTTACTACAAATAAGAAGTTTATAAAGCATCTTGATATAAATACCTTTACTACACATCATAATAAATGCGAATATTTTATACTACGACAAAAATATCATTATTAAAATACTAAGAAAAAACTTCGCGGGAAATTTAAGACGTGGGTCAAGAAAATATAAGATATTTAGGAAGATAATAATTATACTAATAAACAATATCCTGTAATTTCTTAAAGCATTTTAACAGTGCTAAGGTGAAATTAAAATCAAAGTAATAAAATTTTCATGTTTCATATATTTAACGTTAAAGTGAAGTCACTTTCTTATTTCACGCTCTGTTTATCCTTTAAATGTTCGACCGCTTTTTGTGTTTGAGAAAATCAAAATCTGGATTATTTTACGTGGCCAATGTTCGCTATAAAGGAAGTGAGTCGGTCGATGTACAATGAAATTAGCCATAAAATAAACGACATGTTCTAAGGAAAACCGAAAGTCTACCTTTAAAGTTCGTTTCGTACCGATTATTAATTATACTAGTATCTGCACAACTTTTCCTATATTACGTTTGTGTATTTCAAAAATCATTCTATTTTAGTGGTTAGTGGGAAGTGTCATTATGAGTTTAATTAGAACACATCGTGTCCGAGGAAAAAGCTTATCATAAATTTGTACATGTATATATATATATATATATATATATATATATATATATATATATATATATATATATATATATATATATATATATATTTAATGTAAATAATAAAATAGGCCATTGGGGATGACATTTCTTACAAGTAAATTGAACAAATTTCAAATAATCACTGAAAAAAGTATACTAAAAATTATAAAACAATGAAAATATGGGTACTTGATTGAAATTTTGACGTACGGTATCGTTTTTGGGCGCAAATAAATTTACAAAATACTGTTACTGCTGGAGATTTACTGAATCGGTACCAAGTTGTTATTTAAAAAACAGATTTGTGTCGCCCTTTCAAGATTGTCGTATCTTATAAGATTATTATTATACCCAAATCACCTAAACTTGATTATAGTAATGTCGTTGAGTATTGAGGGATTATGATGCACCATGAAGGTGACCCATGCACTTCAATTTTCATAGTAAATTCTGACTTCATGAGACCATGCTGATAGTATACCCTTGCAAATAAAGGGATTATTCAAATTGGTAGGTAAATTCCAGAAATATAAGGTAACATACACAAAAGAATACAATCGAATTGATAATCTTATATATAAAGTTAATAGGTAACAAAGTTAATTGAGAACCTTCTCCTTTTTTTATGTCGGTTAATGATGCACAGTGATTAAATTTATTTCCTCTCATTTCAGGTTCAACAAATGGGTATAGAAAGCTTGTTATTAGCCCTGTTCAGATATCAGAGATGTTTAATTTTTTTAAATTTTGAGTATTTATAAACGTAATTTTGTTGGTGCCATTAAAAAATATCCATAACTTTATGATTCACAATATTTTTTTTTATGTTAGGCATAAAAATGAAAAGACATATATTAATACTTGTCGCTAGACGTGATCCCGTCTTTCAGAAATGAGACAATGTAAGGAAAATACATCACTGTGTGAGCGACCATATACCCGAAATTTATAATCATGGCTTAAATCTTTCTCTGCATAATATAGTCCAACTGACGTAGTGTAATATATAACTTTTCAATTCCTTTACTGTTAAATATGACGGTATTATAATGTTTAGTAAAATTTAAAACGATTTCGTCTGTTATGTTTTCATATATAAGAAATAGAGTGAGAGTTTGGGAACATTTTACGGTAGGTGACTGAGGCACTGTAATAATTTATATGGTGATAGTTTTACGTTACAAAGACCTGCCTGAGTGATGGCGGTTCTTTAGGCTAGTCTAGATATTGAAAGTTAATTATTCAAAAAGACTAAAAATTTAATTATTCAAAAAAACTTCACTGAAAATTTAAGGTCACGTATCCATTAGTCTTCTCCCCTACGTTTCACATCTAAAGACTTACCACATAGTCCTGGTCTCTTACGCTCTATATATCCGGTGCACCGTAGCTGTGTCCTCTGTATCTCCATGGTACTGGTAAAAATCGTAGAGCTCTGTGTTGATTCAGTTGCACTGTTGACCATTGTAGCGTAGCGGGTCGTACACGTTCCATAGAAGTTTTTACTACCACCTGCCTAGCAGGTCCTTGCTCCTGTATATAACGAAAACGCCTCGTTGTTCTACGTCATTATTAACACGATTGTTAGTTCTATAATTTAACTCTTTAATTGCTTCGATAGAATTCTAGAACAGATATTGAGATGGTTTTGGTTTCTTGCAAACATGTAAATATAATTCTTGCAAATATAATGGTTTCTTGATTTCGACTGAGGTGTCGTTATCTTTGATAATGAAATACCAAGGTATTTGATATGTAATATTCTCTCAAACGTCTTGCCGTCGATATACATTTGTTCTATTGCTGTGCCTTTACGTGTTATTATCGTGTATTTATTTTAACGTGTAACCCAGGTCTGTGCGGATGCGTTTTCTAAATGTATGTGGACCCACACTACATTCTGCCTAGAGTACCACGTTGTCTATGTGCGCTAAGTACTGAATCAGTTAGTTCCTAATTATATCCACTGTCTTCCAATATGTTCTGGATAATGAAAATTTGGTCAATAATATCTCTGTTTAGGCGAAAACCGCTCTAAAATTTGTCCACGGAAAGTTCCGAGTAGATTTGCAGCTATGATCTGATAATTCAATCTTTTTTTATCAATAAACACTAAATATTAATGATAATTACAAACAGTTGAACATTTACAGGAAAAGTTCCTTGTATAAAGCAACACAGAATATATATCAAATTATCGAGATTTTTTTCATTGTTCTAAAATTTCTTCTCCTTCAAAAAAGGGCATCTCCTTAGGCAAGTCTTCACTTTGTCTTGCTTTCAAGTAATGTGTTTTTATCACTGTACCAATTATTACAGTGCATATAAATGGTTGCTAGCTCTCAGATAATAAACTGAATCGTAAGAAATAAATACGACCTATTTTATATCAATAGCTCTTTGTTTTAGAGTAAAGAGAAAGGATACGTAAACAAATACAATATATGTACAATTAAATTGTAATGCTATTCAATTTCAAGTTTTTAGGACCCATACAAAACAAATACTGTTAAGAATATTTGATTTTTATATCTAATTTCACAAGACACAATATTAAGAAGATTCTGCATTTGTGTGGTATTTAAAATGATTGACAATCTCCATTGTCATAAATATATTTCTTAGATCTCTACTCATAAATTAAAAATAGCAATATTTACTAGAAACTATAGTATCTTTTATTTCTACTAATACAGACTGAACCATATTATACCGCTTTGTTTCAAAATAAATTGTACATTTAAAAAAAATCATGTAGGTCTTACATCCCTCTGATTTTGCCACTAGATTCAATATCTATGTATAAAGTCTACTTAAAATGCTTTAAATCCCTGTGATGTAATTAAGAGGTCCATTCCTCTCATAATTATTAATTTTTTGCAAAAAATGAATTAAATAACTTCAATATATTAATTATAATTGTTATAAGAATTTCGTAGTAAAAGCGTAAAGTGAAAATAAAATCTAAAAAGTTAAACATAAAATAAACCAAATATTAACTAAGTTACACAAAATAAATCGAGTATGCATATGAATAGGCTCGAACATACAAGGTTAGCAGCGCGAACATCAATATAGTTTTTTTTTACATTTTGAATAATGTTTGTCATTCAAAGTATAATAAATACAAAACAAAATTTAAATAAAATTAAGATCAATTTAACAGCCGTTACGAAAAAATCAGCCGTGTCTCTCTAAACCTAAGAAATAGCTATGTTGCCTTTTTTAAAAAATAACCAGTCTACATTTGATATAGCTAGGAATAAATCGAGCCGCCCTTTTACTAATTAGAAACATGCTCAGTTATTACAGACATTTATAACGCGAACGTTTGCGAACTTAATAGAATTTCAATCAGTCACGAACTGATAAAACTGCAAAATTTTAGACATATGCAGGGCATGGCAGCCCTAACGGATTTTCTTGGGTTTGTAATTATGTTAATAGGTTTTTACTTTCTTTTATTTGAGGGGGGGGGGGAGGGTTCAAAAAAATTATTTAACCTTTTTTTCAATTACAACGACTATATACGTCGGGGGTTTTTCAAAATTTTTAATTTTGTTTTTTTATTTTATACATTTTCGATTAAAACATTTACATCTGTCGTGAGCTTAATCAAAATTTTAATTTTGCTTTTTATTATTGGTCTTAATAACTAAGCTTCTAAAAAAACATTCGCCAGAGGCCAAGCTTATGCGGCTATTAGTAAAATACGTTCTCTAGACGGTATAGTAATAACTGATATAAATTAAAGAAAACTTTTCGACAATACGCACAATAGTAAAGCATTGGAAGAATTAGAGTGGTTGAATTGGAGCATCTCACGTGGATCACATACTGACGAAGCCGAAGAAATGCTACAAAGTAGGTAATGTACATCAATCAAAAATGCTTATTGCAGTGCTCCTTGACGAGTTAACAACATAACACCTAACTAATAACCTTCCCGTCAAATCACAAACTTTTCACCGAAAACCGTATCTATATCGGTCAAACGGTTTAAGAGAAAAATGGTATCATTCGTTTGCAACAAAATGTTGCAGCGCCATCTGGTGAGCAACACCATAACCTCTATCTGAGAATCATCGCCGATTAGTCCTGAATATTTGCAGAAAACATTGCCTAAATCGGACAAACCATTTTTTGGAGATAAATGGGAACATTCGTGTGCCACAAAATGTTTATTGCGGCGTTCCTTGGTGAGTAATTACCATAACATCTGTCTAAGAACTATCGCCGATAATTCCCAAATATTTTGCATGAAACCTTATCTAAATCGGTCAAACCGTTTTGAAGATAATGGCAACATTGGACTGTACACACAAATAAACAAACAATTTATCACCCTAAACGCATATAACTCTTCCGTTCCGTCATGGGTGTTATTGTGTTCCAAATAAATAAGTTGCATATAAAATATAAATCATTTTTTTTAGTTTAATATATTTTAAACTTCAAAACGTGACAGAAAATACAAGTATTTCCAAACATGACAAGTCTTACTGTTTTTTTTTATTATTGATAGGGCTCTAAAATTTGTGAGTTAATTTTACGTTTCAGATGATTTTTTTATCGTGAATTAATAATAGCTCTGAAATCAGATTGATCAAGTATTATCTCTATTATTGTATTATCCACAAATTTATTTCTTAGAAAGCACTATTGCTTATTATTTATATTTTACACTATTATTTATATTTTCAGACAAATTGTGTACTTGCGACTAAACAAATATTAACTTCATATCATATTTGACTCAGCGTCATACCTCATTAATATATACAACTGGTTTGATGAATTCAGGTGTATTCACATTGATCTTTCTGTAAGTAATTACAGAAGAACATTTTATTAAAATAATTATTGAGATAACATTAATGCTGTGGCGTCAATGCTTGACGAAAGATTTCGGAAATATGTATACTACATAGACAGATACTCACAATTTAATCATGGTACTAAAATCGTCGTTTAAACAGTTGTTGACAAATTAAAAAAAATAAAGGGGGTTAGATGAATAATGGACATTAGTACTATTAAAGAACGTGATATACAGATATTATCGGTAAATTGGGTATTCTTTCACGATATTAGCATGTAAAGTAAGGACGAAATACTGAGAAAAATATGATAACACCTTTCTTTGGAAAAAAAGATACGCAACTATTTATTTAGGAAGTAACAGAACATCGAGCGGGTTATGACACTGCTATTTCTGCAAAAAATAATTTACAGATTACTACTGTGTACTTAGTTACTATAAGTATATGGTATCAGCATTGTTTAACTTACATTTTTGAGAAAATCTTAAATAAAGCTGCGGAGTATAGGTCACCATATCATGAAATAGCAATTTCCCTACAAGAAAAAATTGAAATCCTGAAAGTATCGCATTATTTATTTCATAATTGCTGGTTGTTTAACTCTAATATGTAAATTCTAATTAAATTTTTCCTAAAATACATGATTGTTTGATGACTAATTAATTCTTTATTTTATAATTGCTGGTTATTTAATATTTTTAAGCTCTAATATGCAAATTCTAATTAAATTTTTCCTAAAATACATGCGTGGCGTAATTATTTAACAACTAATTAATCATAGGTCATCGAATCTTCAACATAATATACTCCGTAAATACCTGAAAGTGCTCACCACTACTATTAAATCTAGCATGTTATCTTAGATTTTGCTGAATAATTGCTTAAAAAATTATAATATATTGAAAATTTGTACGTTGTGCGTGTTCAGGGTTTCAGAAAATATTCATGAATCTCGATCGTGACATTTTTCGTAGTTTTTAGCTACTTCACAACATTTCCTAAGATCTTAACAGTTCCTTGAACAATATAAAAATGGATATACTTAGTTTTTCACGATCTTATGAAAATAAAGTCACACAAACGAAATACAAAATCACGAACAGGCAACAAATATTGAAATTTTCTAACATTACAAACTCGAAATCAATCTTTCTAAACCATTTTTACCGTATTAATCGTAAAATCATGAAATTCATCCCGTAATAAAATCTGAAACATAAATTAGTGATCTCTACAAGAGAGGAGTCAATGATGTCGTAAAATTAAATTTGACAGGATAACTTATACGACTATAGCCCAAAATTAAGCATTTTCTCGCTTTAAACCATCGATCTTTCATCGCACTCCGCTTAATGGCGACATATAATAATCGTAACAAGGTTATAAAACTCAATGTCGCGCTGTAGGCTTACGCAAACTGTAATAAATCTAACAATGTAAAAGAGCTTCACATCCTCGGGGAATAAGAAATTGGATTAAATTATCAAAGAGATTGATATAGATTACTAGAATCGTATCTAGCAATAATTCCATAGTAGAATCCCACACTGTATGTGAAACAACATTAGATCTAATATAAAGAGAGAAAACTTACGGATTGGATAGAGAATATTGTCATGCTGAGGCTATTCACCAAAACATCATTATCTCCACGAATCAAGATTTTTCGTAATGGAAATATGCAAGTCAATTTAAAGTTCAAGATTAACTTGGTAAGAAATGTATTTGGGAAATAAGAGAGGTTCATAATAATCGAATGTTTACTGTTAATTATAAAATTGACTTGTAGCTTGTATATCTCGTGTTGTCCAATAAGGATTATATTTTGGAATGAAAGGAGAGAAACTTAAAATTTGCGTAGGTCTTTGTTTTGAAATTTTGAAAATGGGAAAATAGTTCGTACATATATTTGTGATTCACAGCACTGAACTAGTTAATTTAATCGGTATTTTTCCCAGATTGGTCAAAAAAAATTGTCAATTTCTTGATAGTTCTTAAAATTTATTAAAAAAAACAAAGACGTAAAAGTGACAAAAATGTAGTAGTCATAATATAAATAGATTGTACCAATTTATGTTATCCATAGCCTTTTGTTTTTGGAATGAAATAAGGCGTCAGAAATAAAGCAGGTACACGTACCTAATTTATTTCTGGTGTTGATTTTAATTAAGATACTCGTAAATATCGTAGAAATGTATTATGTTGACATTCTGGTTTTTCATTTGTGTATTAAAAATCCCTTTTAAATTGGACCGGTTAAGTTTGTCTTAATCCTAATGTAATTCAAATCTATAAGTGAGAAACACGTGTATCGAGTTTAAGAAAATTCGAGTAATTCATGTTTTATAAAGTGATAAGAAGTTCCACCCCCTGATAAGAGATAAGAAGGTGGGGTGAAGATCTCCACATTCATAGAATTTGTTAATACGAATAGAGTGAGTGTGAGTATTTGTAAGGGAATTAGTTGAAACTTATAATATAAAGAGTTTACACACATATATTCTCAAGCATATATATTATATGTAACAAAGAACGTAAACGTATGTCTTTAATATGTAACAAATCACGTTTGCAAACCGACTAGCTATCTCAGATGCAGTAATTTTTGATCAAGAAACATATCAGACATATTTAATTTTTTTTTAAATATCATTTTAAATTATCGCAAAATAATATGAAATGCATGTATTTCCTATGTTTATAAATTATTATAAGAGAAATGGCCAAATGCTTACCGAAGCCGAAATAAAATAAAATTTCGTAGTTATTTATAACTTTTAATATTTCTGACATGAGAACCAAAATAATTCTACATGAAAGTTATAATCAATTGCCTCAGTAATTTTTTTTTTCAAATTATTGAAGTTTCTGACTAACAAATTAAAAACGAGTTGCCACCAAGCTCTACTGCTCCTGAAGAGGATTGTATTGTACCTGACTTTGTACTTAATATTTTAAACGTGTGGTGCTTAAAAAGAAAAGGTTAACCAAATAAAACGGAGTTATAAAACAAAGTAATAAGACACAGGATGATTAACCAATTTTGTATGTCATCAATAAGTACTTTAAGTGTTAAACGATACACTAAAGACTTATTATATTTATTATGTGTCAAAAATATAAACTGATCACATATTTGTGGCAAAGAAAAGACACTGATAAAACTTTCCGAATTAGGGATATGGAGAAGTCGTGCTGTGTCCGTAGAGTTCCCCGGTGGAAGCACTAGCCATAATTGCCAAGTCTCCGTGATGTAGACGTCTATGGACAGAAAACATATAAAGTTCTACGGGTGATACGGTTGATTATCATTTGCGACCTCTGGTTCTTATTGGTCCACAGTAACCTCAGTGATGGCACCTATATATTAAACCTATATGCATTTTTTTCTTTGTCTAGTATTAACTGTAAAATAAAATTATTGTTCCATTCATGTACATAAAGTTTGAAAATTAATCTAGTAATACTAGGTAAATTTATAACTTATGAGTTTCTTTGACAAACAACCTTTGGTTCGATATAATCGACTTTGTTGAGGTTTCTAAATTGACTTACTGACAGCAATCGGTCTTAAGACCTATTGTGATGATTGAAATTCATTTGAGTAGCAATATAATGTTCGAATAACTGCGCTAGAGACGTAGTGCTTTGATCGCAAGGGATAGGACTTTTGGCACCGCGGGGATCTGGGTTCGATTCCGATTTTGATATTATAGTGCAAGTTATTCACGTTAATAGTAAGTAAATGCTGATGATATAAGCGGACACATTTTACATTACAAATACTCTTTGTATAAGAAGAAACGGAATAACCAGCCATTCTGGGGTTTTGAAATAAGATGCAACCTTTTAATTTTAGCAGCGAGATCATCTGTGACTTCCCAGTATTTCAGTGTGGTTTATATAACATGCACTATTATATCCCACCAAACTCTTTTATATAATATTATATATCAGCAAAAATTTCTGTACTATTAATTTGTATTCTAAATATTAAGTTGAATTCTAGTTTTATATTCCAGTTACGTTGAAAAATAATAAAAATAATTTTATAATATGATTATCACTCGACAAAACAAGCTACAATTGGTATCCTTTGAATTGAACAAATAAATATTTGGATAATATAAATTCGGTTGGGAAACCATTCTATAGAAACTCTAAAATATAATCATATATTCCTACACTATATGTTACCTAAGTGACGACGCATTGCAAATTTAATTTACTTATTAGTATTGTACTTCAACACCTCAAGGATTTAAATAAATGTAAATTGCAACCTTAAATACAACCTTAAATATGTAATTTTTGCGTATCGGGTTTGTAAAGTGTTTCTCAATAAATATGGTGCAATACCTAAACATAGAATTTCAAATTTAAAATAAACTATATATTGGTTGTTAATTAAAAACTGATATGTAACATGATAAATAAAAATAATGAAATAAAAACAGAATGAAGAAAACCTTATATTTTAAGAAGTTTACGTTTTTAATACGAATTGTATTGAGTATTAAATAAAAACATAACAAAAACACAATGTATTCAGAAAATAAACCAGACATTAATGTCTTTTACTTCATGCTTTACAAAGTTACATAGAGTATCCCATGGTAGAGTGAAAAAAGAAAGAAAAACAAAGACAAAACTATGGATAAAATATTCTAAACGCGGGGATTTATATGAGATACTCTTAAAAAAATTTTAAACAGAGATGCGAGATTTTTATGAACTTGCACAGTTATAAGATAATGCCTTCGAAGAATGAAACATTGTTGCATTAAGCAAACATGTAAGCGTTATCTAATAAACTACCAATTAATTAATAATTTTAAAAAATGTAAATATAAGTTTTTAAAATGTTTCCCGTCTCAAATAAAACTTGTGACTTTTTAAGTGAAAAATTAAGCTTGCTGTAACTTATGTCAATACTATCTAGATTGATTTTATATATTTTTGATTACTAGTAGATTTGACAACTTAAATATAGTGAACATGAAAATTTTCATAATTTTTTACACTTTTTGATAGAGAAAAATGAACAAAAAACAATAGGGATAAACTCGCACATTTTTGAGTTTCTTCTAGATATTTTTGCGTCATATTTTTATTTGACAATTGCTGGTTACTATTTCCCAGCACACATCTACTAATAAAAAATATTAACTCCTTACTGTTCCTTTGATATCATTACACTATGCAGATTCTCTTCTTCTTCTTGCCCTCTTAGCCTAGTACATAAATTTGTTTTCAAAATATTTTATTGTATATCATTTTTCAGAGCCAACACATTGACAATCTATGCATATTCTAGCGGAGAAGAAATTTATAAAAAAATACTCAAAAAGGGAAGACCTCTGGGGTTAGAAGATTTTTATTATATTTTACTAAATTTTTATACTAGATGACATTTAAAAATATATATTTCCGTATTTATTTTGGAATAATGGTAATTATGTGGTCAATATAATATTTCAAAATGGAAAGAAAAAACAAATCTTATACTTTAAAAAAGAAAATAATTTCTCCAACAATAAAAGTGCAACTAACTTTCTAAACAAATTGACATATATTGTACTAAATTATTGAATTATAACTTTGAACCAGATTTGAAAAAAAAAATTCCAAACCAAAACTCTTATCGAGAAGTCAACAGGCCCAGGCTAGCGAACGAAACAATAGCGCCCAGTTATCAAGTAGCGGGTGTTTTGTGCAAGGGCGATCGCGTTAATTTAATAATACATGAGGGGAATTTTTGAAGGTTTCATTTGTTCGAAACTGAAAGGCGTGAAATAATAAAAGGCAGCTTTCGTACACAATGGAGCTTTTGGGTTATTAGCATGCAAAGGTAATAATGGTAACATTTATGCGGTATTTTCAACTTGTCTGCTTTTGGTTGATTTTATTTATTCTAAATGCTGTATTAATCTTTAACACTAATTACATTTAGAACTTAACTATAAAGTACCTTTTATTAATGTTTATGGAATGGTATATAAAGCTCCGCCAATAACATGGGTAATATACTCCATTTATTTTGCTAACAATTAAATTGTAGTCTTCATAATATTTCTTTTTTGTTTCATGCGATTTTTTGACTTGAGGATTGCACTAAGCAAATTACGTGGGTGAATCAAAACACAAAATGATATGAAATTGATTCTATTTTCGCGGATTTCACGGAAAATATAGCTTAATAGGTACTGTTTCCCTGATTGAGGTGAGGTCAATATATATATATATATATATATATATATATTTATATATAAGTGAATTCGTTTTTCTAGTTCAATATGTATACGTTTTAATTTTTCCGTTTTTAAAGATGTATTAATATTGTGGCTATTTCTTCCAATTATGGTAATAAGATTGTTCCTTATATTTTAGGAAGGAAATATGAGGTGAGCGGTGCATACTTTGTAATACGAGAAAGAGGTCATTTCCTGAATTTAAATATATGAAAAATAATTTTCCAGTTAGAAATTATTTTCAAGTTTAGCTAATATCACCATATGTTAATTTATATTAATTAATAATGGAAAACCAAAACGAACAACGATACCTCTAAATTTTTAACAATGGATAGCTCCATTAATTTACTCTATTTTTTGACGGTCGCATTCATGTATTTTAATACACTATAGTTTGAAATAATTTTGACAATATAATTGTGATTAATAGATTACACTGAATAAAAAACTACATTTCATCCTCTTTCACACTGAAGTCATATAGACGAAGAGGTGACCATAAAATTAACTATACTGCATATATGCTACTAAATTAATAATAAAGAAATATCCTTAATACGCCCTATTCTACACCTGTCTTGTTTACATAGCACGTATAGTACAATAAAACTCGTTGGGGCTTAAAATATTAAATACCAAATGGACGAGTGATCAAAAACAAGAAGAAATGATAATGCTAAAAGTACACATTGAGAGGATAACAGAGCTGATGCCAATTATGTATATTGTTAATGATACGAGGATGTTGCGATGCAATTGTTGTTTTCTTCTGACAATGTAAACAATACATTTTAGCGTGCAATGATATAAATGTAATATAACGCGATGCGATGATGATAAAATAGAGTAGAGTTAGTAAAACTTATTCGTGGATATGACCTCTGTTATTACAATTCGTAGTTTTTTAGACGTTCAAATGTTTTGTCAAAATGGAAAAATAATAAATGATAATTTGATATTATATTTATTACTTTTCATCAGGTTAGACCTATTTTTATTTCGTTTTTGTGCCTCACGTATTCAATTAATCTCCACGAAATTTCTATAAATATAACCTGTGTTATGAAAATAAGAACCTTCTATCTTATAAAATAAATTAATTATTTGGATAAAAATATTCTCCCATTTGAATTCATAGTAAGTAGATATTAATGTCCTTCTTAATATTCAATATTTTATTATATTTAATACACCACCTTTTTGCTTGAGCGAGATAAATGTTCCTTAAATATAAAATGTTCTCATATGCTTTTAAATCCCCATCTCTAACATGAGTGACAAATCTTACTTCAAATTTTATACAAACCTCTTTTCAAAGCAATATTTATGAAAATATTTAGGGAAGAATATGAACATATTTTTTGAAAGAATTATTACCGACAAAAAAATGTAATTTTTTTCATTTGACACAAGTTAAGTAAGTTTTCATACAGGAAATCTGTCATATGGTTTTGTAAAACCATTAGACGAAGAAATGAATACAAATTGCATCGACAATGTGTTAAAACATCATTAAAATTTGATTACGTTAAAAGCTTATTACAATTTAATAATTTAAAAAAAAATTTGAATTTCGCTTCATACGTCTATAATAAAATAAGCTGTAAAGAAAAAAAAATAATGAATATAAATAAAGAAGCAATTCCGGTTCCTGAATTTACTTTTTAATATAAAATATTAAATACCAAATGGACCAGCAATCAAAAACAAAGAAAATGATAATGCTAAAAGCACGCATTGAGAGGATAATACAGCTGATGCCCATTATGTACATTGTTAATGATACGAGGGGTGTTGCGATGCATTTGTTTTTTTCTTACTATGTAAACAATATATTTCTCATGCTATGTCAAACAGAGTGTTATTAAAACTTAAGCGTAGATATAACCTCTGTAATTATAATACGTCGTTTTTAGACGTTTAAAAATTATAAATGTGGTTCTGCAAGTATTTTGTTAAAATAGAAAAATAATAAACGATACTTTATTTTATTTATGACTTCGTCAGGTCAGACTTCTCTTTATTTAACATTTTGGAGTTTGAACATTTAGTGGCTTTGAACATTTATTTTAAGTAATAGATAATTAAAAAAAAGAATTAAACTAGATATTCAAACTATACCTCAAAGAGAAAATGCAACTTTTAAGATCGAGTCAGTCAGTTGTCTATTATTATCTCTTAATGTAGGAAGCTGAAATTTGGGATAAGGATAAAACATATTTATATGCAACTTTTATCGAAGACAATTATATGACTGAAATCATGTCGAATATCAAAACAATTGTTTTTTCAATTTTTACAAAGGTTATTTTATTGAGAATATCCTGGAAAGATACGATGTTTCATCTACTATCTTCGAAACAAAAAAAGTGCGGGAATAGAAGTTTATCTAAAGCTTACCAGAAAACTATAGCGACGATTCTAAATTTTATAATTCTTGACACATTCAAAATATATTCTACATCAGAGGATTGCTACTGTAAACCTCTTAATGCTTGATAAGTGCTTAAGTATATACTCTAGCATTGCGATTTCTACTCGTATTTGAGGGATTCAATGTTTTATACGAAGCCCTAACAACATTTAAATCGTATTTTAGTCATGAATTCGGATATTTATTACTAATATGTTAGAGACGACAATACTACAAGTAACATTTCATGTTTTGTAAATTACAACAAATACTAAGTAAAATTTAATGCTTTGTGGTTGCTCTCACTAGGTTTTTCGGGAGACAGCGAGAATAGATAATAATGAGAATAGAATGAAAAATAGGAATATTGTTAAAGAAATCTGTGATAATTTCTTTTAGAGGTTTATCTTACTGGAAGTAACTTAAGTAATCATAATTTATTCCCGATGTTTAATTTTACAATGCAGATTGCAAAGCTCATTATGACAAGACTTCATTATTTTGAATTCCAAAAAATAATTGTAATTAATAAGAAACATGAAAGGAAAAAAAATAATGACTGCGGGGAAACCAGAGTGAATTAAAAAAGCCATAATTTTGAATAAAAAACACTTATCTGTATTGTGAAAATTTTCAGTCGTCACAATATAAATCTGTACAAAATGAAAAGGAAGTCAAAGAATACATGCTTATTAATAACTGATTCTGAAATTAAAAAAAAGGAAAGGGCAAGCAACTGTAGATTCTTCGAGGAAACTGTATGTGCAAATGTAAGATGAGACATGAGGATGATCCACAAATTCTGCCAAATAAACGTATAGAAGACAACGGCAATTCGATTCTTCAAAATTATATTGTATGTAAGTCATATTTGAGAACATCTAAAAGAGGCATATTTTACGCATATTTTAAAAAATGTGGCTAATGAGATCGCGGATGAGTTCTTAATACCGAATCGATTCCTATTTTGTGGCACATAAATATCATGTTAGAAGACTTTAATAATAAAATTCAGTTGAAATTACGTACCAATGAAGTAATACTCGTAGTAAAACATGACCGACTCCTTTTAGGATCCGTTAAGAGAGTTTTGAAAAAAAAAGAAGCCCAGTGCAATTAAAGAGAATCATTAAATTCCTAATTCTAAACATTGAACAGATAAAATATCCGATAATTTATTATCATACAATTCGATACAGCGTTTAACGTCTTATTAAAAAGTACTTCTAGAATAGTTGCTCACACGCTTCTAAAACTTTAAATAGAAACAGAATATAAATATATAAATCACAATCGAACACAACGTCGATGCACCATACATATGGATATTTCATTATTCAGTACGACGCATAGTCACCATCAATTCATTTCTATTGAAAAGTGAATAAAATTTGATACTGTTTAATAAAAATAAATAATATTCGAGAAAAATTATTTTATTTCATCAAATTACAAAAATGGAAAATAGTCGTCTCTGTACATTACTAGTATGATCAAAGTATTTAATATTTAGTAGAATATAAGAGAAATTGAACACAAAAATATTGTTTAAGGAATGTATGTTTGGCTTGTTGTTTATTTACTTGTTCGCATATTATTCTAGAATAGCTAAAAGGATTTAAACAAATTTTTTCCCATATTTGAAGTCTTAATTATTTTGCTATATACGTTGTACTGGTTCCTAGATGTCTCGTAATATTTGTTGTAATAAAAGGAATATGAGAACTACGCACAATGCAGAAAACAAAACATTCTTTAAGAATGTGAGCTTTGGGTGTTTGAATGATAAAAACACACATTCTGTTAAAGATCGTAATTGACTTGCTAAAGAAACATTTTACATACTTTAACCTTCACCTCCATTATAAATATTGATAGTAAAAAGGTTGAACTTCGGGTTTTAACGATTAAAACAAATGTTTGGATTAAAACGACACTTTTTCACATTTCATAAAATAAAATAAAATTGTCATGATAATATATAAGCTAAATATTCTTAACACCCAAAGTGTAAATTATCTTTGATATTTTGTCACGTTTTTTAAGTAAAAATTTATTGTGGTAAACTTTGTTCTGAAGTTTTTGATGGAAAAAGATTTGCGATTTCGGGTCACTTTATAAGCTGACACGTTTTGGATGTACTCGGCGATAGACCGAATAAAACTGAAAGGTTCGGTGGTCTTCAGGTATACTCCGCGTTAGGCCTAACGACCAAAAAGAAGAACGTCGAGCGGCATTCATTTGATTGAATCGATCACAAACTGTACAGTTCGTGTTAAGGGCGTCGATTATATCGCCATGCCGCGGTCGGTCACTAGTCACCATTCATTTACGAGGCGATGAATGTTTATTTTTTACAGACCGCCGCATGTGTCCACTTTTGCTCCATAAATATTTATCGTTCCTTGAATTAGCAATAATGGATTTGTTGTTATTAAGATGAATGATTTTATAGCGTGATTTCTTTTTAAAAAGAAGGTTTAAAATATGTCAACAATTTATACTATTTCAAAATTTATATAAAATAATTTAGGATTTTTTTTGGATTGGCCATTGGTCTCTCAGTGCTTATGTATCTATGTGAATTGTGAACTGTGACCACTTTTTAATTAGAGAAACATTTTTAATACTAAAATATTCTTGGCCGTTTTTATAATAATTATGATCGGATAATCGTTTAATGATTTTTTTATTTTGCTTATTTTTTATTTACATGTATTTTGGTACCCAATCATTTTTCTTAGTTTTTTCACTTATATATATTTTCTGTTATAAAATGTTGATTATACCGAAGAAACGAAGTGCCTTGTAGAAATATTTCAATTTCAATTATGATATGGCACTAAAAAGCTTTCAACTTCTTTGATTCCAAAACTGTATTCTAGCAACAAGGAAAAAGCAAATATAAGGTGTTTCAATCGGGAGCAATTTGTTTAACTACAGATGATTGGACGACAGTTAACAATCCAAGCTATATAACTATAACTACTCATTTTATTGATACGAATATGATAATCATAAACAGATTAAAATCAAGTAGCAACTTTTCAAAGTCTATTAAATATAACTCTAACACTTCATGTAATTGGAAAATATTACAAGTTAAATTAATTGAGTGAATGCGATTATTCCAATAAATGAATTACTATAAACTAATTATGTATTGAACAACAATTTCTATATACAGATGGATACACCATTATAATATGGTATATACACTGTCTGCACTACAGCACCCCTACATTATGACAAATGATAGTTTATAAGTTATCTTAATAAAAATTATGTGTATATTAGTTTAATTATTCATCTGTTATGTTAGCGTATAATGAACATATTCGTTTATAAATCGTCGCGCCCGCTAACAGTAAATAGTTTGTAATACCCATTCAATATTTATTTACATACAGTGTCCAATTTATCGAAGTACCTACTTGCGGCTGCCTTGCAGCTGACGCGATACGTGGTATGGCCGTCTAATGAAATGGAAAAACAATTCTGACTAGAATACGTATTTAAATTTCATTAGAAATGCAGATATTAATCTTGATTAGATTGGATAATTACATATGATTTACAATATCAGTAAATACGCGGACAAAACTATGTAATATTTTTTTGTCGTGAAACCAAAATATTGCGTTTAACACTCGGTATTAAGGGTCATGGGATTTATTATCCGACGCTAGAATTGTAATTTTATAAATATACATAATGTCACATGACGATCAATAATATCGTAACAACTTCTAGCGTAATTAAAGTTTAAGACCATGGACGCACAAAATTGTACGTTTTGCTTTAAAACACACCTAAACAACAGAACGCATATAAGGGGTAAACAAATGTATATATTACCATCTTATCTCTAAACCGATCACTCGTTTTGCACCGGAAATTAAAATAATTTCACAAGCTATATTCAATTTCTTAAAGGAACATTTTATTTAAGGCTTTCGAACTGAAATGTGAGAAATTTAATCATATTTAATATATCTATGT
The DNA here is from genome assembly GCA_039881145.1 of Druceiella hillmani. Classification (NCBI taxonomy): domain Eukaryota; kingdom Metazoa; phylum Arthropoda; class Insecta; order Lepidoptera; family Hepialidae; genus Druceiella; species Druceiella hillmani. Next base: position 3,747,268 of record JAYKKI010000105.1, on the reverse strand, counting down.
CGGAAAAAGAACACGTATATGGAATGAAAAAGTAAAGGTTTGTTATTTATCTCAATATGCAAACTATAAGGTCATATGTAGGCTATTAGTTCAATGGTAGAAGGTGTGCAGTCAAATGGTTTAACAACAGAGGGTTTACTCTATTCTAAGTCTGTTTTCATTAAATAGTTAATGATACTGAAACCTCCGATTGTCTGATCTCATTATCGGGCTATCTTCAATTAGTACCCATACAAAACTTATAAGATCGATGCCTTGTTGGACAAATTTTTGTATGGTGAAAAGGGTGTAGAAATGTAGATTTTTAAGAATTGACCCCTGCCGTATAATTTCAAATTCAAAAGATAAAACCAAACGACCCAAATATGGTACAAGAAACTATGTCAAAACTTATCAACACTCTTTCTATCTTTCCTACTCTCACACATATTTCTTTTCTTAGATGTCCCCATTTCTACTACGTCAATGAATTTATTTTTTATTCAAACCTCTGGCGTATTAAAATCCTTCTGAACGCTAAATATAGTTAGAGGTCAAAAGAAAATCAGCACAAGCGTTAACTATTAGGCTCAATGAAACATGAAGGATTTTTGTCAAAGTTTCATTATGCCGAATTTCACATACACACCAAAAGCTTCTGACGACTTCATTTGAATATAAATTCTGTAACAAGAAAGAGAAAAAGATTTGTTTCATTAACGTATTATTTGCGGTCCGGGATTCGGGTGGAAATAAGAGGTAAAATATAAAAAAAAATTAAATAGTTAAGACAAGCATACATTAAGACGAAAGGGAGTTGTATAAACTGCTTAGTTTAAATCATACCAGTTTATATTGAAATTGCACATAATCACTAGGCAAGCTGAAACCAATGAACCACCTTTGATGATAACAATAAAACAATTGCTGGACCAGAAAAAAACTTTATACGCCTTTTATGTGGATACTAATGCTTTATTTTAACATTTTTCAAAATAAATACCTCTAAATTGACTAATTTTATGAGAATGCACACACATATCTGAGTATATATAAAACTATGTATGTCTCACAATCAATTTATAACTCCATAATAACACTTTAAAAAATTAGTCAAAATTTAAAAATATCTAGATTTGCTGTATCTATACTTGAAAGTACTTTACTCGAAAGAACACACACATATCTAAGTATATATGAAACTACGTGTGTCTTACAATCAATTTATAAATCCATAATAATACTTTCAAAAAATTAGTCAAAGTTTAAAAATATCTAGATTTGCTGTATCTATACTTAAAAGAACTTTACTCGAAAGAACACACACATATCTAAGTATATATGAAACTACGCATGTCTTATAATATATTTATAAATCCATAATAATACTTTAAAAAAATTAGTCAAAGTTTAAAAATATCTAGATTTGCTGTAACTATACTTGAAAGAACTTTATTCGAAAGAACACACACATATCTAAGTATATATGAAACTACGTATGTCTTACAATCAATTTATAATTAGTCAAAGTTTAAAAATATCTAGATTTGCTGTATTGATAATTGAAAGAACTTTATTGACTACTTAAAATGTAAAGAAAAGAAATAGTAAATTTCATATAAAGAGAAGCAATAATCAAATTTATTTGCTTGTGGTAAGTTTAGCCTAAACTTTTGAATATAGAAAGTTAAACAGATAAATCGAATCTGCCTGGCGAAGTAGAAAAACTTTTACGATATGCTGAGAGAGCGTGGGCGAGCAGATAACAAATTACGGAACTTTCATCTCCAACGATATGTTTACGCATGTCGTGCATGTATAAACGTACTTCTTTTTCGATCACGTGAAAATGTGACAGTATTATTTATATGCTTGTCATATTTTAGGCGATCGACAAAAACACTACATTTACATTTGATGTTATACATAAATATTTTGTTGTCGATCGTATTGGTAAGATGGCAGATTTATACGTTAGGTGGTCAATCATTGCAATTTGTTCTTGCAAGTCTAATCTATTGCGAAGAGCAACGAAAGAAAACCGATAAAACACCATTTTGTGACACGTATTTTGTTGGTTTTTAAATAATCTTGTCGATGGTAGATTGATAAAATGATACGTATGAACGTATCCATGTTCTGTGGAATTAAGTTGAAAAAGTAAGTATAGTTGCGGTTGTGAAATAGAAAAGGCTCAACAAATTGACAGCCTTTATTTATTTACAGATTTTAACTTAACTTCTTTACTTTCCGTCACACGTTAAAATGGTAGAGTAAAAAAATGCTATTTTATTTATATTCTGTTGCCAATAGTGTAATTATTGTAATTAATACACATTAGGTAGGATTACAATTGGTGTTCGCCTACCGAAAGAAATACTGTGAAAACTGGGTAATAGAACATAAAAATAATTTTAGGAACAAAGAGGCCATTTTTTAATATTTATTTAAGTGTAGGTCTAGATTTTAAGATACATGGAAGACATTTAATAAAACCTAACTGGTAAAACAAGTTTAAAGGTTTTTCATAAGAATATACCATAAAGAAAATTCTAATAAATGCCTAAGTGTGATATTTTCGGTAACACTAACTATATCAAACTAGAGGTCGAGCCAGAAATAAATAACTTCACCGCATATTTTAGGTTCCATGGTTTACTTCATAGCAAGTTCATTTCGAAGGATAAACTAACCTTAATAAAAGAAGTACAATCAATGTCTGAATCAATTTATAAGAAGCTAAAAATGAATGCAATTGGCAAGCAAATTTATTTTCCACTTTTCGAAAGTCGGTAAATTATGATAAAATTTCCAGTTTTCAGAATTAATTATGTTCAGTATTGACGCTTTTAAATAAGTTCACAGTAAATAAAGTACCCGATTTCTTTTCTACTTACACGTTTTACACGCTCTTTCTTCCGGTCTTTTAATGTTTTTTTCAATTGTTTCGTTTTTCATTCCTTAAATGTGTTCAAACAATTGAACGAACCGTTTAACCTATAAGAATACGATAGTGATAAAGACGAAATTAAAGATTTAATAAAGAAAACATTTCCTTAGTGTAAATTTGATAATGTCTTTAATCAATTTGGTAATATATTTGGTAATACCTTCAAATTTGGTAAGATATTATTATTATTATTCTTCCTGAGATAAAGTAATTCGAGCTAAATGAAGCAAACTATATCGTTTATACTAATAATAAAAAAAACAAAATGTTTATTTTATTGGTGAGGATAATTTTTAAAGCCACAATCTTATTGTAAATAATTTATATACCCGCAATTTGCAACCAGAAGTGATTGAAGTTATTTAAAGCATATATTTATACATTTATATATATATATATATATATATATATATATATATATATATATATATATATATATATATATATATATATATATATATATATATATATATATATATATATATATATATATATATATATATCTAATTGTTATCATTTGTTCTCTATATAACGTTACTTACCGCCGCATATATATGGAGGAAGATGCGAAACTGATCCCTTAGATTTACGTGAAATATAAAAATATATACGTAGGTTAATATTGCCCTCTATTCGTGTAAACGTCTTTCGTTTTAAGTAGTATAGGTAATGACACTCTCTTGTTAAGATAGGAATTATATTTAACTTTGCATTTATCAATCATCGTGTATTGATCTATTTATGCTCATCTCCTCTTAATTTTTTGCGGATTCCTGTGCCTACGATGGTAAAAGAAGAGTTCCGTACCTAAAAATTAAAAACAGATTAGGATCAATATAAGATCCATCCTATATCCGTCTATCACAGCGGTTGTCTCAGAAACTGTTTTACGCAGAAACTTTAAGTGTGTTATATAGCAAGTTAAGCCGCGTTATCAAAATAGCGTAAACTCAAAAAAAAATCGAAAGGTTTTTCTAGAGTAAAGCTGCAAAAATATACCCCCTTACCTTTCTCTATCTACAAAACTGTTAAAGTCAAAATTATAAAAAAATACGCCACTAGAAATTGACCTAAAATATGATAAAAATTTAAGGTGATGCTTCAAAATTTTATAGTTATTGAGAAATAGGCGATATCTTGATGCTAGTGAAAGTATGACTTTCACAATGTTTTTAATAACAAGAATAAGACAAAGCATAAAGACAATTTATCCATATATATATATATATATATATATATATATATATATCACACACACATATATATATATATATATATATATATCTACTACTATGTAGTGGATTTAATATTTTTAAAGTGGATTAATATGGCGTAAATTACATATTGCAAATAAAATATTTATTTAATTCGGACTACATACATCCTGCAACATCATACGCAAGTAAATAAATTTTACATTATATGAACATTAATTTTATGTGTAAATTCGTTCAAAGGACCTTATTTTATTTAAATATTGGAATTCTGTAATCTGTTTAATATTTTGACTAAACACGGTTGTCCAATTTGATTGACTAAACACAGGATTATTTTCCTTGAATTTCACCCCTGTCACGTAATCTTTTTACTATACATTTATAGAAAAAGTTTTCACTTCTACTCCAATTTACAAGAAATGTAAAATTTTAAGCACTGCTAAGTTTCCACCTTTAACCCATTCGCTAATAATATGTTCCAGGAGAGTACACTGTATTCGGTATGATATCAAAAAGAGAATGTCTATAGGAACAATTACTTCAACACTAATTGTACCTTAGTCGTCGACTCTTTGTCGAATTAATATTTAAATGATATCGTCGGAAGTGTGTAGAGCTAATTCAAGTCAAAATAATAAAAGGTAAAAAGCTGCCCTTTTGTTTCGTTAAACATAATTTTTAAAATTTCTCTTTTTATTTTATTTTCACCTTTTACCCCCCCAACGGTTTGTATATTTTCCACTTCGAATAAAAATAATTCTCTCAAGTAAAAACGTTTCAATACGTCCCTTGAAAATATTTTTCAGTCAAACAGTAAATTTCTAAAACTGAGTTACACTGTATATCAGAGACTGGATAAAATATTAGTTAGTTTTTGCATTACCTACGTATGTGGCATACAATGTAACAACAATATTCGGAGAGCTGGTGATAAATTTTGGGGATTTATTTGGGGCACAATAATATTTTAGATAGTGGTGCCTTTATGTTAGTAAATTGTCTTTACGTTACAGAAATGAAGATTCTGGTTAAGTATTTGCGGATATTTTGATAGACCAATCTACCGCTCTCAGATCAAACTGTTGAATGAGTAAAAGTATGTAAATTTACAATAAAAATTGATTAAGTCTTACAAATAAAGAAAATTCAATAGCAAAAAGAAAAAAAGTAAAGAAATAAGTGATTGGAGTTTGGACTATAAACCAATTAAGTTATTAAATATGAGAATAACCTTCACTAAGAGGATTTCATACCACCTAGGTATATGTAAACATTTAAGATTATGTAAAATTTGTATTGAACTATTTACAAATATTAATATATTTTTATCATTAAAACACTGCCTAGATTATCTCTATTATTTAATATATTGTGAATGTCATACTCTCACTAGCATCAAGATATCGCGAATTTCTCAATAACTATCAAATTTGAAGCATCATTTTAAGTTTCTAACATATTTTAGATCAATTTCTAATAGCACCATTTTTTCATAATTTTGACTTAAAGAGTTTTGTTTATAGGGGAGGGTGAGGGGGTATATCTTGATAGCAATACTCTAGACAAACCTTATATAAATTTATTGAATTTACATTTTTTAAATAACGTGGATTAGCTTGCTACATGACTATACCACATTTAAAGTTTCTATGTAAAATAGTTCCTGAGACACTAGCTGTTAGATATATGCCGTGTACATACGGACAGACGGACAATAGCCGTGAACAGATGGATAGACGAACTGATATAGACTATGTTTTATAAAGATCATTGTCTGTTTTTAATTTTTAGATTTTTAGGTATACAACCCTACTCTTACCACCATAGAATTTTTATAATTTCATGAAACCGAAAAAAATGAGGCGGATTAGCATGAATAAGTCAATGCACGATATTGATAAAACGCAAAGTCAAATATAATACCCTTCTTAACAAGAAAGTGTGATTATCTATAGTATCTGTAACGAAAGATTTTTAAGTGATTGGAGGTCAATATTGACATAGATATTTTTATGTTTCACATAAATCTAAGGGATTATTTTTATAAATCTTAAGGGGTTATGACCTGATTTTCGCTGACCTAACAATGTAGCTTGCTTTGATTAATGTCTTAGAATCAATAAATGTTGTGTTAACTTATTAGCTAAATTAAATTCAGTTTATTATTAAAATTAAATGAATATTCAAAATTAATTAAGTTCAATACATGTACAAAAATTAAAATGAAAAGCATTTTAATTATATTGAAATAAATGTAGCGGCAAGGCATTTGCTTTATTGAAGCGAATCGAAATGTTTCACGTAGTAATGCATTACTTTCTGTTAAACTATTTTATTTTATTGTAGTATGTTGCACTACTTTCTGTTAACCTATTTTCTGAATGGGTTGAACTCGGGTTCATTCCCTTCATTGAAATACCTGGTGATATATGACATTTTTCATTTTGTTGTCAGGTGAGAGCGAACAAAGCGGATGGTTTGCCGACCGTGAACATGTTACATACAATTGATCACAAAGACTAAAAAAATGGCCTAGTGATTTGTTACATAACGAAGAAATTATCTATGTGCGCACAATCACAAATGTCATAACCTCACAAAGTGAAAATCTTCGAAGTTGCAACGTTTCACAACGTGCACCTCACCAAACTTAACTCAACTATTTGAAATCACTTCTCGCTGATGAATTTCAGAAAAAATCGTTTAAAGAGAATTAATTTAATGGAATACAAATGCAATAACGGTTGAAAACTGAATAATAATTATTGAATACCAATTATAATTTTTGTCTTTTTCTGTAATTTATAACATACTTTTTTCTTTCTTTTCTGTCATTTATTACATATTACATTTTAAACACAATTAAATTATTTGTGATTTTCTTACTTTTCCAATGCGCGAGGAAACTTATCGAAGCCAAGATGAAAAAAAATTAAATAAATATATAATAATCATATAAACATTCAATGAAAAAAAATATCAGTCGATCCGATCTCGATATATCATCAAAAAAACCGTTCCATACAAAATGTATGGGAAAATGAATTTTCTTCATAAATTTTTTTTTCGTAAATTTTTCCTATGTTTTAATACTTATTATCCTATTTCCGACGAAGACAAATTCAAAAACAAAAAAAATCAAAAACATCTGTCCAGCCGTTCTTGAGTTATAAACGGTGTAACTAACACGACTTTGTTTTATATATTTAGATATGTATATATATATATATATATATATATATATATATATATATATATATAAGTATATGTGTGTATACGTATACATACGGGCAACGTATTATTGGATTAACGCAAATAAACAAACAATAATTATTACAATACAAAGCCGTCAAAGAGTCAAAAATATATCACAACTATGCTTTTTTAAAGTTTGAGTTGTAATAAGAGCTATCACCATGACTTATGTTATACACAGAATATTTGTTTTACCAACATAGTTTTTCACCATTAGATAAAATATGGCACAATCAAATAAGTTTTTTACTGACAATATTCTACAAAATTTGATTTCCGAAGTTGCGCCAGGCATTTACGATGATCCTATTTGAATGTCAATTTGCCAACAAATTTTCGACTCACCGAAAACAGTGCTAAACCCATCGTCTCGTCTAAAATATTAAAATATATTATTTTTTTCCACATCATACCACTGACGGGTACGTACTCCTTTAATAAGGTAATAATGAATGAAATCTTGACGTAAAATGTTAAGTTTTTATTTTGTGAAAATTAGAATGGTTGACAAAAAAAGAACGAAAATTCAGTAAAATTCAAAAGCAGGCTGATGCTATGCCAACTGAAAAAAAAACATCTTAAACATGTTATTTTCCTTGGCAGCAAAAAAAAACGATTACGATAATATAAAAGTTTTTCGTCGAGGTAACTTAATTCTATGAAATGTGAAATGGAATTAATTGAAATTGATATATATTTTGTTCAAATAATAGTTTTAAACGATTAGGGAATAGGGCATTGTACCAAATTTCTTAATTTCGAGTATAAAAATGAATAGAAATTAAATATAAGAAAAATCAAATTGAACTACCTAAATGGGCTGAATTAAATTTATTATGAAATTTTTAAACCTTTATTCAACAGCCAAATAAATGCAGAAGAGAAACATTTCGAAACTACAAGTAAATAAAACGTTTCGCTGAAACTACTTGATACAAAAGGTTTAATAAATCACCCGGAGACTTGTCTTGGCAAATTAGAAAAACTTTTACCATAAGCTTACCAATTATATGAAGAGTGAATTTTAGTCAAAGCGAATAAATTAGGCACGAATCACGCCAAGCGAATAAATGGAACGAATCACGAATCAACAGGAAACAAAGTAAAACTTATTTTGACAATTCTTACAAGAAAATAATTAGCTGAAACTTTATTCGTTTAAAACAGCTAATGGTGTTTGAGTTTCTATCAGATTTTGTGAAGTCTTTTTATAAAATGTTTCTTATATTCTACGCTCCTTATTCATTCCTTCTGTACATTTTATAGTTAATTTCCTAATATTAGGTTGGCGACTCATAAATCGTCAATGTTAGTTTGCAAATTTTTTTGTTTTATTTATTATAGTTAATTAAATCGATACTCAATTATATAAATATGATCGCTATCTTTCATTTGTATCGGGGATATATGCAGAGAAAATGTATAAAACTTCTTCCTCGCAGAATATCTTGGACTTTACAATTGGCCAAGTTTAAACTTAATTGATCTGGGATCTTAATTTTGTTCTTGCTTGAATAATTAGACAATGAACAAAATAGGTGGCCGTCGGAGGGCAAGACGTTCTTGGAAAACAGTGAGGAAAGAAAAACAGTCCATCCAATAAAATGTTTTTTACCTCTCAAGATATGACTTAGTGACTCAATGTACGCAACTGCCATCTTCTAAACTTGAAGATACGTTAGCTCATGTAGTAGCCAAATAGCATATTTACAATTCTTTTCCAAAGCATAAAGTTTTTTTTCTCTTGAAGTGTGAGGACATGAGATTAGCTCTGCCAGATAATATGAATATAACCTAGAATCTATTTCAATAAGACTTTTTAATTTTTCTAAATAATGTATAAGAGATCGTGAGGAATATAGAAGAATTAAAATTTTCTTTCTTTTCTGAGATATTCTTTATTAAGTTTCACCATTATTATCCTTACTGAATTGTCAAAAATGAATTTAAAAAATTATTCAATTAACTTTTATAGTCGTGTTGCCAACTACACAATTGTAAATCTAAACAAAAAATGAAATAATAATAATTATGGTACGCCAGGTATTTGATTTTTTTATTTTCAAATATAACATCGTATTTAACTTACCGATCCACTTTAAATATTGCGTTCAGATCACGTCTCTCCATTCCGTTTACATATAAACTCTCCATTTCGTTTACGTTTAAATAAAACTCATCGCAGTACATGTTTATAGTAGACCGACAACAAAAGAGCTGTCAGAAAGTAACGAAAACGAAGGACGCAAACACAAAATGAAATATTCGGACCGCATCCCACAGGGTCCGCTCAGTAGAATTGACGTATATCAGCGCTTCAGCCGAGAGCGCTTTTTCATTTAGCGCAATGTAAAATTTAAAAACAGAACGTAACTATAGAACACTGGTTTTTGTCTCTCCCCAAAACGTCACTCTGTTTATTTTGATGATATTTAGAATCATCTTTGTTATATTTATTGCATTTTTATTTTCATTAAAATAATTATAGAAGGTTTTTATTAGAACCATTGAATAGTTAAGTCCTTAAACACCACATTTTATCACAATTTAACTGATCTATTCTTAATGAAATTTACGTTACCATACATTGATCATTAAGACGATAATAATATAATAATGATAAATATAAATATACGTCGACCTACTTTGCAATCGCATAGTTAAATTAACAATACCGCTTTAATCAGACTCCATCTCCATTCTTTTCAATAATATTTACTGTAAATATTTCAAAGTAACTTTACTCATTAAGTAGATTTATAATAAAATGTTTTAACTATAACCTATTAATATCTAATCCGGTTTCGTCTCAACCAAGCCAAACTTTTTCTCGAACAATTCTTATTTTTATATATTGTTTCGTATAAATTTTTTTGTTTGTATTTTGTATTACTTAATAGGTATTGTTTAAAATAAATATTAACTCTACGAAATATTATCGCACAATCTAAGACTATTATATTTGAAGAAATTTCTGAATTTTAAAGTTAATTAAAGCACCAACCTATAAGGCCTTTTTTGAAAATATGTTGAAAAAAACATTTTTGATCAGAAGGTTTGATATTTTGCAGTTATTTTCATAATTTTATATTAAAGGTAGAATAATATAGGTAATTTGCGAAGATGGCGCAGTGAAATCGTATCAACAAATAAGTTAATAAAAACAAAAATTCTATTAGACGTTGATGTTGTCAGAAATGTATGTGAGTAACAACATAAACTGAAGCAAACTCTTTATTTAATTTATATTTTGTTTAAAAATAGGTGTAAATAGAGCACGATTCTGTATAGAAACGTAAGTTTATTGTAAAATAGTAAGAAAAAGATTTATCCGTTTAGGTTACGGACTGTGGGTTTGTTAATAAAGTTTTTAGATATTATAATCTATACAAGAATTAAAATGACCTTACGAGTACAATTATCTTTACAATGAAAACCTTAAATATTTGAATGCCAATCTATCTACTTCAAAAGCAAATATTTTAACTGGAAGACCGATGTGATCAATAATTTTACGTCCTATTTCCTTTTAAATTAATATTTCAGTGGATTCAAAGGTTAAGGAACCAACGTAAAAACATATACGAGTGTAAATAGTTTTTCGCTTATTAAAAGTCTTGAATACTAAAAAAATATAATAGTAATACAATGATATAATTTCTGATACAGATAGATTATCTGGCTCAATGGTCAATACATCTTAAGTTCTTTATCTTTTGTACAAAAACTATTTATTTGCAATTACGTATTTATAATAATTATCTTAGTCTTATCATCAAAATAGCTTGCATTGCAGAAAAAGGTAGTATGTAATATCGTGTCAGACACTCTCTATGCAACGTCGTACAAAAGCGATATGTTTATATGATACAGTATCAGCAGGCAAACATCGTGTCCTTTTGGTTTCAAACTCGTCTAACTTATATTAAAACTAATGATTATGATATGGAAAAGATTTTTATATTTGATACATCATTTTACCTGTGTTGAAAATCTAAAACAAATGGTGTTCATTTAATCTCCTGGGAATTGAAGTTTACATATATATTTATACCACATCAGCATACTCGTTATATACAACAAGAACTTTGAATGCGTGCGTCGAGTTTTATTTATGTTAATAACGCTATTTCCGACAATAATGATGTTGATAGTAGACGAAAGAAACTGGTTAAGTAAAATGAAATATTTCTTGTGTTTCCACCAACATTAGAAGAGGGAGGAAAACATTGCTGAAAATGTTTACATTTCCTCGGCTATTTGTAAAGAAAATGAAATTTCCTTCTTGAACTGCGCAAAATGATGAATATTCCAGAACTTATTTTATTTATGAAATTATTAAACAAATCAAGACTAAGTTAGACGTAATTATCATAAATAATATTATGAAACACGATACGTAAAATATATAGAAGTAAACATACTACGACGTAATGGGAGGAATATTCCTCTTCTTTTGAATATACATGTGTGATGACTGGCAAGGTTTAGCTTGTGATAATATTTGGATTGTTGAAATTTAGTTCAGAATGATAGATTGTAATGATAATTAGGAGAATGCAATGTATTTTTGTTGTATATTACTCTCGAGTACTATACATTAACTAAAACCGTCGAAGTAAATATATGATAATAATATCTTAATAATCAAGGTAACCGTTGCTGGGTTAAATTTAAGAACCCTCTTTCATGACCTAATAATACTAAATTTTAATGGATTTGAAGTAAGAATAATGTTAATTTCGGTAAAAACTGAAAATATAATAGGTATAGATTTTTACGCGAGATACCTTAAACAAATAAGTTACAAATTAGAAGCAACAAGAGTTCTCTACAATGAGTCTTCTTTTGTTTTGTGTTTCTCGATTTCTTATGTTAGTTGTATTATTTTTTCATAAAACGTATTATTTTAATTATTTTTAAGACCAAAAATAGTTTCTCCAAGCAATTTTACAGAATAAATAAAAATCATATATGTCAATAGGTAAATATAATTATGTAACTATGCTTTCACGTCATTTACCGTCCTAGCAGAGTAAGCGCAACAAAGAAACATGACTCTCCGTTCTGACATATTTATTTCACGTATGTAAATTTTCATACGCACTCTACCATGTTTATAATTCTCCATATATTGTATGTGGCTACATTATCTTAATATATACTCTATTCTTTATTCCACAAGCACACTTAATTTAAGTTTGAATTATTTTTATTAAAGCATCAATGGTACTTAGGCATTGTTCAGGTCGGCTTGACTTAAATAAAAAACATGACTTTATGATGCTTGGTAGTCACTAAAATAGTCAATTTAGATACTTACCTTCTTTGTATTAGATTTACAAAATAAATATAAACACTCAGTTTACTTACATATTTTGAAATTTTTTTCTTTTTCGGATCAACGATACCTTTGTTATTGTAACAGCTCAGGTTAACGTATTTAATTTATTCATTGAATTATACTATTCAAAAATAATTTAGCAGCCTTTAAATCTTAATTCAAATAAATTAATTAATTAATTCATCATTCATACATCATTATTCATATTCATTTCTTAATTCCTTACGGTAAGACTTTTAATTAAAGAAAATATTTTCAAAATGATGGAGATCACATGATTAATGCCTCTGCAATTGATAAGTCTCACAGTATTTCTCGAAATGAAGATGTTCGAAATACCCGCAATTTAATAATAGTCTCAAAATACGAGCAATCTCGTTGGAATCTATCAGGCTATTGGCAGGAATATAAGCCATCTTTTAATGTCATAAAAATGCTTCTGTTATTACAAGGTGTGTTTATTCAGAAATTACAGATTGCAATCCTTGTCTCTTTGTTTATTACTAAGAAATTTAGACTACTTGCACTTTTAAATTCAGAAATACAGAGAACCCGAAATAGTTAGAAGTAGGTTCAATGAGTTTGGAGTCGTTTGATTTATTTCGATGGGTTCTTTTAGTCATGATTGGTGGCCAATATCTAATGATGAAGCTAGAATGTATTGATAGGAACTCCTCAGAGGTGAGGAATAAAGTCATCGCATCATAAACTCTTTCAACTTGTCTTAACGCAAGCAAAAGAGTAAGAAAATAAATTTGTACGAACGCATGAAGCAAAAAAGATATTAGTAGATGAATAGGTACGTAGATAGTGAAGCCAAAGCGTGATTCTGGCGCGTGGTATTGTTACATCTCTACTTATAAATGTACGTTTATATACACGTATTTCTGAAGGTATGTATGAATATATCTTTGCTCATAAACAGCTCCTAAGGGCTGTATCGATATTAATAAATTAAATACTGCTGAATTCTTCGTGAGTTCGTAATATTCCAAGTAATAAAGGATTTAAGATAAATAACGACTTCAAATAACCACAAAATAAAAAAAAAAACACACTGAACAAAAAAATAAAATATTATTTTAGAACATAAATTTATTTGGAAAATACTGCTATTGTTAGAGATTTTTGGAATCGGTGCCAAATTGAATAGGGCGCTTATGTACCTGTGTGTGAGTGTATATGTACGTAGTTAGTTAGCTTATCATGACTTACATTTTTTTGTTCGAATTTAATTATATAATATAATGATGTTATTGTAGTACATCAATCAATAATCAATTTTGTTAGATCTGAATTCTTATAAAAAATTTATTCATGACATAATTTTTTAGAATATTTGGTCATGTCATGAAGTCATGTTGTTGACGTACGTTTTGTTACGGAGCGAAAAACCTAGTAATTTATCCCAAATTTGAAACAAACACAAAAATAAATCTCTAAATTGTATAACCAATGCTTCGACATATGCTCAACAGGATATTTATTCCAGCGTAATCCAAACTTCAAAAAGGATATAATAAGGTTTTTCGTAAATACATGACCATCGCCTTTAATGAGCGGGGAAAGCAATAAAGCATGAAGCAAAATAAGGACTCATTCATTGAATCCCTCACTCAATAATTCACTCAATTGGATCTAAAAAAGGTATTTATAAGGGAAATACTGTACGAATTATATTCACATAATTTATAATCGACTAGCTATCATCCTCTGCAAATGAGATTGTTTCATTTATGAAATATAATATCAATAAAATATAAATACTTGAATTATTTTGAGATTAAAATACGAGATTATGTTGAAATATTGAAATATTTCCATAAAATATTAATTTACATTAAAATAAAAGGTTTAACAAATAAGAGAAAAATCTATCAACCAGTTGGATATGGAAATAGGTTTTGCATAATCGATTCGCGACAAAGTTTATTACTACGCAAAGAAAGTTTGCTGGTTCTCATGTGTCATTTTAATTTCTTTCTTTTCGAGGGCTTTCATGAATTAATACTTTATGAAGTGAATGATGCCCAAAATTATTTGCAAGTATAGGAGTTCAATGTGTAACAAAGCATGGAGAAAATGAACACTTTTAGGCGATGATATAAGTAAGGCAAATGGCCAATCGGTGATATTCTTTTAAAGTGGTGAGGAACATATTTCACTTATCCTCTCTTTTATTTGTTTATCACGGGGTTAGATTATTTTAAATGATACTAGCATTTGGTTACAACTTTAAAATAAAATTTATTTGTTTGAATTGCGATAAAAATTCTAAGGGATGTAGGAAACATGAAACATATTTATTTAAACTTTCATGATATGCACTGGATCGATGTTTCATTGTAGTAGATGTAAAATAATCATATGCAAACATGTCTTTCCCCAATGATTACTTATACTGTATCATTTATATCCTACTTTATATATACTTTTTCCCTTGCTAAAGGTGACAGTAATGTATTTATAAAATCTGATAATACTTTCCTATTTATTGCAAACTAACAGGTTTCCGTTGAAATTGCAAGGCCTACTATAAATAATGTATATTTGGCCTTCATCGGACTTAACGCCCCATAAATCTTCCATGTCAGGCCATTACGGATATAAAGAAGCGGCCATTTTACAACTTAGAGATATATATTGGTCAATGAAATACTGACGAATGTGTACTAAAAACAATAAAAATGTCCGGAGAAAAAAAATATTGCTCGTCGTTCACATTCGTCGCATTTGGGATGTGAATAATTTAGTAACCCTCCCATAAATTCAATAACTATAAGACATATCACTAAGACTAGCTGTCGTCCTCAGGTACAGTTGAATACATATTTGTTCATTTATAAGATATTATGACGTCAACTTCATGAGGATGATTATTTTAGTCCCTTTGAGCATTTTACGGTGACATATCTATTACATATAACATTTTGGGTCTCACTGACGAAAGACTGTGAGTAAAATTAGCATATATCTGGGTAGAATCTAAACATTTCATTTATTAATATTATTATGCATTAACTATTAGAAATCATAATTTATTGTAATATTAAGTTAGTAAAGTGACTTAATACTAATAAGAATTCATTATTATATCGCACCAACATTTTATATTATTCCATATTTTCTTAAAGGATTGCAAAATTTGACGTCACGATCATCTAAAGAAATTTGCCAAGTTAAGGTTTTACAATTTTTCAATCATTTTATTTTTTGGGTTAAATTAACAGAAAAATTAAATAATAAGCCTGCATAATGATAAAAAATCATAAATCTTGTATAATTTGTACTTTATGGCCCCTTAGTTAAAAGTTTTAAATATAAATATACTATATTTGTGGAAAGCAAAACACAAACCTAACACAAAACTACCTTAAAATATTGTCTAGCAACATAAAAATGTATTTTTATTCCAAAGCAATGACAATCAAACACCCAGAAGTGTACACAAATAGGTTTATTTCATCTATTGATTAGTTATTTGTCCTGCAATTGTAAAATAGTGTAATTTGTAATAGGAAAAAGCAGCAAACTTCCAATTATACTTTTTTGTAACTAGTACATGAAACTTATAATTACGTAAAGATATCACTTTGTAATAAGTTGTTTTCATGCTATACTATATTATTAATGCAAGTAAATTTCACAGGCTGATTAATAGTTTCAATATTTGATAGTCGTGGATCAGGATCTCAGATTTATAACTAATTATGAAGGATATTAAATGGATAGGAGTATTTTTCTTATCTAAAAAGTTTTTGTAAAAGCAAATTCTTCCATAAAATTCCATTTGAAAAGTCTAAATACAAGAATAAAAAAGGAAGTGAGTCATTTTTTCAACGCGGATTTTATTTTTGTTGAATTATCCAGTATCTTTTAAAATTGTACTACGGACATCTATACAACTTGATATTTACATGCGATTATTTAACAAAGAGATGCACTTTACTCAAACGTTTCAATACGTGTGGTTAGCATTCCTGCGAATAAGTATCTAATATCTAAAAGTATCGTAATGTAAAGGCATCTAATTTTTGTGGTAACTTATAGAAGTTATTTTATATTTTACAATAAAGTAATGCATTCTACAAGCTCTAATAATAGTTGTGCATTACAGAGCTAACGAAGTAAGACGAACGAATTGATCAATGATACCCAAAAGAAACTTAATTTTATAAATAAATGGTCAAATATGTTGCAAAATGACGAGCATTCAGAATTATTATGTACTTTATAAAATCCCTTTTAATTTTGAAACCTCTTTAATTCAATATGTATTTATATTTTATATAAAAATAAAATTATTTGAAACTGATGACGTGAAAATAAAACCTATGAACCAACCGCCCAAGAAAATGAATGGATTTATTCATTTACTTTAATTTTATTACACTTGACCGTATATTAACATCTATAATAAAGCGGTAAAATTGAAATGTTTTTACGATTTGACAGTATTATTTTTATCAATTAAAGAAAGTTATAAAATATTTTAAGTGTCCTCAGAAATTTAAACCAGATTTCCTCGCTATAATTTTTTCTTAAAAATCGATAACCGTAAATTAATAAACTGTGCGTAGAAATTTAGCTACTATATAATAAATTTACATTATGAATAATATATATATACATATATATATATATATATATATATATATATATATATATATATATATATATATATATATATATATATATAACACATGACATAAAAAAATTATTTGGTATAGAGATTCAAAAAGCTCGTCTTAGGTAAGATTTAACCTCAGCAAAACCTTCTAAGTAAAAAATTAAGCTACCACGCAAATATTGTAATACTTGCTATACATTTCAAAGATTGTTACTTGTATATGCTGTAAATAAAATATTTTACGAGTAATGAATACTGGGATATAATTATTAATTTTTTTTGTTCGCAGAATTAATGTATAAACATGGTTTACGATTGTTGAATATATTTGGCGTTAATTTTGTAGAAATTCATTATTCGCAATTAAATGAAACTACGTGATGTAGTATTATTTCTACTATCTTTAATTTCTTTACCACGACCTAGGTTTCGTTGTATTACAACATCTTCAGGTGGGATATTAGCAAAGATGCTAATATCCCACCTGAAGATGTTGTAATACAACGAAACCTAGGTCGTGGTAAAGAAATTAAAGATAGTAGAAATAATACTACATCACGTAGTTTCATTTAATGGTTTACGATAATTTTTTCGTCAGAATTTTTGGAGTTTTCGTTTAGTTTACGTGATTTGCTTTCATGAAATTTTTTCATTTAATCTTGTCGGTCAGGGTTATCATGGTATCATTGAAAAAATATGATATTTTCTCAAAGAATTTTTATAATATCTATTTTAGTATATCGATGGGGTATGGTTTTTATACAATATATGTTTAAGACGAAATATAAATTCGTAAATAGGTTACCTGGAAATTCAATTCTTATGTAGTCATAATGTACTAAGATGTGCCCAATGAAAGTTTATTTTCACTTTTGATTTCATTTATAAAGTTAGTTACTACTGGAATTGAATTTTATTATTGCTTGTGCAATAGATGAAATTTATAACTCTTTTATATATAAACGTACCTAACAGTTTTTGTTTGTTATCAATCAAATTAAGATTTGATTTTGAGATCGAATTTTTTATTAGTTTTATATGCATAACTGGAAGTAACATGGTACTGTTTTATTTTAATCTAATATGGGCTTTATTTTAATAACTTGGGTGTCCATTGTTACGATCCAAATATCTGGGGTTTTTAATTTACTTCTTCTAGTTTTCTAAAAGCTAGTAAGGTAACCATAACTCAGTGTGACTTTAAAATCATAATTATGTATTAATTAAAGGTTTATTCACTTTTGATACATAAGTATTTTATGATTTAATTCAATAGTAATCCATATCAGAGTTTACCAAATTATACGCCGATTCCTTTTTTTCCAAAGCCCATGCCTATCTAATATTTAACTTGTCTAAACATATTAAAATCCAATGTTTATGTTACAGCTGACACAGCGTTGCTTATTATGGTAGGTCTTTTTGTAGAGTGGACAATCGTATAAAAAGAAAATATATATAATTTTTACTGAAAATTTCATTTGAAAGAAACAAAATGCAATTACATATTTTGATTTTGGAAGAAATAAGTCAGAACCTAATGAAATTATTTTTATAATTAATGTACAAAAATGATGTTGATAGGTTGCAGGAGCCTCATGCCCTGATAATAATTGTTCAATAATTGCCTTCAAATTGGTGAGGTGCATCCTCAAACCTGCACGTTTGGTGATTAGCAGTTGATTTCTTTATTTCTTAAAAAGGTTGGAGACTGCGTTAAAATAGCTTTCCTTGAGGTATAAAGTGGGAAAATATATCAACAACTTTCTTCGATATTCCATATTATAGGATAAGCAACAGGTGTATCTTAATGAAACGAGAATTGCTGATATCCTTTCTGAACTGCGCCTTAGGTTCTTCGTCGCCCAAGTTCAGGATCTAGAAAAATCATCTCTACGACGCTTATTTATAATGTTTAATTAGAACAGATCCATACAAATATTTGCTTTGAACAAGTCTGAACTACTATTCAATGTGTATACGTGAATGATGCTTTGCTTCTAATAGGAAAAGTTGCAGAAAATTGCATATGAATAGAGCTAGCCACAAACACCGCAACTATAGTTTATACGACTATGGTACACACAATTTGAGTTAAATGTATTATGTCATTTAGGGAACGTCTGGATGTTGATAGTGGGTTTGGCTCACGTGGACCTCTAAAGCTTTGTCTCACCAACGTCAAGTCGAAATCGATCCCAGGGGTTCTTAGAACTTTGGATATCACTGTTCGACATGAATGTAAAATACTTTATTAATCATTACATTTAAGTGGTCTTGCTATTTATTTTTGAGTGACATTATTGTACGCTTTTTAATAATTTGTTTTTATTATAGGTGTGTAAAAGAAATCGAGAATATATTCAGTGGTACCTTTTGCGTTCAGTTTGCAGCCAGCTGTCTCACAATTTGCATCACCGCCATCCAGCTTCGCTTGGTGAGCATTAAATATTCTTTACATTAAAAATACACAAACTTTAATATTACCTCGGTAAAGAAATTTTTTAGGGTGTATAAAATTATATGACTACAGTATCGAACCACAAGTCACCAAAATACCGCTTAAGTCTATCTCAAAAATTTATTAGATTGGAGTAGAACATCTGTGTCTATTAAACTGTTTACAAATACCAATATTATTTTCACCACATATTTCAAATTTTTTACGTGAATAAGAAAAGTTATAGTGGCTTTCTACATAATCTTACGGTCTGTTATAATCTTACAGTTTTTAAAGTTTTAGGCACACATTTATTAAACAATCATGCTTGCTTCAAATGCTGCATATTTCTGCAGCATCTAGACCATCTAGTGAATAAAACAACATAAATACTATATTTCAGTTAATATGTATTAAAAATCTCTCACTACATGTAAAATGGAGCGAACAAATTTTTTTGCGCACAATTTATCAAGTATCAAAATTGTTATTCCATCTTTTATTTTCCATATTTATGGCTCGTTTTGGAAATATTATACTTAACAGTGAGGTACCGTGTGTACTTCCAACCTATTTATACAACATAGATTTGAAAAATCTAAACAAAAATTCATTAGAAGTGTAGATTCAAATTATTTCGGTTGATGTGTTTTCTTAATTTCAAGAGGTGTATATACTCAGCTGCCGGACGCTTCTTTACGCGTGTCCTGACGTGCAATTTCACCTTTTAAACACGTAACCCAAAACAAATGTAAATCTATTATATAAACCGAGTAATAAATGAAAATATGTTATTTATTTACATAAATTTACCTTCGTTCCCGAGACAGTTTTAAAAAGCATAAAAAAATATGCGTGGAAGTAAGATAACTTTGTGGCAAAAATCTAAAATTTTGTCAGTGTTTTGAATAAAGTTTAAGTCCCAGAAACAATCGAAATTAGATTGTCTTAAATCTATTAAGTATTAAATCTGTTCTCATTAAATTATCTCTTTTTAATTTGCAGGAACCCATCAACTTTTAATTCGTATCGAATATACTGGTTTTGACCATAATGGTAAAACAGTTATTTCTTTACTGTAATCACAGCAATGATATGATTGTAAAGGTATATTTACAATTTTATTTTTTGAATGTACATAAATTAGATTATTGTGCAAAAAACTAATAGCTACCTAATTTATACCATTAAAATACTATTCATAAGAAATAAATTGAATATACAGAAAATCGGGATTGATAAAGAAATTGGTAAAAAAACTAAAAATTAGGACTTGAAAGACTAAACACACTAAGAGAATATGTACATTGTGTTTTACAATTCAAGTGTACAATCATACTCGTCTTTACCAGAATCGCGTGCGATACTCGACAGCACTTACATACTAATCGATGAGGTAATTACTTAAAACAGTGTAAATTGGTTAATAATTAATCAAGATTTTTTCACATCACTAATTATCCATAAAGAAAAGGCAATCTTATAATTTAATATTAACATATACTTAGAAAAACAGTAACAAATTGATGATGTCTTTCCGGCTATTTATAAGCCGTATCATTTAGAGACGTCTGTAATATTGCAGTACTTTCAGTGTCTTCGTTACTAATTTTTACTTTTATATGTCTTAAACATACGGACAAATCGTTTCATGTTCAATGTTTGCCGCCGTCGTATTCAGAAATTCGCTCTCTTCGGTGTTTTTCGAGCACTTAGTCCAACGTATTATATTATTTCATGGTTGATAATATTAAAAAGACGTGAGATTTGGCATCCTGGGTTAGGCTATCGGGGAAGAATAATGACACTCATGGAAATTGGGTCTTCCGGACGTTCGGTGAAACGCTTCCCTCGAAAAATTAGAACATTTTGAAACACTAGACACGAATATACAATACGAAATTTCTGTAACTTATCAATTACGTACTCATTATTCATCTAATATTACAAGATAATAAGATTAATTTTACTTGAACGAAGTCGTAAATAATAGCTGGTGTCTAAATCAATAAAATTACTTTTTAGATTCTCTAGTTGCAGGTTATAAAGCCATGTTTTTATATTTTTATAATTAGTGTTGAAAGCTCACAACTTTATTTTTTGAAACTTTATTGAATTTATTACAATTTGTTGCAGCTATATAAATAAATGACTTAACATAAAACACTAAAAACTCTTTGCAAAAAAAATGTACTGAAAAATAAAAGCTGAAAGACAAACTTTCGTATGCCATCAAATAAATAGGACGAAATATTATTACTAGAGTGTAAACTTAAGTTATACATTTTAATGAAAAACTTCCAAAAGTATTTTAAAGTAGACATTTCAGGCTTCAAAAATACAGTACTTCCAAATTTTAAGCTTTGAAATGTTTAACTCAATGCGATAATTATGACCAAAGTTATAGGCAAACGATTTTTTTAATAATAAAAAATTACGTAGAAGCTTTTAAGTTTCAATTAATCTTTTTATTATTTTTGAACTATTTTTTCTCGTTCGGGTATACTTATCAACCTAGTTACCATGGACAATGAGACACAGTAGAGGCGTGAGACGTCAACCGATATCCCGGTTGACGTCTTTAATAAAAAGTTTTAAATCAAATTAAGCAAAAGGAGTTATAAAGACATAACAAAAACATTGGGTACATACTTCTTACCTCCATTTTTGGCTTTCCATTTCTGGTTTACATTTATAGTAAAAACTTTATGAAGACAGAAATGCATTTGCTAATACTATACTTACGTTTACGTTTCTCAAAAGTTAAGCGGCGAAAATAAATATGCCTTCATGAAAAAACAGATATTTGCCACATATAAAATTGAATATTTTCTAAATTACTTCACAGAATTCGATGTAATATGAAGGAATTATATGTTATTTTATACTTAATCAAAATATCATTTAATTTTAGATAACAAAGTGTCGAACGGCATAAAAATGTCGCCCCGTTCTTTTCAACTGTATGTTATATCCTCAAGTAATTCTTGAAAAATAGAAATTGCTGGAAAATTAATACCATTAAATTGTTTTTCGGTTTGTGAAATTATTGAAAAAAATTAATGTGACAAATTGTGATGCGTCGTTTTAGTTTTCATGCAAATTAAAAGACCTCAGGTTTTAAACAGCGAAAAACAAATTTGTAAAATAATAGAAACTAAGAAAAAACTCATGAGAACTGGTTTTGTATTTTGTATGAAAATTAAACTTGTCACAATAAAGAGAAAACAACTACATTTAATTATAATTTCATGATTGTTTACACCGGAATATTTAGAAAATAAAAAAACCGGTTTGCTTATAACCACACGATAGACGTGCAAACTAAAAATTTTAAAATATATATATGATAATAATTATACTGATTTTATATGTTGGATATTAGTTCGGCAAAACAGAAACAATGCACAATTATTATTTTAAACTACAATAAGACACGCGTATTACATTAAATTATACTACTATTAAGTTAACTGAAGGAGCCGAGTTTACCCGTAAAAATACAGCAATAGATTTATGGAAACTGAAACATGCTCCAAATGCTTTAAATTCAAATTTAAGTAAATGTCTAAAAAAAGTGCACACGGTGCGTCCAAAGAAATTTTCACTTCAATAAAAATGCTTAAAATAAAACCCTTTTATTTATTCTGATTAACTACACTACATTTGATTACTGTGCTGCGAAGTAAAAACGATTAATACATTAGTAATCAGTGATACTGGCATTCGATTAATCGAAAAATGAGTAAATTAAGTAAAATAAGTGAATAAAAATATATGAGACGTGAAATGAATAAACATTTCACTCAACTAAAATGGTTAATTTTTAATTTATGTTGGCTGTCGTCTAATATCATTGAATTTTTTGAAGTGGCTTTCATGATATCATTCATTTGTTTTACAGTTTTTGTTTTATTATTTTGTGTCTATATAACTTTGATTTCTTACTATGAATAAATCTGCTATGTATACGCAAGACTTATGCGTCATGAAGGATAAGTGCTTATAATTACAAACTGCTATAAACTACCAAACGTTTCGTACAAAATATATATTCGATGCATGGTAATGCCTGTAGATGGCAGATGTGTTATTTTTCACGCTGAAAATAATTTTCACCTTTGTCATATTTCAAAGGCGTAACTTGCGATATTATTACGTCCACACTTAATATCACCTTCGAAGTTATTAATTTGAGACAAGTGACAGCTGCGTACTCGAGTGCACTTCCATTATCGCCATAATATGTCTCTGCATTTACTTTCTAATACCAAGAAATGGACGATTAAAAAATTTCCTTCGATGCAGTGTTCATTTGAAAAATAACAAAAACCTTGAAATCGTAAGACGTACTGGCGTATACAGGCGGTTCTTTACTTAAGTAAATAAAAAATACTTTACTACCAGAAAACGTTTCTAAAGTTACTTTTAGAAAAAAATATTTTTTTATCTTTTTGCCATAATAATTGTACAAACAACATTAACTTTTTCATTAACTTAATTATATCAAAATATATATTTACGTCATTTATTACATAAATGTCACTAATATTAATTTCAGATAGGCTAGCCCAATGGGCGGATGACTGAGAGCAAATGAAATGGACGACCAAATCGAGTTTTACGCTACGAAATTGTATTTAGGTTTGTGCGCTTATGCTACTCCACAAAGTCACAATTATTGCAACTAGACAACGATGTTATTATTATCAGCGATATTATGCCTATTATTATAATTCTTGGGAATTATACCATAACAATAAACGGTCAAGGACATCAAAGACAATTCAACACATCAAAGGACAATGTCAAAAGACTTTTTATTACAAATTTTCATGAGAATAAAACTAAACCGTTCATAGATATGCAGAAATTGAAAAATATATATTTTTTTAATAACACCCTCCTTAGTGACCTTACAAGAAAAACGAGAAAATATCTTCCAAAAGGGAAAATAAAATATTAGTTCTGCCTGGTGTCACTTTTTTCTCGAAACAATTTTCGTTCCGTAGAACGTAGTAAACATATTAATTTCTACCAGCGACAACTATGAATCTATTCATATACCAAAATTTTAAAGGGATATTTATAGAAAGTATTATCGAATTGTATTAGATAAGTCTAGAGCGCAGAGCAAAACCTGTGAATAATTCACAGAGCAAACATCCGGGAAAGATGTTCCATTTTAAAATTTTCTCACTAAAATAGATTGCTATGTTTTTATATTATTTTAGCACCCAAATTTATTATTATATTGGCATTCAACTTTAAATCCATGGGAATGAAATAACGAGTATAGTTAGGATATGTGCAATAAGAATTTTTAAATTTAAACGTGTTTCAATGATAAAAATGTAATATTGTAATTCATCTATATGTTTAGTAGAAAGCGTCATCGATATTACTTATTTTATAATTTTTTAAAAACCATTATTATATTTTAATACATAAATAGTATAAACTGAAATTGAAATATGGAAAGCCACTTTCGAATAACTGGAATAAGCTAGCACTAAAGTTTATAAGAACGTTGGCATGTAAACATTTCTAACGTTCGCCCTTTGAATTTTCTGAAGCTCCTTCATAATTCACAATTAGAACAAAAAAAGGTTTAATATTTGTCCCATTGGCGTTTTGTTTTATAGCACATGAGGCATTATCGTGTATAGTTTGGAGTATTCAATTAATGGTTTGAGTTTGTCTGATGATCTATAAATTTACTTCTATTGTTTTCCTGATTTTAGTAGCTCTCTCTGTATTGATATTTTGAATACACAACTAAATCTGATTATTCAGCGAAACGAAGGATCGTATATCGTTAAGCGAAACGAAGGATCGGATATATCGTTAAGCGAAAACTTTTGTCGAAAATAAGTATATTACTGAGCGACCATAGGCGATCCTCAGGTAGTGATATATTTTTCTAATGTCCAAATTAGTTACAAAAAATGAAGGGCACGAATGCCTTGCTCTTACGATAAATCATAATATTCTTAAAGTTTCTACCGTTATTTTTAGTAAGAAAATGCCGAACTAATAACTTTTACGTTGCTTTAAAAACAATACGACAGTAAACTCCAGAATCATTTTTGTTGAACTAACTCACTACGAAATTTTAAAAGTGGCTGTATTGGCTTATTTTTGTTTAATCACTAAAACTTAAGAGATCTTTGGCGACCTCTAATCGATTTAGAGCCATAATCTGGAGGTATATTATATTTAAGAAATTAATAAATTATGTTTGATTGTAAATTCCTCAAAAAATATATGCTATAAAATATATAATGTTAAAAAATAAATTTCATGAAGTAGGATATTGAGAGAAAAAACAGTACCGAGTAATAGAAATTATCATAATAACAAACTGGGTAAGAAATTATCCACGGTGCCGTTTTAGAACAGCCTGGTTTAATTTACTTGGAGTACAGTACTATAAAAGCCGAGTTATTTTTGCTTAGTCACTAGTATTCAGGAGGTACTTCAGCGACATCGAAGTGGATTGCAATACTACCAAGGACTCATTCATTCTCCTTCAAGAGTTTATAGAAAATTAAGTTGCTTATATACAAGAGGTAGGTAATGAACTTTATTTGTAATTCTCTACAAGTATATGTGCGGAAAATTTCAAAGAATATTAAGAAGAGTATGATATTATATATGGAGTGGGAGCGCCAAAAGCGTGGTAAAGAAAACTGAAAATGCTTTGCCTTTAGAAAACTTCTTAGTATAAGTTGGGTACCTAGTTATGCACTGCCGATGGTAAGTACATAAATCAGATGTGGATAATAATATTAAGCGTAAATATCCTTAAACATACTTTTTAATATTATATATGTAAAAATAACAGAAGCGGGGTCTAGGTATTACTCGTCAAAATAATTGTGGAGTTTTCCATTATCTTCAATAGTGTTATACGGTTATTGTCTAAACTATTGACCACTGCTAAGTATTTCCTTCCTTTGATATGCTCCTTACATCAATGATATTGGTCAGTGGTATGATTACCGGGAATATAATTACCCGGAATTAACCATTTTTACTCTAAAAGTATGATATTAAATTAAAATAAAGGCAGATACGCGTCCCAACATTACATTCCAATTTGTAGACATTTCAACTATATTAGAGAAATATAGCAAATTTCGTGGTAAATAAATTTTAATAACTATACTTACTGGTTTGGTATAACGTTGGATGTTAAACAGATTTGTAGCTTTATATAAACAAAGATACATTCATATAAATATATACATATGTATATATATATATATATATATATATATATATATATATATATATATATATACAATGCAAAAATGACTTTTTCGAATATATAAGTTTCTAAATCTCGGATTACAGTCGTCGGATTTAAACACGATGGACTGTTTTCGTACGACACGGGATTTTTTCAAAATTTAATTTTTTTGTTAAATTATCGCAAATTGATCTTTTAAGCTATAAACATTATTATACAGGATCGTGTTTTGTCAATTTATATTAAATTTTACTTAATGAATTTTTATATAAAGAAATTATCATTGAAATCGTTTTTGTTAAAACAAAACCACATACATCTGCCAGTTTAGAATTATATTCTTATATAACAATGAAAATTTCGTAATATTTAAAGCCCACATGACTCTTGGTTCTGATAGCTTATTAATTGATTTAACCAAAGGGTGGACAGACATATATGAAAATAAATTTAAACCCAGGTATTTCTGTCACAAATGAATAACTATTCATAAATTTGCTTTCAAATTTAAGTAAAAACTAAATTACTATGTCCTTTTGGTAGGGATAACTTATGGTGAGAAATATCTTATATTTTATTTTAGTTGCAGTTCTAAAATCTGTATTTTTATTTTCATTTAAATATTTTGGAAAACGATCAATTTTTCCCAAGATAAAAAAGGCATTAAACTATCAATCATAAATTTAAAAAAAACAGTATAAAGGAAAAAAACCCTATCTTCATAGTAAAAACTTCTAGTTTCACCAAATATTGGGCGTTTTCCAAATATAACTTCTATGCAACATACACTAAAAACCGCTGAAGCGTAAATAATAATGTATATAACTTTATATAATTTCATGCACATACTTTATAGAATGATATCCTACCGACATGCATATTTCATAGATGAAAAGGTTTGTTCAGTGATACATATTTACTTTTGGCTAGCGAAGTTCAAATTTGCCTATCCCGGTTTTAAGTTGTATTATTTAGAATCTAATCAGTACACGCTATTAGTCTTAGGATAAACTGAATATAATAATGAACAGCTAATGATTGATCAGGATTTATATTATTACTAGCGGAATTGCGACAGGTAAGTACAATGTTTTATAACGTTCATTTTATGTTTTTACGAGAATATTAGATACAAATAATTCGTTTAGTTTAAATTCCGTGCGCACCGACTTATGCTTCCAATGTGTTCATGGAGACTGCTGTTACCCACTATACTGTGGTGGCGATTTCGTTTAATATTTTTCGTAACTATCTGATCATCATAACTTCAGAACGTGCAGGATCAAAAATTAGCATGGCGTAACTATCTATAACTTGCGTAAAATTCATGTCAATATTTTAAGCATTTTTTAAGTTACACTCGTTCACACAGACAAATAGGCAGACAGTTTTTTTACCAATTTATTTTTTTTGTAATCAAATACGCAAACTGAAAAACTATTTAGAAGCTGAATATTAAAAAAAAAACTAGAGGCAGATATTTCAATCTTTTTTATTTGTTTCGACTCAAATTTTATACCATATAGAAGTATAGTTCTCACTGAGGACTTTACTTATTTATATTTCACATTCATTGTTCATTGTTTATGTGACTACAAACAGTTGTAAAAACCTTCCTTTGTTTTTAAGATCAGGTTTCCTTTTAACATGCTATTTTTAAATTATTGTTAAGGACTCTACTTCCTAGCGAGTAGGACTGAGAAATAATACGGACGAATATATTTCATCATAGCTATTACAAATACGTAAATAAGGAGACTTATGATAAAAATCACTTTTATTATACCTCATTATATACAAATATAAAATACTCGAGTAGACAGTCGAGAATATATTTTTCATTCATTTTGATGCAGTAGGTATATACTAGAGCTACAACGAATTTAAACGTATTATTTTGATATATTAAGCATTACAAAAATACATTTACAATAGATATAAACGTATCTTTTTAAAATAAATAAAATGAAATAAATTAAATCTAAGGTTTAATAATGTTTCTTTTGTGATAAAATTATCCTAATATACAAACATTGACCGCTCTTCCGAACTCTGTGAAAATTAAATGAAGCAAGAGAACTTTGGTAACTAACATTTCTAAGCCCTTCGTAATTACGGGCTCCTTATTTATTGCAATCTTTACTTACATGCTTCGAGTTATCGGGTTCGTTCATATTTATATAAAGTTGATTGTATCCATTTATTTGGAGTATCCTGTCGAAACCTATATTTTTCCATTTCTTTTATTCAAAGTTCTCCGTAAATTCACAATTTTTATTAAAACGTGGACAATAGTTTACACATAAAACTTTTATTGGATCGACAGCTTAAATTTACAGATATTCTGAATGTGATATATTTATGTATGTACTTTTATAAGTGCAAAATACAGTATATCACGTTCACTGTTTTATATATTAAAAAGTTTGTTATTCATAAAGGTTCGAATCTATTAGTTACATAAATGTGGTCGTCACTATGTATTCTTTTAATGGTTTATATTTGTAATTGAAGAAGCAGTGCAAACAAATAAAGAGTAAATTGAAAAACTTCAATAATTATTTAAAAATGTTTGCGAGAATGTATGTATTGAGTGAGAAGTGAATTTTTAGGTCCTCAAATTTACGACAGGCGGAAATTTAATTTGCAAATAAATACGTAAAAATAGTCCAAAATATTTTAAGCTGTTTCAAAATTATTTTAAAAGCTGTGAACAGTAAAACAAACTAATTAGAAACTTAATAAATAAACTGATATAAGAAAGAAAACGAGATTTTTAAACAAATTAATTTGAAAAAACATATAACTTTGTACTTATTTAACTAAGAACTAATTTAGATCTCTATTTCAGTTTTAAAAGTTTTCATAGCTTACTTGGCTAGATTTTATTTTATTTACTAATTAATCCGAACATGTATGAACTAAGTAAACATTGTGACTAGGGACTAGATTTGAAGAACCCAATATAATTACTGGAAAGTCTGATATTTAATTAATGTATTATGGATACATCCATCAATTTAGGGAAAAATACATAAATTTATCGGATATATGAAAAAAATACGGAAAATTTGTTCATAGAAACAAGAAACTTTTTTTATTAGATAACTGCCAAAATGATTACAATTTAATTTTCCAGAAATAATGGAAGTAGTTCGTTCGAAAGAATGCTTAAACATGTACTTCAACATACTAACTGCGATGGGCGTGTGGATGCCAGACAGATATCGCAAGACGAAAAAGGCTATTTACTATAGAATCTTCACCTGGATGGTGCTTGCTATCGCATATTTTATGGTTCTGCTAAGTCAAGTTATCTATATCTATCTCGTATGTTTACTTTTGATTATATTACAAACAGTATAATACTTAAATTTGTAATAATTGTTTCATCTATGTGCTCTTTTTCGTCGACAGTGTAATGATGTCCTTAGGAAATATAATTAATTTTTTTTCAAAATATTTTCGTCAATTGCATTCCTGCTTCTGAATAAGAAAACTAATACAAACATATCTATCATCAGACTTGTTTACCTATAAGAGTAGTTTCATATCATCCCACACTAAATCAAGGAAACTAGTAACAATGAGTCTTCATGCTGCGCCCATTTTATACTTTTCCATTTTCGTAATTTTTTATATTGATGTATTTTATATTTGAAGTAAAACTTCTTTATGAGCAATATGAGAGTAACTCAGATATTTTTTCGGACTGAAATAACGGTCAGCAAAGTTTTATAGTTTGCTTACGTTTTTCCAGTATTTGAAAGCATCGACTGACCATAAAGTTTCGTAAGTATATGTTTACGAAATATATATATATATATATATATATATATATATATATATATATATATATATATATCATACACTTTAATTTATATCTATTCTATTTTATTAAAGTTTAATACTAATAATTATTTTGTTTGAAAGAGTATACTAGCGAGTTCGTTATGGTGAAGATCCCATGAAAAGGTCCGGAAATGAACAGTGGAACTCCTTAACGGATGGTAATAAATCAACCGTGATTCAAGATATTTGCTACTAGTAGTTGTTACTTTGCAAAATAACTGCACCATCGACCAGATCAGGGTCTGATAATGAGTTTTGGTGATGAACTACGTAACTCCTTACGGATTGGTAGAAAATTAGTCGTGATTAAAAATATTTGTTACTGGTAGTTGTTCTTGGAAAAATAACTACACCATCGACCAGATCAGGGTCTGATGATGAGTTCCAGAGATGAACAATATAACTAATTAACAAATGGTAGTAAATTACTCGTGATTAAAACTATTTGCTACTGATAGTTTTTATTTTGCAAAATAGGTGTACCGTCGAACTGTCTGATGATTACTTCTCGTGATGAACAATGTAATTCCTTAACGATTGGCAACAAATCAATCAAAGTATTACTTTGAAAAATAAGTACACCATCGACCAGTTCCAGGCCCGGTGATGAGTTTTGGAGATGAACAATGTAACTCCTTAACGGATTGTCTTATATTAACCGTTAATCAGGATATTGGCTACTACTACTAGTTTCTTTCTTCACTATAATCAGCAACAAGAGAGTACGACAATTGATACGGTTTTTTCAAGAAATTCAGCAAATTTACAGAGCAGAACTTACGTTTCTCATTTTAGTTATCATAAACCTATAGTTACGTTTTAAATTACGATAAAGAAGTTGACTCAATAACTTCTTTGCGATGCTTGATGGAAATATGATGTAGATACTTTTTACTGCTTACTATAAATTACATTATCACTAATTACTAGTAAATTTTAATATGACATATTTATTTTAAGTTACCAGCCACAATCGTCAAATAAATTTTACTGCAACCGCGCGTAAAGGTTACTCGCATTCTTTTTTTTCTCTATGACTGCATCATTAAACCTGTTAGTAACAAAATAGGTAATCGTGAAATTTGATACAGATTTCATTCGCTTGTAACATATTTCAATGGTAACGGATTTTTGTCTTCGAAATGTGACTCTCGTTAAGTATAATTCAATAGAAAGTATGGTTGGGTCATATACAAGATTTGCTAAAATAGACTAAATGTGAAGATTTTTGTTAATAATCGCTATTTGTTTTTCAGGTTTTCAGAAGATAGGGTACAGTTAACGAGGAAACAATAATAGCACTAATTAGTTGGTTGTTCCGATTAATGTGATAAAGAGTAATAATAATAAATATTATCAACTATTGTAAAGAAATATTTTGATCTTTACTATCTTTTAATAAATCTTACGTACCATTAGTTACGAAATTTTGTGTATAACTACCATAGCTTTCAATCTTCAATTTCATGCTCTTCATATTTATATACATTCCCAAAAGATATGTCTCAATTAGTCTTATCATTTTTCTTTTGTCTTTAATAATTTCCTTTTTTCTTTGATTATAATAACCTATTTAATTTTTACTGTTTCACATACGTGAGTAATATAGAGTATAAATGAAAATATACTTGCGTTAACAGTAAAATAACAAAGTAGAGTACTCGTTATTAAACCATCATAACCATACAAATTACAATATGTTTGACAAATATGATAAATCAATTTCAGAACAAGGGAGATATGAAGAAAATGGCGGAAGTCGCTGCTCTTACGTTTGCTGAGCCAACAAAACAGTTAACATTATACGAAAGCAGGACAAAATCGGACAATTGATAAACATGTTAGACGGTGAGCATCTTATTGATTCCAATTCCTTAATAACATGAAGGGTTTGAACAAATCTCTTAGGCAGTAAAGTAACATATATTATTTACGATAAAATACATTAATGATTTACGTTTCTAGTAGGGTACCAGGGACCAACTAACATTCGAATCTCTGATGGATTAGAAATTTTAATTTTGTGGAGATTTAATTCAGAAATTATAATTAAACATTTAGTGGAAGTTCCAGCAAACTCCTGTTTTATCATCATTTTGAAAATTTAAAAATTTTATTCGTAATATTGGAATAACAATTTTTTACACAAATACCATTTGCTAAGATTTTTTCTTTCCATTTACAACTACATTTTCTCATCTAAATTCGCTGGAGCAGTTTTATATATATATATATATATATATATATATATATATATATATATATATATATACACACACACACACACATGTGTGTGTGTGTGTGCGCGTGTGCGCGTGCGTATGTTTTAATCTAATTATGTTAATCGTGGTCTTTCGTGTCATTAAACTATATATAATATGCTAGGAAATTGTTTATAGCAATCCATTTTACTTACAGAATCTCTGTTCAGCTACGTAAAAAAGAAGAACAACATGTATATAAAGAAATGGATGCGGTTTGTTAAGATGGAGGCTATCATTTACATCATGTTTATAATTCCGATGGTTTGCATGTGGATCGCTGTACCCATTCTAGATAAGACCGGCGATACTACTTTACCGCTGAAGATAGAGTTGCCACTAGACTTCAGTAACAAATACGCGTAAGTGACAGATGTTAAATTATTTTGAAACAAAGGCGAGAGCGAACTCGAAGCGAAGGGTTAAAACCCTTCGCTTCGAGTTCGCTCTCTTTCTTACATCTTGTAAATACAATATTTGTACAAATATTAATTTCTTTATCATAGAAGTTGAAAAAAAAAAATGGAACATTTTACAGATCAATTTAGGTAGCAGTCCTACTACTTTCCGGGACATGCCTGTAAGCCTTTTTTCGTGTAGAGTACAGCTGGATCATCTTTTTTCATCATACCTTTTCTTACTTCAAAGTGGGTATCTATGAATAATATTCCCAACGTTTGGATTAAAAAGATTCTAGGAAGCAGGGTGTATTTGAGGAAAGTTGTTTTTCTCCGAGAAAGTGCGAATTAGATTATTGTGATGGAGTTACCACATTTTTACAGTAGGTTTAACCTTTTACATCATCATCATTGCTGAGGTGATACATAACTATAAATAGTATTCTGTGACTGTCTGGTGTTTACTTACGATATTATTCCAAGTGAGTTGAAAAATACAGTTTTCTTACTTTGACTTTGCTGCGCACTTGCCTTGATTTTTTTAGCCGCTGGGATGACAGATATTTTCATCATGAAGGCTGAACTTT
The DNA here is from genome assembly GCA_039881145.1 of Druceiella hillmani. Classification (NCBI taxonomy): domain Eukaryota; kingdom Metazoa; phylum Arthropoda; class Insecta; order Lepidoptera; family Hepialidae; genus Druceiella; species Druceiella hillmani. Next base: position 3,713,100 of record JAYKKI010000105.1, on the reverse strand, counting down.
GGCGACGACTCATTTTCATCATTAAATTAATAGTTTAGAATTGAAAACGCACTGACCTCGAGAAAAGATTACAAAAATTGTGCAAAACACGGTCGGTCAACTATATTTCATATGAAAAGACTATTTCCCTAAATATTTCTAAAAGTTGCATGATCGTTAGAAGAATTCTACACAATCAACAAAATACTTTGAAGCAAATAAGTGTGAAAAACATGTAAGTTAATAAACGTATTTTTTCGTAGTTATTTGGGGTAATCTTCCATCAGCTCTTCATTTAAACTGGAACCTTTGGAATAGTTTCATAAATGCAACAAATTAACTTTCATAGGCTATTTAAAATTTTAAAAAAGAACAAACTTTGAAAATAATCTGACAAAATGAGAAGTGATTTATACCATCTCTTATATAAATCTTTACTTTACGGAATCTTGCACTCGGGTGAGGCTGCGAACCCCTTAGCATATTATTATTTTACTGTTTCTCATTATTATAAATATTCGTTGCCGAATTGTCTACTTACCGAAAATTCAAAATTCTTAGTTATAAAAAGACAGTCTGTCTGTGATCCAATGGAGTCTGAGCAATAAACTGCAGTGTCCCCTTTGTGGATGGTTACGAGTTGGGCGGAACTACCTTCTTCTATACTCCATCTATTTGGGGTCTCGGTGGAATTATGGGTCTCACATTTCACGATCTTTGAAACCTGTCAGGAGGCATACATGGTACTAGGATTTGCCTTGCAATATTCCCATGATTTTCATGACAGAGTATTGTGACTTTTTTTAATTTTGAAGTCCATAGTATCATTGAAACCAATGCAGTCATCTGGTTTCCGTAGAAAGTAACATATATACTTATGTCGGAGAATGTTTAATAGATTTTTACATAAAAAATGAACTTTCAAAAAGTTTAACAGATTTTTATATAAAAAATAAACGAGACCTCATTTTTTTCTTTCAAATTTTATAATGGGTATGATCGTATATAATTCACTTCAATCCCGGCGAGAATTGCTTTTGAACATGTATTTTTTTTAATTATTAAATATTACCCTGATAACCTGTCGGTTTTGGGTTTGGTGCAGCTTTATACTTCTGACTATTCCGTGAGAGGACGAAGTCATAGTTTATTTTATCTGACTAGAGCCCGCCTGGATATCCTGCAGCGTTCGCCAGTTTTTAATGCAGTAATGTTGATCAACGAGGTATTGCGAGAGGCGCCGAATCTCTACGAAAATCTGATATTTTTTTATTTCATTGATCGCATTAGGAACGAGATTACGGAGTTGCTTGGCTTTTCACCTTTTATAATTAATTAGTTCTACGTTTTATTTAAATTATTTTGCGTGTTTTTCTGTTTATTTAATTATTATCTATTATGTACGTTCTGCAAACGATTGTACTTTTAGTTCTTGAACCCCTCCAGCTATTTGGAGTAACCTGTTATTACAACACTGGTTGTTTATATATAAATAAATAAAAGAGAAATCTTAAACTACAGATTTCTTTTTAATTAGACAACAATGTTTGAAGTAGTTATATAAAATCATAGTTAACAAAACTCCATAGACTCAGAGCGATATATGCGACTAGGATATGGCAAAATATTATTGTTTTTCTGTTGACCACAAAATATTGCGAAGAAAATAGCCGCATACACCAGACCGTTTTGAGGCAAACAGGTTTTCAAGAACACTGTATTTGAACAGAGTAGGTTATTACTACAATCAAACAGGTTTATTCTTGTAGAAAGGCAAATCAAAGTTCGAAACTCGCGAGATACATCACATTCGTGACATGTTAACCTTATTATGACTAAAAGAAAAACATCCCGGCATCTAAATGAAATGAATATATGACTAATAGTAGCAATGCACTTTCGTAGTTAATATTTAATTTGATTAGCTAATTTTTATTGTACTGGATTCAAATAGAATTTCAAGAAGGTAATGAAGTTAGTTATAAAGTATCAAAAAATATTCAACATAAATAGTTAACGTAATAAAATCTAAACTTTACAAAGTCATATAATAATATCAGATATATCAGAACTGTCGCAGATATGCTTGTATGAATCTGCACATAAGTTAATATTGAATCGCTCATATTTCGATTAATGATTTATATCATTAATCGATTATTTCGCGGTAATTTATATTCAAATTATTATATTTTCTATGAAAGCCTTAGTTTATAAATATTCAATGATTTCATTAGAGGTGAGTTTCATTAGAGGTCAAATATTTTACCTGCCTCGACTCTAAAGTATAAATGTATTTGTTAATGAGAATGGAGTAGACACACTAGTTCAGAAGTATTTTTATTAAAAATTTAAGATATACACCGAAACAATGATATTTGTTTTGGCTTTAAGTGTCTGTTACACTTTGAAATAAACTTTTCCTGAAAAATAAACATGTGTAGTATAAATGTTAGTAAGTTTCTTGTATTTCTTATATTCTTACCGCATTAATTTCTATTTTATGCCATTATTTACAGATACATTATCGTATACTTGTGCCAGTTATTGACATTAGCAATCATCGCTTTATTAGGCACCAGCACGGACATGCTTATATTTGGTTTCACCTCATTGGCCTGCGCCCAGCTCGATGTGCTCTGTGCTGAGCTCTCATCATTAGGTTGCGACACATTAGGTACTAAGGATCTTTGAAATTATTTGCTAATTATATGCTTGATCGAAAATATTTAAGCTGCGATTATTCTTCTTTACATATGATGAAAGATTCAATAAAGTATATAATGCTAATTTAGTACTTTATCTAAATACGGAATTTAAAATTTACGAAAAATCTATATGAAAATCATACATTATTGTTTTGTTATTATTAAAACGATTTATCTGAAATCAGACAGAAATGAAAAATCTTCAAATTTTTTTTACAAAATGACAGCTACCTTCATAAGGCGTCGAATGGACAAATACATCAAATGTTTTATTAGTTTTTATTCTCTATTAGCGATTTGGCTACTTTATACATTTCTAGAACTTCGAGTTTTCTATCTTTAATATACACTCAGGACGGTGCCCTAAAATCTGTTTGATTAATATACATAGTTAGTAGTCACTAATATCTAAACAGGCCCTATTTATTTTTACATTTCCTCAAAATAAATTAATACCACCGTCTGGTGGAGTATTATATAATTACATATTTATGATGTTTATAAAAGAAATAGACGTCGCTACTTTATACATTTCTAGAACTTCGAGTTTTCTATCTTTGATTTCTTTCTTGCATTTAATCATTATTAAGCTTCTCAATGAATGCTTTTCTACCAACAGGTTCAGTGCCATAATGAATATATTTTAAATAATAACCCTGGACTGCATCAAAATTGACTTCTACTTGAAATTGCACTATATCTCTACTATTTGACCCCCTGAATCTAAATATAGAACTTAAAGTTAATAATTAGCTCTTATTATCCATTTATGGTATATTCAATATAATAGTGCTTAGCTTGGTAGATGTCACCTTTTATTATGAGATTTCAAAATATTTAGTGATGTACCCACATAAACGTTGTTATTATGCTTTCGTTTAATGTGCTGTTCATGTTTTGTTTGTTTGTTAAAATGCAAAATTTTATAAGCTATTTTATCATTTTCGAAAAATTTCTGTTGTGAAAACTACAATTTTGATTATGTCACGTAATTATGTAAATAGAGCAGACAATTTTGCTACACATGTGGTACCGTCAATTTAAGAAGCCAAAGGAGCCCAATAACCCAGCGTTTAGAAACAGCTTACTTTCATTATTTTACCACATTTTAGTTGTAGTATTTATTCTACTCATTCACTCAAGTGGCTTAACAAAAAGATACGTTCACTGCCTTTTGGTATTCCAATGATATGAAGGGAACTTTTGACTTTTGTTTTGTCATAATATAAATGGCTTAATGAATGCTTTGAAGATTGGATACAATCTACAGGAATGGAGGCTTTTCATAGACTCCTCAAAATTGAGTTTAAAAGCTGTTCTTCTCCACAACGGTAATACTTGACCTTCGATTTCGTTATGTCACTCGGTGTATGCCAAAGAAACGTATGAAATGTGAGGTCAATTTTGGGAGCTATTACATACTCAGAGCATCAATGGCAATTTTTTGGCGATTCGAAGGTCATAGTCGTGTTGTTGGGTCTGTAAATAGTCTACACCACATATTGTCGCTTTTTGTATTAATGAATAGTCGGGCTTGATCATTACATTACGTAAAAAAAGATTGGACTTCAATACCAAGCCTGTGTCCTGGAGAAAAGAACGTCAAACATCCTCTTCTAGTCGATTCTCAAAAAATTCTTCTACCACCATTACATATAAAATCGGGACTAATGAAAAACTTTGTTAAGGCTCCCAATAATGATAGATCAGCCTTCAAATACTTGTGAAGTACATTTCCGCGTCTAAGCGATGTCAAAATAAAAGAGGGAATCTTTATCGGACCTCAAATTTGAGAGCTTCTTAAGGACCAAAACTTTGATTCAGCTTTACAGGGCCTAGAAAAAGAGGCATGGGAATATTTTAGGGCAGTTGTTCATGGCTTTTTGGGCAAAAGGATATGTGAAAATTATGAAGAGCTTGTGAACAATCTCCTACAATAGTATTAGCTAATGGGTTACAATATGTCCCTAAAAATTCACTTTCTTTGCTCCTTGATTTTTTCTTCCTAAATGCGGTGATGTGAGTGATTAACATGGTAATCGATTTTACCAAGACATATCGATCATGGAAAAGAGATACCAAGGTCGATGGAATGCGCCAATATTAGCGGACTACTACTGGAACTTGACCAGAGATACTCTTGAATTGATTACAAAAGACAAACGAAAAAGAAGAGAAATTATTGAATAAAAAGGGTTAAATACTTTGGTAATATTTTTAAATTCTCAGTTTCATGTTAACAGTTTTAAAAAAGTATAGAATAAATCTTATTTTTTTAAATAAGTTTCAGTGACCTCAAATTAGTAAAAAAATATAGCGATAGTAAAAATATATTCGACTTTGTTTAGTCTGAGTCAATATTATTTTTACGGAAATTAAGGCCATTGTCCTTTGGGTTAACAAATAGCGTTTTGGTTTCATAAAGGTTTTTCCGTTTTGCAGAAGATCAACCTGAAATATCGCATAACGACCAATTGCGCAACTGCGTGCGCCACCACAACGGCATTAGGAAGTGAGTAATTTTGATCAATTCATTTTAATGGAACCCGATCAACTATAACATAAGCAGCCATTTCTCAAATTGCAAAGTTAATTAATAATTATATTTGTAATTTATAAGCGATTTAAGTTAACATTAATTTGTCAGAAATAAACGAAACAGTTTGCTATTACGTAATGTGAGTAAGCTAAAAAATTTATTAAAAATCTACTCAGCGTAGGGTTACCATACATCCTTTTCTTTCCGGACCTGTTCTATTTTTAAAACCGCCATGGACCGTTCGCGAGGATATTTTAAATGTGTGTGGGCTTTTCAAGAAAGCGATTTTTTACTATTAACGTGTCAATTTAATCCTTGGACTATTGAAAGAAACAAACAAAAGTTTATCTTAAATTGTTAAGATGAAATATAAGTTTGTAAATAGGTTACCTGGAATTTTAAGACTCGTAGTAGATTTAAAATCAGAAGTTTTAAAATCTTATATAGTCATCAAAATCTTATACACTCGTGTATTAAGATGTGCCCAATGAAAGTTTATTTTCACTCTTGATTTCATTTATAAAGTTAGTTACTATTAAGTTTAAGAGTCTAAATTAGGGACGTGGATTGGAATTGAATTGCATTATGCTTGTGCAACAGATGCAATTCGTAACTCTTATAAATCTTAAAAAAATATAAAAATATTTATATATAACGTATCAAATAGTTTTTATACGTACCTAATATTTTTTGTTTGTTGACGAAATACTTTTTCACAATTAAATGAAACTACGTGATGTAGTATTATTTCTGCTTTCTTTAATTTCTTTACCACGGCCTAGGTTTCGTTGTATTACAACATCTTCAGGTGGGATATTAGCAAAGATTAACTCTTAGTTACAACCAACAGCATTTATATGTTTCAAACACAAAAGCGGAAGCCTGGTTTGTGCGGATTTTTCCATTGCTTATGTTAGTGAGTTTATTGCAGGGGCGCAGTGTAGGTTTTATTATATTACCGAGAGTTATACAATATACCAGTATTTTAGTGAGAGTAATAAATTCAATTGTGTTATTATGAGAGGTTATACAATGCAAACTTTACGGTGTATGTAATAAAATTAAATGGAAGTTATTATCGGTAATATATTTATACAAAAGCAAGGGTATTTGAAAGTAAGGACAAGGTAATACACTAATTCTACATATCTCCGGTTTTGTGTATTCATATATTTATTTCTTTTAATTTTTTGTTTTTATTGTATATACTTATATTTATTAGTGCTGAAACAATTTCCAGGGAATGTAGTATCAATGTTGTATATTTATATTATATCTAGAAGATATTAAGAATGGGTGATGATATTATATTTAGTTGTTCATTTAATATATTAACCTTGGTATCTTTTTTATATCTGTTTATTTCTAATATTTCTAGGATATTAAGTTTATTACCTTTTGTATTTATTTGTAATATATAGGGGGCATTATCAGTATGGGGGTGATGGTTATTTTCAATGAGATGTTTAGCAAAGTGAGATGTGTCTGGTTTATTATTTCGCCAGCTGGCAAAGTGTTCTTTATATCTTATATTAAAATCTCTCCCTGTTTGACCTATGTATACACTATTACAGTTGTTACATTTAAGTTTATTAGAATAATTAAAGAAAGTAGAAATAATACTACGTCACGTAGTTTCATTTAATTGTGAATAATGAAGTTCTGCAAAATTAACGCATTATATATTCAATATTTAAAATGCTTTTTATTAGTTTTACATGAATGATTGAAAGTAACCTGTTTTATTTTAATTTAATATGGGCTTTAATAACTTGAGTCTCCAGTGTTACGGTCGAAATGACCGTGGTTTTTAATTTACCATTTCTAGTTTTCTAAAAGTTAGTATTGTAACCATAACTCAGAGCGACTTTTTAAAATCATGTATTAAGCAAAATTTTAGTTATTTTTGATACATAAGTATTTTTTTATTTAATTCATGAATAATCCACATCCAGGTGTGCAAAATATTTTGCCACGTAACTCAATTGATGATTCCTTTTTTTTCCTATCTAATATTGAACTTGTCTATACATATTAAAATTAAATGTTTTTATTACAGCTGACACAGCGTTGCTTATTATGATAGGGCTTTTGTAGAGTCGATAATTGTATAAAAAGAAAATATGTATAATTTTTACTGAAAATTTCATTGAATAGAAACAAAAGGCAATTAGATGTTTTGATCTTGGAAGAAATAAGTCAGAACTTAATGAAATTCTTTATATACTTAATGTACAAAAATGATGTTGATACGAAACACATGCTTCAGGCTCTGATAATAATTGTTCAATAATTGCCTTCAAATTAGTGAGGCGCAGCCTCAAATCTGTATGTTTAGTGATTTGCAGTCGATTTCTTTATTTCGTAAAAAGGCTGAAACCCGCGTTAAAATGGCTTTCCATGAGGTAAGAAGTGGGAAAATCTATCAACAACTTTCATCGATGTTCTATGATACAGGGTAAGCAACAGGTGTATCTTTCTGAAATCAGAACTGCTGATACCCAGCTGCGCCTTAGCTCCTTCGTTAGTGCTTATTATGATTAGTTATTCTTGTAATATGATATCTGATTTCTTAATATCATCATATGACTCAATGATCCATTGAGATATCTTCGTAGTGTTAACATCTTCGTATCTGGTTTTGAAATCTACGTCAAGATCTCATACTGGACGGTTGCTAATGACAAGTTCGGGAACTGGAAAAGTTAATTCTAGGACTCTTATTTATAATGTTTAATTAGAATATATCCGTACAAAGCTTTGATTTAAACAAGTCTGAACTACTATTCAATACGTATATATGCATGATGCGTTGCTTCTGGCAGGAAAAGTTGTAGAAAATTGTATACGAACAGAGCTCACCACAAACATCACAACTATAGTTATACCTCTGTGGTACACACAATTTGAGTTAAATGTATTGTGATTTAGGGAACATCTAGACGTTGATAGTGGGATTTGCTCACGTGAACCTCTATATCTTTGTCTCACCAACGTGTACCCACGGCAAGTCGAACCCAGGGGTTCATAGAACTTGGGAATCACTGTTCGACATGAATGTAAACTATTTTATTAATCATTAGATTTAATTGGTCTTGTTATTTATTTCTGAGTGAAATTATTGGATGCTTCCTTAATATTTTTTTTTATTATAGGTATGTAAAAGAAATCGAGAATATATTCAGTGGTACCATTTGCGTTCAGTTCGCAGCCAGCTCTCTGAAAATTTGCATCATCGCCTTCCAGCTTAGCTTGGTGAGCATTAAATAATCTTTACATTAAAAATACACAAACTCGAATCTTACCTTGGTAAAGTAATTTTTTAAGGTGTATAAAATTATATGACTACAGTATCGAACGATCGGTCACCACAATATCACTTAGGTCTATTTCAAAAAAATTATTAGTTTCGAGTAGAACATGTAGAGTTCTGAACATTTATGTTTATGTAGTGTTTATATTAAACTATTTACAAATACTAATAATATTTTCACTATATATTTGATATTGTTTTACGTGAATAAGAAAAATTATAGTGGATTTCTGAAAAACTGAGGATTTGACATTGGTTCGAATTCACCGGCAAATTTCCAGTAATCGTCCGCTTTCTTAATTCTTGACTTGATCAGTTTTCGAGTTTGCGATCGAAAATTGATAATCTCATTTTTATAATCAATTTTATTGAAAAGCTAATTAAATAAATGTAAGATAATTCTCTGTTTTTAAAAATAAACAAATTATCAATATTGTTAAGATCAGTATTATTAAATATATAGTAAATTGATCTTAAAATAAATAGCTTTGTTTTTCTTATTTTTCCATGTATCAAACCCGTACCTTCAGAACTGGTGTGGTTAGTCTGACAACACAAGTCTGATAATAAAAATTCCATTTATAGACTTCCGTAGTGAAATAAGGAAATCATACATCCGTCCGGCCGTCTATTATAATCTTACAGTTTCTAAAGTTTTAGACCCACATTTATTAAATATTCGAGCTTGCTTCAGATGCTGCAGATTTCTTCAGCATCTAGACCATCTAGTGAATAAGAAAACATAAATACTATATTTCAGTTAGTATATATCAAAAATCTCTCACTACATGTAAAATGGAGCGAACTACTTTTTTCACCCACTACACCAAGAATCAAATCCGTTATTCCATTTTTATTTTCTATTTTTATGGCTCGTTTTGGAAACATTACGCTTGACAGTGAGGTACCGTGTGTACCTCCAATATAATTATACAACATTTATTTGAACCTAAAAAAATCTCATTATAAATCATCATTTCATTATAAGTTTTGATTCAAATTATTTCGGTTGATTTGTATTTTTAATTACAAGAGGTGAAAATATACTCAGCTGTTGAACGCTTCTTTATGCGTGTCCCAACGTGTTCTTTTACCTTTTAAACACGTAACCCTAACAAATGTACATTTATTATATAAACCCAGTAATAACTGAAAATATGTTATTTATTTATATAAGATTACCTTCGTCCCAGAGACAGTTACTTCAAAAAACATAAAAAAATCTGCAAATATGAAATTTTGTTAGTATGAAAAAAATATGAAATTTTGTGTGTTTTGAATAAAGTTTAAGTCCCGGAAACAATCGAGATGAAATTGTATTAAATCTATTAAATATTAAATCTGTTCTCATTAAATTATCTCTTTTTAATTTGCAGGAATCCATTAACTTTCAATTTGTATCGATGGTACTGTATTTGACCATAACCATAATACAGTTATTTCTTTACTGCAATCACGGCAACGATATCATTTTAAAGGTATATTTATAATGTTATTTTTGAAATGTACATAAATTAGATTATTGTGCAAAAAAGTAGCTACCTAATTTTTACCATAAAAACTATTCATAAGAAATAAATTGAATATACAGAAAATCAGGACTGAAAAAGAAATTGGTAAAAAAACTAAAAATTAGGACATGGAAGAACATATTTTCCATCACTCACAACTTTATTTTTGAAGACTTTATTTTCTAGTATTAAAATTTATTACAATTTTTTGCAGCTATTTAAATAAACGAGTCAACAAAAAAACACTAAAAACTCTGAAAAAAGGTACTGAAAAATAAAAGCTGAAAGTCAAACTTTCGAATGCCACCAAATAAATGGGACAAAATATTATCACTAGATTGTAAAGTTATGTTATAAATTTTAATGGAAAACATCCAAAGTATTTTAAAGCAGACATTTCAGGCTTCGAAGATACAGTACTTCGAAATTATGGGCTCTGAAATGTTTAACTCAATGCGATGAATATGACAAAGTTTATAGGCAAACAAATTTTTAATAATAAGAAATTATGTAAGAAGATTTTAAGTTGCAATTAATCCTTTTCTTATTTTTGAACTTTGTTTGCTTGTTAACCTAGTTGCCTTGGAAAATGAGACTATAATATAAGAAAAAGCTGCATTTTTACAAATTGTTTTTTAATCAATAGTAAAAAAACCGTGACTGATCGCGTAATAAATAAAAGTGAGGAACAAGGAAATCAGTCGAAACAAATGTTGAAGTAAAATATAACTGTGACAATGAATCCATTGTGACAAAGACAGCAAATTAAATAAAATCTTTTAAAACATCAGTAAAGAAAAAGAAACATTGGAGAAAAATAGGCAAAATGTGATTAAAATAATTTGTGAAAATGTTTAAGTGTCTTGATAATTAATTTTCTTCAAGTACGTTCACGTCCTTTTTTTAAAGATTTAGTAAGCTGCAATGATCTATGATATTGCATATACGGTTGTCCAAAACTTTATACAAGTTCCTTTTTCTCGGGGCACAGTTTTTTTCCCTGGGTGCATACGTTGAAAATATTTACGAACTATTATATATTATACAGTGTGTCTGTAATATATAAATATTTACAGACATCTGTATAATCTTTTGAAAGTTTGAAACTGTTATAAATGTGGATGTCAAATTTTTTTGTTAACGGCCTGATCTGGTTTTGTAGAAATATTTCCTTTTCAGTAATTTTATTAATCTGTTTTTTTATGTGAAGGACTTCTGCTCTGTGAAATTAATTTTAAATGTTTAAAATGGTCAACGCCCGTTGCAGAGCTTACGTATAGTTGATGCGGCGTATGAATGCCCTTGGTATAATAAAGATCCGGAATTTAAGCAGAGTCTACGCATCGTGATGGAACGAGCTAAGCGACCCCTGCAAATCGCCGCCGCCAACGTATTCACACTCCATTTGCAGACATTCACCGCGGTGAGTGTTTTAGGACTTTTTATTTTATAAGAAATCTTCATCTAAAATGACTTAGCAAAGTACTGAATCACCAGTACACTATGTTTTTCTGTATATTAAATAATGTTAGTATCGTTCGTTTATAGCCAAATAGGATGAAGCTAAATTAACAAAAAAAATATTCACAGCGTCTCTTTGATGGTATCGCACGAGGATCTACGTGCGTGAACTACATAAAGGACGGTTAACGCTTGCTTTGACATTAAAATATTGCATTTATAGAACAGATAAGAAAATGATTGATATAATCGTCTTATTGTATTCTATGATAGCCATAGAAGCCAGTTTGATATACCAATATACACCAATATAAAGAGTTAAGGGTATATTATTTCTGTTAGCATAAGTATGCAAAATATGAATATTATTTTTAACATGTGAACATATTGCCTATTATATCTTTCATAGGCGTTATAATATAGTTAATATATCATAAACAATGACATTTACAGTCGTAGCAATAGTTTTCTGAGAAAGCTCTAGTATAGTGCTTTCTGTGGAGGGACACTTTTACTATCTAGCATGAACGACTGAAAAAAATGTTTTGGAATCTTATTAACTAGCTCTTTTAACTGATATTCCACACCGCAAATGAAATAAAAAAAATTAGCGTACTTTGCCTCACAAAAATTTCTCCATTGATATTGAGAACCTTAATATCTCTAGAATCTTCAATAATAAACTTCATCTTTTAAAACAATATTTACAAATTGTTTTATTACTTTATTTTGGCTCGTAAACTTTATTATTAGCTTATAATTTCAAGTTTTTATGTCAAACGATTTCAAAGAAATGCATATTCAACCATATCTCTAGATGCTTACATAAATTCTAGAAAAAAGTATTTTTTTTAGAATTTGTTAACACAGTATAAACAATTATTTGCTTACTTCGTTCGGATTCATAAATTTCACCATGGGCCAAATTTCAAACTTCTTCTTCAAAAGTTTTAGAGGAAAATGGCTATAATAGAAGAATAGAAATTAGCAGTGTTAATTTACCGATTTCCCACAGTTCCTTACGAAAAACTCGAGATTAATATTTTAAATATTGAAGCAAAAAAACAAGTCGGTTAATATTCATCAAGTTTCTTCCACCCAGAAATCAATAAATATATAAGAAAAAATTAGTATGACTGAATATTTTTGCCGTGACTATTTCCTTTTGCGATAAGAAGCATGGATTTTTGAAGGCTAATGTAGCTTTAAATTTTATTGGTATTTTTTTCTTCACAATATCTTTAATAACCTTTTTCAGATCCTGCGTTCATCATACTAATACTACGCGGTACTGAAATGCGTCCATGAAGTTCAACAATAAACATTTCGATTTTGATTAATACTTGATATCACCAGGCACCCGAGCACTAGAAGCACACTGAATGGCCGTCCTTGCAAACACATATCAGCTACTAATTTATATAAGTTTATGAATTTTTCAAGCAATTTTATTTCTAAATGTGCAGTATTTTTGTATGACTATTTATTAATTCCAGGTGATACACGATAGCACCTAATATTCTTCCTTAACACATACAATTTTTAATTGTTATAACTTAAAACTGCAAAAGAAATGGAATGGTGTATGAAAGTATTTTGTTCGGCATTTTTCTTTAAATAATACAATGATCATTCCTTAAATGAATATATTATATATTTTGCTGGGGAAATCCCAAAAATGCTATGTATTCCCAAAAAGAAACGCTCATCAGTTTAATATATAACGGTTTATGTGATTTTATTGCACGTATAATTAGATGTATTACAAGGTATAATTACAAATAAGTTCCTTTTTCTCTTAGAAGAAACAGAGTTTTGAAAATTATAGTAATTAAAGAGGTATCAAAGTGTAGAATTTAATAATTTCACAAATTATTATTACAATAGCAATAGCTATTGTAAATGTAAAAATATGTTGTGTTTCATAAATTATGTTTATGCACAATGTTGTACGGTGATATTTTGCTTTTGAATTATATGCTTATTTTGACTCATAAAAATATTTATTTTATTTTCAAATTCTGCTCATCTTACTTGCAAAGTTCATTAAAAAATTATAACAGATCATAGGATTATTAAAATAGTGGATAGTTTAATCTGATTTACCAACTAACCTTCAAACTACTATCTTGAGTTTGCGAGAATTAATTTACTGTGTGTCAGGCAATATTTTCTGTCCGTGCGTTCATCTGTCCATCAGGGGCTTTTAACTTCTTATTGAAATAAGACAGTACTGAAAAACAACCAATAACATGTCTATATACTCTTTTGGATATAAAGTATCTAAGTAGTCAAAATAAACAAAAATTATATTTCGTTTGGACTTCCGTAAATGTACAGGGCGGGCGACAGAAAAATTATTTTCCGCATCAGTATCGTATGTTTCAGCGAATCAGAAAGAATGCGAAATTGTTATTTTAAAATACAATAACAAACACGTATTACATCGAATTATATTCAAGTTATCCGAAGGAGCCGAGTTTTGCGGTAAGAATTAAGCAATAGGTTTATGCAAATTGAAATATCTTATTAATACTTTAGATTAAATTTGAATTAAATGTTTAAAAAAAGGGAAGGTGCGTCCAAAGTAGTTTTCACTTCAATAAAAATATTTAAAATAAAACCCTTTTTATTTGTTTTTACTGACGACTGTTTAATAACCATAATTATAGTCATAAATTATAATTTATGATACTCCCGTATGATGGCTGTGCGTAATAATAATGAAGTTTTTCTAAAATAAAATGTCATTATTTCACGAAACACATTTGTGATTTACGAACTATACGAGTGTTGAATAAAAAGATGGAAGGTCTCCTAAAGAATTCAATTACGTGCCAAGAATAATACAGGAATCATGTCGACAATTGAATATCAGAATTTTTTGAAAATTCTGCATTCCCTTTATAAATTAAATATAAAAATATTTTGTATGTAAAAGGATTAGAAAAAGGATCGATAGATTGACAAATAGATAAATTATTCTGATATTAAAAGTTTTCTAAATCCCTTTAATTTAAATGTAAAAGTACAAAATTTCGTCTATGAAAAATAAGAAATTCGAGTTAAAATATATATTTTCAAAATGTCATGTTTTATTTTCCTAAGTAGGTAAAAAGTACTAGTCTTATATTCAATGAAATGTAACAATGTTGTAAACAAAATAAACTAAAATCCATTAAAAAAATTAATTTTGCGTGTTGGCGCGTTTTTTTCTGCAAATTTGATCAGTGAAACTGGTTGAAACGGTATCCTTTTTTTTATTTTCAAAGCCTTAACATAACAATGAGATCAATTAATCCTAATAGTTGATTTGTGGTTAACATATTGGTTTTAATGTCTTCCTTTTATAGCATATAATCTGAGTTTGAAATTATGTTAGCGCTAAAATATGAGATTGATCATAAGTGAAATTAAATATTGCTTAATAAGTGATCGTTCGATGTGAATTTTTCAATTTATGTTTGTGTTTGACTCTACCTAGAAATGAAATCCAACATAGACAGGAATGTACGAATTATTTGTTTTCTAACTTTGGGTTGAAAATGATGATGGATTAATAAAATATCCTAGGATAAATATATTTAGTACAGAGATAATTAATTTACCTAGCCTGATTTAATTGTATATCCTCAAAGTGTATCTGAAGTTTAATTTTCCGCAAAATATCTAGTTGACTCCTCATCTTGGCGATGAACTTGGCCTTCTATTTATTGATTGTCTTAGGTAAATATATCCGTTAACTGGAGAAGCAATTTCTTGATTATTTGGTAAAGTCGATTTTTTAAATTAACAACGCTATACAATCATAACAATGAGTCACAGAATCTACTTTTGGAAGTTCCATTATGGAGTATTCCAACAAAATTCAAGATAGAATTTGAAAGATTCTTAAACTGTGTCTACTTATCCTTCATGATCTCGAATCTTTACGCATTACGCCTTTCAGACTTTGTTGAATCCTAAAAATCAATATATGTTATCTCAAAAATACTAAGTTACAAAATAACTTCTGTTGTCTGCATTCTAAGATAAAGTTCGTTATTTTTTATAATTGAGGTAAGAAACTATGGGGAGAGTAGCGAATATATTTTATATGAAAACCTGGCTTCCTGCTAAAATGTGTGAAGAGGAGAGACAAAACATAAAGTCGTGTAAGAAAATCAATAAAATCAGCATTTATACAATAAAGTATCCAGTTGAAGAAGAGAGATCCCAATTCAATAATTTGTGCCACTTGTATTATCGTCTTTTTTTGTTTTATTTCCATCCTTTTTTTAAATACGTTATCGTGGCAAATCGTAAATATAAATTAAATAATCTATATATATATAAATATATATATATATATATATATATATATATAAGAGAGTTAACAGTCAATGATTTATTTAATAACAGATCTCTGAAACTATAGGACGTACGGTAAGGATTTGAAATTTGGCATGTATTTTCCTTGCGTGATGGAGAAACCTACTTAAATAAACCCCTAGTGAAGTGAGTGGGGGTGGGTTGATGGAATAAGTCGATGGCACTATTTCCGGACCTGTAAAGCATATAAACTTCAAATTTGGCATTTATTTTCCTTACCTAACATTGAAACCCAATAAGAACAGATTTCACCGAAATTTAATCCCAAGGGGGTGAGTGAGGATGGGTTGGTAGAATAAGTCGGTGCATTATCCCTAAGTAACGTAGACACCAACTCAAGACGGATTTTACGAGAATAAAGGGAGGAGTCTGTGGCACAATCTCTTCACATATAAGATCTGCAAACTTGAAACTGCCATACTCCTACATCCTTACGCGACATAGGCGCCTGCTAATAAAAAAAATTACAAATAAAACTCCGAGAATGTGCTTCATTATTGGCAAAGTCCAGCTCTTTATTATTGTACCATACGCTGAATCATTACACAGTTATCTGCTTTAAAATGACACCTTTGGGAGCCAGAGAGATAAGTGAGGGCTCTATGCCAACCTTCAAAGTGAAAGTCTACCACAGAAAAATGAACTTTACGGCTTGGCGTTATCAACAGCCTTCATTCCTTCAGATGAACTTTGTTGGCGATGATAAACGTGAGAGTGGAATTTGTTTTAGAATTGATCCTTTCTCTAAGCCAGAATTCATCAGATAAGTGCAGAATATGTCGCGTGAACACAAAAACTGTAGTCTTCTTTTTAAGGCTTCCTTTGATTCAGTTTCTAAGGGCCAGAGAGAGTTCCAGGTAGTGATTAACGCTGATAAGAAACCCTCTGGAGAAAATAAAGGTGATTATAGTGCTTCCAATATTAAAGAAGTAACAGTTCTCATTATGGAACAGGATTTAAAGAAAAGAGAGATATTGTTCAATAGAGACAATGTGATATTGAAAAATGGTGGTGAAAAATGGTATCTTCAGTAACCACCATTCAAAAATGGTGGTTATTGAAGATTTCCAGATATCTTTCTTCTCGTATATCCATTATTTCATTAAAGTTAGCAGTCAGATTATTAGTAGTCATTATAGTTAGTATATCTTTTGAAATACGTAGTATACGTAATAATATAATATCACGTCATGTGTGAATATTAAAAAGTATGCCAAAATAGAGCATTCCTCCCTCCCTTATTTAAGAAACGCTGACACAAACATAATAAAGAAAAGTAGAGTTGATAAAAGTTAACTAGAGCGATCGTTCTAACCTTTATAATTATTTAAATATACATCATGACTTTAAGCCTAAGAAATATATATTAGCCTGTATATTTACGTTGTGAAAAATAAATATTTGTAAATAGGTTAACAGAAGGAACATGTTTCTCGAAATATTTATGATGGTCTAATGTATAAAATCCTCCTGGAGCTAGTTCTCCTTGTGTTCGACAATTTTTCCTTTTTATTTTTAGGCTTCGTTTCAGAATATAGCTATAAAATAATGTGCAATTTCCTACACCATGATATTGATATATGGAATGCGAAGCTAAATTTCTTATTACTTGCCTGTTTTTCGTGACATGTAGCACAAAAGACCAGCCACCATTTTGGACACGAACTACGTTAGGTGTTAGATTCTTATTTATTTTCACCATGTAAATATTAAATTTATCACCTAGTATATTTTCATGTACATCATCAGAGATATAACAAATATATATTTTAAAATACAAAATTATATTTGCAGTTCATTTAAGTAACTAGAATGGAATTTTGATGAAATTTTTACGCACCCAACAGCATATAATAATTTGGTTGACTATTACTTGAAAACTAATAGAGCTCACATAGTTGTGACAAATTTAAATTTCTTCATGTATGTTACTATTACGAACACTTTTTACTTAATCAAAGATATCGATTTAGCTAACAGGGGTGGGGACACGTAATTCTAACAAATATGACCAATTTAAAACTTAATATTTCGTAGGCAGATACATCTATCGAAAAAAATATTCATGATTGTTTCTCAATATTTTTGAAAGACACATTTAACGACAGCCTACATACCATAATGAGGTGGTATACGAAAAAAATTGTCCTCACTTTACATGTAGGGTAGGTATCCTAAAATATTTTTTTAAACGATTTTCTTTTGTAAATTTGTAAGCGTTATAAATAAATAAAGCCATGCCAAATGTCAGTTTTATGGTACTAGTTGTCTGCGCAGTAAACTTATAACATATAGATGGACAGACGGACAGATGGATATAGCGAAAATATAACGATTCCTTGTTTTTTCCCAGAATTTTAAAAACGAAATATTCTTCGCTGATTTTTATTGCAAATCTAAAATATTCCATTACGTTCAATTTAAGACACGTCTGATTTTGGTAAACCATGCAAAGGGAACTTTCCGTAACTTTTAAATCTCGTCAACATTTGAAGAAATCTCAGGTGAGGATTTCCGTCTCTCGTAGTCTGATTAAAAATTAATCCTTAACACTGTCTTTTTCGCCTTATACTAATTAAATCTTAATTTCATTACGTGATATGAATTTTAAAATTATTAATTAGAACTACCTACTATAAATTTAATTTCAATAGGTTTGAAGGTTAACAAAGAAAAAAATTCAGGCGCTTTAACTTTGGCTTCGTTCTCGAAGCCCAACTCGTCTACCAGTCACCCATCATTAAATTAATTGGAATACGGAAAATATTGGTTATTTCCTCTTTTAGTGCCCTCAATTGGCCATTTTATTTTAGCGCTTGAAATATAGAGCTATCACCCTATTATAAAAAACTTTCAACGAGTTACTTTTAATTTTGTTTATAAACTTAATTATCGACAGGGCCTTTGTTTATTTTAACACTACCTCGTCTCATTTTAGCTCTACATTGAACACCAATGTTTGCGGTCCTCGCTCACTTATCATGTGAGTAGTTCGCGCCTTTTTTATATTTGTTACTGCGGTCCTCGCTCATTTATCGTATCAGTAGCTCGAGCGATTTATTTATTTGTTTTTTGCGATCCTAGCACTCTTATTACCAGATAAGATAGTCGCGCCCATTCAATATTTGTAGTGATCCCAGCGCACTTTAAAAAGCCGCTTACGCTTTAATTACATTATTATACTTACTCTGACTTTGTATACTTTTTTATTGCTAAGATCAATTTGGAATTTACGTAAATTTGATTATAAAGCACAGGTCATCACAGTATTTTTCGTAGCCTCTCGATTCCACAATGTAATTATATCATTTGGTCCTATTTGAATGCTTTTCTTTTTATATTTTTAACTATGTATCTGTCTCTCGGTAGACATTTTTCAATAATATATTTGTTCCATTGTATCGTGAATTCATTTTATCCAAACGCACTTGCTGCCTTTAAACGAAAACAACATCGCCTTCCCTTATTAGAATATTGTTGCGCCACATTCTATTAAACCTTTGTTTTTTTAGGGAACTTTTTCTTAATTTCTCTTCGACATTAATTCGTAACTATTGTATGTCAATGTTGGGTTCAATCTCGAGAAGTTCATTATATAATTGACTTATAGTAGGTACTTCAGAACGCATTCCACTGAGTAGTTATATTGGGATAAAACCGATAATTTCTTGAATAGAATTATTTATAGTCAGCTGTATTTTGTACAGTACGCTCATCTATACTGACCCGCGACTTACCTCGCAAGCTAATAGATTTAACACGGTGGCAATATATCGTTCAGCCTACCCGTTAGATCTATTTGCTCCGGTTGCGATAAAATGTACTTCAATATTTATTCGTTTTAAAAGTTTTTTTATTTGTCCACTAAAAAGTTTGTTCCTTTTTGTGTTATAATTTGTTTCGTGGTGCCGAACAAACTGAGTTAAGGTTCAATCAATGGCTTTACTAGTTCGGAATCAACTAAGTTTCCAATGACATAGGGCTGCCAAAGGTACATAATATTTTAATTTTCTTACTTGACTTTACCAGATACTCTCATCATATATACCATATATTACTCTGTACCATTTAAAGCTATAAGGATTCTTTTGAATTCTCCTCATCATATCAGTCTCTTCTTTATATTGTTTTTGAGTTGCTATTAACCATGTAATTTAATCATTTACTAGTACTTCATTAGTTTCGTTTTACGGCGGATTTCTAGTAAGAAAATAGACATGTTTTATACTACTGCCATTCCTATAATCAATTTTGAAGGTAAAGACTTTTATGTATGTAATAAGTCTCGTTTGGTGGAAGTTGGTTTTACAGCGTGGCAATCCGTAATCAATTTGAACTATATTCCCAATAAGTACTCAAATATTTCAGTACGTTTACTATAGCTATTTACTCTAACTCACAGTTGTGGTATTTTGACTCATCCCGCGAGGCTTCTTTACTGTAGTGGGGCAACATTAAAATCTTTATTGTGTCTTTGGAATAAAATTGCATCAAATCCAAGGCTACTTGCATCAGTGTGTAATTTCGTTTCAGGATCTGGGTCGAAAACGAATAATAGGGGATGGGAAGAAAGTACACCAGTTGTATATTTTCTTGCTTTTTCACATTCTCTTGAACAAGCAAAGTTTGTGTTTTTTCACGAAAGACCGGTTATAAATGCAGTTTTTATTGCAATTTTTTTTGTGTATTTTCGAAAATATCCAGCAAGTCCCATCAGTTATCTCACTCATTTAATATTTCGCGGTACGGGGGAATTGAGTGCCTCTATTTTGGTTCCCCGAAGTTGAATTTCTTCTATGGAAATTATTCTTCCTACATATTTAATTTCAGTTTGTAGAAATTTACATTTTTTAAGTTTAATGTAAATCCTGCATCATATAACGCTTTCAGCATCCGACTAAGCCTCTGTAATCCTTCTTCTTTACTGATCAAAAATGTAATTACGTCATGGATGTAAACTAGGATATAGTATTACTCAAACCTCCCAACGCTTTATTTGTCACTCATTGAAAATTATTGGGTTCATTACAGATACAAGGAAAGATAAAGGAGGCTCGTAACCACTCATAATGCCTATCAGGTGTTACAAAAGCAGTCTTTTCCGCAGATGTCTCTCGTTCAATAGGAATTCCAGATAAACCTGATGCCATATCCAGTGTACTGAAGTAACGAGCTTTTCCTAATCTGTTTAATTGGTCCTCAATTAATAGCAGATAATAAGTATCTTTAATTGTTATTCTATTTAAAACTAGGTAACCTACACATATTCTGTCACTTGAGTCCTTTTTTTCTAACTAAAATAACTGGTGACGCATAAGGTGAAGTTTATTCTCATATAATGTTATTATTTAAAAGTTTCGTTTTAATAGCCCTCACTTTTTCTCGCTCCGAGACTGACATTCGATATGGATTATAATTAACGCGTATAATTATCGTAGTCCGAATATCCATTGCGCCAGAATTGGTCTCACGAATATTATTGTTCGAAGCGATAAGACTCGAATATTTGTTGAGCATTTCTCATAGCTCCACCTGAATTATTTTAAGCATTTGTTATTATTTTTTCTACGTTATAAACATCCGTTAATTATGGGTTAACGTTCGCCTTTTAAGTGCCATTCGAAAAGAAATTATAAAGATAATATATACTAAAGAGCGCCACTTCAAACACTCATTCAATTAATCATGTGTAATTCGGCAAAATTTAATTTTTTTTAATTTCAACTTTAATTATTTTATAAACTAGGGGAGTTTATAAAATAATTAAAGTTGAAATTTTGTATGTAATCATAATTATTTGTAAATTACCATCCTGTAACAATAAAGCGAAATGTCAGTTTGGCAACGTGGCACGCCTATTATGAACTGTCAAGTGTCAAAATTATATATCATTTATTCATTTGAAAAAGAAA
This sequence comes from Druceiella hillmani, assembly GCA_039881145.1. Taxonomy (NCBI): domain Eukaryota; kingdom Metazoa; phylum Arthropoda; class Insecta; order Lepidoptera; family Hepialidae; genus Druceiella; species Druceiella hillmani. Next base: position 3,691,306 of record JAYKKI010000105.1, on the reverse strand, counting down.
AAAAATCAGAAACCAGGCTGATACAGTAATTTTGTTTTAAAATGTATTTACACTTACCTAAATTTTAAGTTCAAAGTGTCTTCCCCGTACTTCAACGCACTATCGCAGCCGACGACAATCATTGGCATAAACTCGTCTCATCAAGTCCAGGTCCTTTTGAATGGGCCGTCGTATTATATTGAACGCCTGTATAATCCAATTTTTTATTTCGACTTCATATTGCAATTCCTTGCGGAATACAATTTGTTTCACCAAACCCCATAAAAATATCTAGGGGTGTTAGGTCGGCGAGCACACATGTTACTATATGGGACCGAACCTGCCTATCTATTGCTTACCAAACAATTTTTGAAGGCGGTTCCTGATTTCAGACGCAGTGTGGGCTAGAGCGCCATTATACTCAAACCATGTATGGTGGCGAGATATATTTCGTACTATGGCTAGCGGAATACTGTCTAAATATCAGCGCAGTAGACCGTTGAGCAACGCCAGATATATTTGGCGATTTAAAGTGCCGTTGATAAAAATGGAGCTAATGATCGTATTGCCGTGTCTACTAACCCACTATTGATGGTCCATCTTGTTTTATGAGATAACTGGCATGAGACATAAAGACCTTTCTGCGAGCAGTTGTGATAAATCCGTCGATTCTACCATGAGTTTCTTGTAAATACGCTTTCATCAGACCAAATAAAATTTTCGAATTAACGAGGATTTTCACTACACATTTATAAGGTTTATTCAGCGTAATTTATTCTACGCACGTAATATGTCGTTTCTAATGCTTGTGTTTTTCCAATAGCGTACGGATATTGGTTGCCTTTTTTAATTTTGTGTACTGAACTATACTTAAGTTAAATATACAGCGTTTGGTACTCGAATGTGGCACCCTTCTAAAAGTACTTAACACATTTTATTCCGTATTTATAGATCTTGTTGGAGAAGTACCACATGATTTCTCCGGAATGATGGGCCTATTTTCACGTATTATTTTGATGGCATTGCTAATTTCTTGACATTTATTCGGTTGACGCCGATTCGAATAGCGTCCAGCATACCTTCTAAAAAAGAATATCGTTGAGTCCACTTACTCAATGCTACAATTATTATAAATAATTAACAAAAATCAGTCACGCGTATTCAACACAAATCAACTGACATTTCGCATAACTAATTACCTCTTCAAAAATATTCAAACATTCTGTTTCGTCGTAGAAATTTGTGAGGGTTGCCATATTAAATAATAAATAATCCAGGAAGTTTTACTTTCATATCGCAATTAAAATAATAGTAATATTATACATAAGAAGCAAGTAATAATTCATCTAAATGACAAAGAAAAAAATATCGAATTAATAGTTATTCCGATAAGTTTATTTTGAAACTCGATTTTAACATTTTTTGTAATGTTAAATGTTTGAGCGAATTATGGATGGATGCTAAACATTTTCACATGTAAATAAATTTGATTTATGAATTGTAAACAAGCTAGACCTTAAAATTAAATTCTTTTATCTTTTTCTTGTTTTAACCTTTTTTTGCAAAACGATGCAAAGGAAAGGGATTACTATCAAGAAAACTCAAATTCGCCATCGATCGCTAAGAAGAGTAATGATGCATCATTACTCTCTACATCATCATATTGCCACTTTTCTTACATTTATCGAAATATAAGATATAGTTTGATGCATTTTCATGTTAATGATTTATGACAATTTTTAAATTTCAGAAAAAAAGTGGAACGATTTAAAAAAATGGGTGTATTGCAGTCTATCCGTGAAGTAATATTACGGATTGAAGTGGCGCCCTTTGGTTAATTTACATAAGTATATATTTAAATATTTTTAAGTAAGTCTATCCATGAGCGTTACTTATAACGTGAGTTTTGACAAGTTTATTTTTATAAAGCCATATTTAATAAATGATAGCTGTTTTGATATCTGCCTCTATGTGTAATAATAGTATATTTTGAATTAAAATGGCTAAATTAAAAGGGTTGGAAAGTGTTATGATAGTTTGATTGGGGATAGAAAGCGGTGAACACTATTCCACGGAGCGTTGGCTTATAAAGAAGCATTTGGGGCTATTGATGTTATAGATGGTATAGTGACTCATCTATAATGCATAGTGCACTCCAATAGTTTAGAAAGAATATGGTACTTCCACAGTTCTCAAAGTCATGCTGAAGCGGAAGAGATATTGAATTAGGTGTAGTGAAGAAAACACTCAAATTTTTATTCTGTATGGGAGAATTAATTCAAAAGGTTTTAGAAATATCAATCTATTAAAAGAGGTTTGTAGTATTTAGATATACAATTCTGTTCCATTTCATTTAAAAACACTCCCATCCTGAATATATCTAATGGAATACTAAAACTGGAACATAGCTGAAACTATTAATCTGTAGTCAACGAAAATATATCCAGGTTCCATTGTACTCTATTCTCATACTTATGATAATTTTATCCCCAGGGGGAATAAACCGTGGAAAGTGCTTTTCATGTTAAAAGCGCTTTTCGCCTTTAATATTTTATTTTATAGTAATATTATGCACCTACATCTTTATATCTTTACTATATCTTCTATATTTTTTTATATCTTCAAGTGGGTAACTTGAAGAGATCTCTTCAAATTGCCCACTTGAAGATGTTGTCGTACAATAAAACCTAGGTTATGGTTAATAATTTAAATGAAGTAGATATAATACTACATTACGTAGTTTCATTTATTATGAATTTCAAAAAATTAACACCAAATATATTCAATACTTGACATAGTCGCTTTGAATTATTTTGAAATATTGTTATAAAATAAGTAATTACAAATCAATTTTGTTAACTATTGCAAACTTAGAAATAAAGTAACGCTTGTTTTTTTTAACTAAGAGTTATTCTCATAAACCATTGACTGACGTTAACTGACAGAAGGGAAATTATTACATTTTTGGCCTTAAAAATTCAGTAATAATAATAACACACACTAAACGTTTTATTTTTAAAATTTGTTAGCGACCTTATAATATTCTAATTATCAAGGTTTTAACATAATCCTCCTTTGAAACTATTTTGAATATATTTTGATAAAGATACTTTTTTTATTTCAACGATAGTTTCATGATTTTGTTCGTGGTACGCATAAGAAATGTGTACTATTTCTAATAATGTGGGAAAGATTTATCTTTGAAACTAATAATATTTGTATTTCATTCAATGAAAAATCTTTCCCGGTAATGGAAAATTTTGAATTTTAACAAACATAGAAGTCTATTAGATTGTGACACCTTCTCAGATAATGGATTGAAGATTGACGTGGAAACTAAGCCTTTTCCTATTATTGTTCTATATTTTTGTGAGCATTTAGTTTTGGGTTTTATTTATACTGACATTTTGAGCCTATGTTCATAAACTTCATACACTGAAAATAAGAGTAGTTATAAGATTTCCGTGATTTGACGGTTGAATTACAAATTTATAACAAAGATTTGTGATTAAATGATAGGTTAAATTATACATTTTACCTATTATCGTTTAGTTTCATTACTGTCCGTAGTAAACATAAGATTAATGTTCGCTATAAGATTTTCCATTCCGATAAAATTTTCCGGCTTTTCCAGTAAATTATATTTTTCAAGAACCTATTTTTTAACATAAATTATAGAATTGATGAAATTTTAACCTATGCGATAACATAGTTTGGTAAAATATTAAGTAAGAAGAGCGACTTGCTATGATAAAATCTTTAATATACGTATGACATTTTATCATTTTCTTTAAAGAATAAAAAATAAGTAATATTTCAGACTCATTATGTTAACTAATTTCTCTGGTGCGCATAAAATCGAATAAATAATAAAATGTAAAGGAAAACAAAATATTCAACGTGGACTTTTTTAATAAAAATCTGATATTAAATCTCAAACATAAAAATGAGCCATCTTTTTAGTCAATCGACTATTATTTATCTGAAAGTTAATAAATTAAATGCGATTAAAATAACTTTACATACACATAGAGATTTGTTTTGCTGCAAATAACATTAGAAATTTATAGCGCAAGGAATAGTCATAATAACTACTGAACCACATGCAATCAAAATTATATCAAGCATATAACTTTGAAGAATATTCTTGACGAAAAATTAAATATAATTCTCACGTTTGCTATTCCATTTATATTTATAACTAAAAATAACTTGAAAATATCTCAATGCATTCTCTTTTTGGTTGGTATGATATTACGGCATTAATGATTAAACTCACGTCAAACCCGTATAATATTGTTTTGTTATAATTCGAAATTTTTTGTTAAAGTCCAATTTATCGCAAAGTAACATAAATCAATTAAGTTATCATGTGCATCGATTTTTAATAGTTTATCGACAAGTATCTAAGCATGCATTGATTTTAAAACATTGCTAATTCTAGAACCAAGCATAACAAAAGGTATATAAAATATTGGTCATAACAATAAAAAAAAATTAGGCAAGTTGATTAGATTTATCCGTTTTTCCAATGTGCATATCACATTGAAAGTACCGACTTTCTCACCAATAGGTCCTTGAAAATAGGAAGTCAAATGGTTTTTTCAGCTTTTATTATTAGATCGTAAGGATAATGCCACTAGTGATACTGGTTCTAAATTGTATATTAATCAAATAAAGGTAAAAAATAATTATTTGATATATTACAATTTACCACAAATTATGTTGATGATATTTTTTGATAGAATTTAATAACAGAAGACAAGTATCGTGTGAAATTTCCTGCTTTTGAAGATTCAATTTATGTCTAGTGATTTGAAAGTTACTTTCTTTTTAAGTGACCATCGGTAATGTATACTTTGCATGTCCTAGTAACTTACCCCAACTTATGGAGATTAAACTCTGTGGGCGAATATAATAATATAAAAAGTCACCAAACATGTTTTTAAAAAGTTAAACTGTTTATAAATTAACAGTTCCAAATAATCGCCATTGAAAATAAAATTGACAGTTCATTGATGAGTACCTAAAGTAAACGCTAATATAAGTTAAGTGATCATATTTCTGGATTTTCTTTCTCTTAAAGATGCGTCGAGAGAATGTTTATTAATAAAAAGCAAATTTTAAATGAAAAAAAGAAAGGAGATTTTAAATGAAATATCTGGCGCATCAAAACATAAACAATAAAACAAAGTGAAATTTATTTTAAATATAAAATTATTTGAAGTTTGCAAAGTCAGGTTTACTTTGTGGCTTCAATTACGTCTAAGTATTAACGTACGTTCTGTATACAGTAACAAGATGCGTTACTGGAAAATCTTCTAGTAAGCCTACAATTGTGGACAGCTCAATTGTTACAATAAACCGTCCGTCAAATTTCGATCCACAAATTCACTGAGAAATGATGTTGGAAACTGGATTATCTATTACAGTGGGATTTTATTTTATACCAATAATGTGTATTATGCAAATTGAATATTACGAAACACGTAAATTTTGTGTCACATTTAAAAAAAATGGGGTCTTTCACACTTCTTAACATCTCTCGACAAAACTGTATTGTCTATGAGAAATTTTATAATAATAAGTTTTGCTTATTTTGAATGCGTATAATATATATGGATGTATATATTTCCTTCGTAGTACATAATGAACAATGGAATGTGGTTTGCAGATACTTCATTCAGTCTCACGCGCAGTTATTGTTGGATCATTTTTAATTTCTGTCGGTATTTGTTCCTCTCTTTCACCGACATTTCCAGTTATGGAACGCTTCTAAAAGTCAATCCTCGCTATTTTCCTTCCAAATACTATAAATATAGACACAATAAAGACAAGATGGTCAGGACGTCGTTGCACCTCCTTCTCCGTATCGGTTGGCGTAGTTACTGTAGAGCCAAGTAGGTTATCGACACTGCTTTGTTCAACGCCATATTAATAATGCATAATGGTGTACTCACACGCTGAACAAATGGCCGATTTGTGGTTTTGAGTCATAGCATGTAAAATAGTCTAACTTGCTTTGAAACAATCCACACACCAAGGTATGTTATTATTTCTGATACAACTATCTAATCAGAAGCACAAAACAAGACTAGTAAGTACACGTAAGACGTAAATTAGCTAACTATGGAATAATTTATTGTAGTAAGAGCGAGAGGGAATTATCTGAACTAAGGAAATGAAAGTTAGAAAGACTAATACAATTATTTCAACAAATAGAGTAATTATCACGTTTTTGTTTATTACTGTTAATTAGTTTATTACTTTTTCGTTCAAATATCCAGCATATCGCTCGTTCACATATCACATTCGTACGTTCACATATCTAGAAATAGATTTATTGTTATTACGTGCTGTTGCTCTGGTTATTCCGGAAAAATCCAAGTCAAGTTACCATTTAAGAAAACGTAAGAACTTTATGTAAATAATTGTAGGTTTCTCATTTTATATCTCTAATATAAAATTATACTAATTTGTTTCATTTGGATTACTATAATTTTTCTTATAGCAAAAAGGAATCACGATTGTTTTTTTTTCCATTTTCTGATAATATTCCAAGAAAAATAAACTTTCATAATGTCATGCAGATTTCATAAACCTTTATTCATAGTGATTTTCAAAAAAATAATTTGCATGTCTTATAACAATTTTTCAAACAATGGATTTTGGAAAGTTGATCCATTTTTTTAGAATTCCACATTCTAGTACATAAAAGTATGGAAGTTCAAAGAGTATTATTTGTTTATTTTTAGCTGCTATTGAATGGTGTGGATGCTATTGGAAAATATACCTTTATTTTGTTATTAATTTAGCAGTGTAACGCTTTGTACTGATAATTCCTAGAAATACATAGTAATTAGTTTTACCGTTATTTATGGTCCAATAAATTATGCATTTTGTTATCTGAAACCCCTTTCATTCCAAACCCAAAAACAGGATGTAAATTAAAATTAACTCACCATCTTGGAGCATTCCCCGTATTAGATTTACATACAAATTACATAAAAGTTACATAAAAATTGGTTTAGAAGTTTAACTTGGAAGATGTAGCAGATAGACTGACAAACTTATTTTTATTTTTATAATACCAATGTACTGGGATAAAAAGTATTTTAAGTTTTATTCGAAAGGCCAAAACCACACACTAATTTTTTTATAATGTTTCAGTTGCATTGAAAGAGGCATTATATGCAGAAGCTATTTGCTCCCAAAATATTCAGTTCTTTAACCCTTTTCGGTTAAACATTTATTATTCATATATTTAGGAGACAAATTAACTTATCAGTAATAAGGCAAAATAACGGATAATATTCATTAAATCTTCTTATTCAAATGATTTTTCTTATTCAAGGTAATTGTTATACATTATGATGTATTAAGATATATTATCGAGTTAATAATTATTCGCTTGTTTCTGAAGTTAATGTGAGAATGTACAATCTTTATTATTACCAATCTAGGAGAAGGATTAATTTTACTCTCATTATGAGAATGCCCCACACGTATAGGTATATATAAATATTTATGGGTATGTAGTATTTCGATGAAACTAATTTCAAATGTTAATGATGTTTTTTTACTAATATATAGACTAATATATTGTGTATCTTTCTCAGGGCTAAAAATATCGTGAATACCTAAAAACTGTGACATTTAAAATCATCCCTGTAATTTTCCAAAAGAACTTAACTGAAGTTTCAGAAAAACTGTTTTTTTCGTAATTAGGGATTTTGAAATTTCGGAGGGGAGGTGCGTTGTATTTATTGCGGATTTAATACATTTAGAAATGTATGACACAACATTTTAAAAGAACGTAATTTTAGAATACTGATAACTTGCCTTTCATTTCCCATCTAAAATTAAATATGAAATTAAAAATAAAATCTTGAATTTTGTTTGCTCCCTCTGAAATTTCCACATGTAAATTTTTAAGTACTTGCTAGTTATTCCCATATTTAATATGTTTTTTATTACTACGTTGAATTTTAAATTTTCACCTCAAATCGTTTTAAGAGAAACATTTTGTAAGTTTTTTTGAGAAATATTTTTAGAATTGGTTTAGTATTTATTAATCCTTCTAAGTTGCCTTTTCAGTTAATATTCCACAAGATACATGAGTTTAAAAAAAAATTCATATGGATTTTCCTGAGTGTTAGCTTTTAAGATGGATGCGAGTTGCTGTACCCTGTCAAAAGTAAAATTTCAAATTTATTATTCTATATCAAACAATTTGTGAGACAAACGACTGTTAAAGGCGGACAGAGGAATGGATAGGTGAGTGATTTATGAGGCTTTAGTTTTTTTCCTTTTGCGATACGAAACCATAATATCCATTACCCATAAGCAATGCTTTCTATTCACAGCTATCTTACGTGTGAATAAAGAACGCACAATAGAAAAGTTATTATTCTCCTCGATGGAATTTTAATAAATTGTCAATTTATGTGTAATTTTAGCTTAACGGATAATTCCATAATTATGATTAACGGATAATTCCATAAATAATTAATTTCTACAAACACAATTAAAAGACAATGCAAACACAATTAATAGTCTGAAAAGTGAGGCTATTGGATAGAGTTCATAAAATATAATGATTGATTCAAGCAAAACATATTTTGGGTATAATATGTACGATTAGATGACCAAACATAATTTATGATTTATTTAAATTCCTAGTAATATAACAGAAAACTGGACATTATCTCATCCTTCCGATTACTTTTAAAAATCGGTTGTATTTGTCTTGCAGCTACTCTTACAGGTAAAATTATTTTCGTCTACCACTTAATTTACTTTTAATTAAACTTTATTTTACAAATAAAAAGGAATTATATAGTTCTTCAAGCACAAACTTACACAAATATCCATTAATTAACTGTTCCATATCGTATATTTTATCTGAATAGCTTTTGTAAAATACCATCAAATAAACGATAGAACCAGTAAGGTTTTTGACCTAAATGTTAATCTGAAAAATAAACATGATTATTTTTCGTCCGCTACTAGACTGTTAAGCGATTGAAGAATCAACTTCACCACAGTGGCGGTTTAATAAGTTGAATATTTCACTTAAGCGATTGTGTTAAATAACATTTGTTAGTAACAGAATTTATTCGTAGATTATAGTATCAAAATTTTATGATAAATATATGGAGCCAGATACAGGAAATTATCAGGGTACAAAGGTACACAGATACACCACGAAATTATAAGAAGATCGGTCGCACGTGGATAATTATTTACACGCAGCCCACGCACGTAAGCAATAACACAAACCTTCCTGGTGGAATGCAGAAAATACATACGCGTCCGTGACGCCCTTGGGAAACTCGTTACTGTCACGGGGCTCGTGTACTTATATTCCGTTGACGTTTCGTGAATTTTTGGCGATAAATGACTTGTGTGTATACTCTTCTGGAGGGTTGTTAAGGTTTTTGTTCAATTTTAGTTCTTATGTAATTTGATTTACTCATATTATTACATAAGTAAAAGACTTTCGAATATTAAATTTTAGCAATTAATGTGATAATTTTTATTTTGAGAGTAATTTCCTAAAACAGAAACATCGTTTGCGGTAGTGAGATATTAGCATTGACTCTCTGCTTTGAATTTGTAGAAATAGTACGAATTGCTTATATAGTGTATTTCTTTTGACATATTTTGATGGTGTGATCGCGGTTTCGTTAATTGTTAAATAGTCATCTATAATTCAAACAAGACCATCTGCAGAAGAAACTCATACAAAGAATTGTATGTGCATCTGTGTAATAATTTGCCTAATTTATTAATTCGTTGCGTCTTTTTGTGGAATGTAATTAATAAACAAATCTTATAAAAATAGAGGAACGTACACAATTTTTTTTAAATCTATTGGAATAGCTATTTCAAAATTTAAAATGGTTGGAAATGCTATTTCAAAATTTAAAATGGTTGTATCTTCTTCTCATTCCCTGTTCATTTAATGAAATAATGATGATGATCATTTTAGGATACAAACTTAGGATGTTAGCTTATTACCAGCACCGATAAGCTTGAAAAGCTTCAATATCGTCACAAGCCCAGCTGAGTCTCGACTTGTGACGATACAAAAGCATTTCAAAATCTTTAACGGATATAGATAATACTGCCTACTATTAATATCTTTAGTTTTATATCAATGGCACTCTCTGAAAAAAAAACAGTACATGTTTATTTGTGCTGTGTATGCATTGTATCTGCAATATAATTTTACAATATATTGGAAAGCTATGTATAATAGGAGCACCCCAATTTTTTTCTTATTCATTCCGCATAGTTGATAAAATGAACAAGTGAAGTTTGTGTATTGTTTAACCTTATTTCGATATTAATTTCAAAAATTTGAAAAACTACGAGTATTATTTCTAATTTAATTTGTAGGAGTTATTTAAATAAAGAAAAATTTTGGTTAAAAAAGTAATTATTTTTATGTCTAAGTTCAATATGAATCTGCAAATAATTAATTATTTGCTGGTAATCAAAAAAGGTATTCACAAGTGAAAAAAAGATACTCTTTAACAATATTTATCACATCATAACTTAATATGATTTACGTTTGTTAGTTTATTTCGAATAAAAAGTAATATCGTGAATTATTGTTACTCTATAATAGATACATACATATTATAAAATTTTTCCATATAATTCTAAGAGTTCTTAATAACATAATTTAAATTGTTATGAACTGAGAGTAAAAGAAAATTCAAAAATTAAAAAGAGTCGAGAAAAGGAAACCTGTAAATTTTGAATACGCAATGTGCGAATTTTTTCACATACAATTTCTTAATGAATTAATTTATAGTTTATTAAGAGAAAACGTAGCACTAATAAAACAATACGCTTTACATTTACTATTTCTCTGAATTTAACAAAATATTACTGAATATTTGTGAAAGAAAACGATGAAGAATGAGTAAAAGACGAATGAAAGTAACAATATGAAGGTTTTGTAAACCCTTAAGTACGTATGAAAGTAACATTTATTTTTATTTCAGTAAATATTTTCAAATAAGGTTATTTTTCAGCAGGTAATTATTATATATCATGCATTGTCTATTACATTTTTCACAGACGTAAGAAAATAATAACGTCAATTCTTCAATGACTACAAGATCTAAACTTGTCATTTTTTATTTTCCTTTAACTGTGGACGAAACTTTTAGTGACACTGTTTTATCCTAATTTTAACTTTAGTAGTTTTGAAGATGGCGAGAGATTTTTGTGGATATTGTCGACAATATTTCTAGAAATACAATGTTTCTTATGTAAAATTCAGAATAAATAGTTTCGAAATCTTTGTAAATCTTCATTTCAATTTGTTTATTACTCTCTGAAAAATTCGTTGAAAATTTAAAAAAAGGTTATAGGAGGAAATAAAGATCGCAACAAGTCAATTGAATGTATATAAACTATCTTTATTACGTGAAGTTTTGACTTTCAAAATTCTAAAAATTGAAATAATCAGCCGAATATCATAATAAAGAAAAATATAAACTGTTCTTTTCAATATTTGTTCCATTATTTGTTGAATTGTAATTCACTAAAATTACACCAGTGTCGAGTGTGTTTCTCGAATCTAGAGCCATATTACGTTCAGGTATTGAAAGTATATTCATACGGGGAGAAACTTGAAACGGATTAAAAAAAAAGTAAAACAATAAAGTCCAAGTTACAAGGAAAAAATATCTCCTTTCAGAACAACGCTATAACCCTGAGGCGTTAAAACTCGATCCATAATTTCACAACAACAAATTATTCAAACGCAGAAGTATGTTTGGGTGGAAAATAATTCAATAATTTTCCTGAAATTTCAATATCTAAGAGATGTTTAATTTACAGCATCCGTAAATATTATTGTATAACGAGTGCCTCCGGGTACTCGCAGGGGCCTGGGATTAATTCCAGTAAAATCCAAATTTCGTGGAGCGCTATATCGGAATATCATTTACATTAAACACGAGGGAAACATGGTTTGTAACAGCCGAACAGAAATATAATGCCACTTATTTTTCAGTCGACGACTGTCGAGTCTAGGTATTATATTAATATTAATGAAACAAATACGTGTTATTTCCATAACAATCACTACGGTTGAATGTAGATAAGAATGAGTAGCTTTGTTAATATGTGTGTATGTCTGAGAGAGAGTGTGTATACACACAAATACACACATACATATACTAAAACCTATGTGTTTTTACGTCTGTGAAAATGTATTGATGTGTGTTTGTGTGTGTGTATGTGTACCACGATGTGCTCTACTTTGTTCTTTGATATGGATATATTGTCCAATAGATCAAATAATTCGCTGAAAAGTCATGTGACGGTTATATTGACGTTTAATTGTGAACGATGTCGGAGTTTTAAAATTCAGTTATATTTATGTATTAGAAATTTTCCAAATTTGAAGAGATAGTGCTTTATATACTGTGACACGGAACGTACAGAGCAGAGATAGGGTAAATATTTATTTATTGATGAACTGCTGCTTCGATTACTTTAAGTAGCAAGTACAGAAATTCATTCGAGTAGCAAGTATAGACATTCAAATCAATTAGTAGCAGTAGAGAACTTTCACGTCAAATTAATAGAACTGAAATCGATTCACCTAGAAACTAGCAAAAATAGTCATATTAAAATAATAAAGGAGGATAACATAAGATAATAAAGACGTCGATATAGAGAATAATTTAACTTAAATGAAATTGAAATCCTTTTCATAATTTTCAAAACTCTATTATGTATATTCATGAATATTGTCAATATATTCAGGATATTTCCTAAATAGGTAAAGTGATGATGGCGAAGCTGCATTGTATACCGGTGTTCATAATTAGAGATAACAATGGACGGCTTCTTACGAAATGTAATAATAGCGGCTAATTATGTAAAAATTTACAATCCTTAATAGGAGACAAATTGTATGAAATTTACGAGAGTGTTCTGTACTCAGAATGTAATATTAACCAAATTATTTATACATATGTACATTATTATTGAGGTAAACCTATAACAGTTTTATCTAAAAGCTCTATCGTAATTAATTAGAAAGTAATTGAAAAAATTAAATTAAGATTAGATTTTGTTTATTTTCGTTTTCTTAGTAGAACAACATTTCTTCAATTAACCACATGACCTACCACCATAGTTTAATGTTGGTTCTATATTAGGTGTTCAAGAACATTAATAACTGTTCTTCTGATTTATCGTCCATCCGTTTTATATTCTATATGCCATCTACATGGAAATGACGAGCGAGAACTATATTACGCTGCACATTTGTACTGATAGTAAATTCTGATAAGTCATTAAGGCCCCAATATTCGGCCATGTAATATAAACAATGTTCCATTATTCTCGGAATACATATAATTTATTTGCACTTCCAGGTAATCACATTTTATTACAAGGTATTCTCATCTTTGAATAACAAAAACAAATATAAATGTTAAACTCGAAAACCTTTAAACTCAGATATCTTTTTACGAGACACTAACATATATTGGTTTATTAATTGCATAATCGTCTGTTTTATAGTTTAAGGTTTGGTACCAACCAAAATTGGTAAAGGGAAATTTTATTAAAAAATATAATTAATCTCCTTATCACAACCTACTAAATGGGAAAAGTCAAAAGTTAAAATTTGGTTTTGGTGATGAAAATCATCGTAGCATCATTTAACATTTAAAGCATCAATTTTGATTAGCGGAAGAGTTTATGTCAGCTTAAATGGGCACAAGAAATAATTGAATAATATTATCATAAACACCAGAACAGACTCTAATACATAGTGAGGGTGAAGCGTCCGACAAGGAACAGGATCTTTTATACTGCCCGTCCTGAGAGCATTAGTTAAATAAACAGACACAAGAATTAAAATTACATTACGGTATTGCTTGCATTTAACGACGAGATTTAAATCAGCTTCAAAAAATATTAGAAATAATTTGATAACCTGGAAATCTCTGAATCGAGTTAATATGAACTTCTTGTTTCCATAAGTATATTATTGACCTTCTCATAATAAAGACTAACGAGAGTTCTAAAAACAGATAAGTAGCACAGGTAAGGATATGTTTTCATTAACGAGTGCATTATGAGTAGGCACAAGTAAAATGTGCAACACAGTCCATTCCTTGAAAAAATGCAGTAATAACTAATCGTATTGAGAAACAAATTCTAGTATTTTTCTTTAAATGTTACTTCTACTTAATAAATATTTTCTTGACCGATGGCAATGGCGACATAAAATTAAACTTAAGCGTATATGGGAAAACGACAATAATTCTCTTTAGAGAGTATATTAGACACTTAACGGCTCTTTTTACTACTTTAGTCAGTAAATTTATATACTACAAATAATTTTAATAAAAAACTCGAAATTTTTCCGTCTTAAAACTATGTATCAAGGTTTATCAACTTTTTTCATTGTTTAACTAATTATAACTTTCTCTGTATATATAAACTTTATGATATAAATTTTCTCGACTTAATTTACTTTGACCTTGCTCCTTCTAATATCGCCTCCAATCTCGTGTCGTGTTCGTAATCGGTTTAATTTATATGCAAAAATTTCACAACTTTTCCGCGTAAACCTCGGTGAGACCGTGAGAGGCACGGGTAATGGGTTGAACTTGAGTCTGTACAAATGTGTTAAATTTTGTTTAAAACTCGCTCGGTATTTCATTTCACAATATTATTGCTGTATTATTTCAGAGAAATATTTATTCAGTTAAAACATCAATTCGGAATCTTTAGGGTAATTTTATTGCAGTATTATTCTGTAGTGAAAAAAGAATTAAAGGAATAGAATGTAAAAAATTATATTGAGAATAAATATTGTTGCTATTGAACTGGTATTAACGAAATATTTTTTAAATTTTGTAAATTTATTTATTGGCTAAATATATAACTTTTACTTTCGGAAAAAAATTAAAATACTACATTACAATCAAATACCCTACATTACAATTAGAAAAAAGGAAGTGTCAGGGAAAAATTACAGGGAATAAGCACGAAATGTATCAAGGTCTGTACGTACGTATATACGTACGTACGTGGTTCATATGTATGTATATGCGTTTTGAAAGATTTTTTGAAATTGAATTGAATTTAACGATTTCCTTTCAAATTCCTTTGTTTCTTAGTACTTGGTGGCAGGTATTTAATGATACATTTCAGTTTATGAAAATTTGCGAAATTCTCGGGATATAAACCCTTGAATTTAATAATTATGCCTTATAGAACTTTGAAAGAAGCTTATTGGATTAAAATCTGTAAACTTTCAATTTTTTGTTTGGGAAATTTAGGGCACCTATTATTTTTGGTTATAATCGATAAACTAGTTTTGCAAATCTGGTCAAAAATATATTACTTTTCCATATATTTTAATGTCGCTGGCAAGCCCGAGGTAAAAAGACGTTAGTTAGTTGTTCAGACTCACTTGTTAAATTTTAGTATCTTGATTATTTTGATGAGGCATAATTATTTGATGGCCGCTTGGAATTTAATTAAATGGATAAAATAATTTTAATTGTAATAAGTTAATATAGAATATTCTTGAAATTTTTCGCGTTCAAATCTCACCTCGATGAGTTCAGTAATTTTTGGATTGTGTAGCATTAAAATACATATTCAGGAAAATAAAGAATATTTTCTTACTAGAATTTTCATAAAAAACTCTGTTAATGCATATGCAACAAAGAGGACGCGTGCAAGACCGTAAGAGACTCAATCCGGTGCGCAACAAGTGAAGCATACAAATTTTAACTTCTACCATTCTTTTCTGCTAGGTACGGATTCGAAATATTATAATTTTATTTAATGATTATGTTTATTGAATAAAGTAATTTTTTCAATAGTTTCCATTCACTTAACATATTAAAAGAAGCGATGTTTGTCGACATAAATACTTGTGAAAACCTAGAAAAATATTCATTTTCACATAATTAAGGAATCAGTTCGTTTCTTGAAGCTGGGTTACTTGTAATTTTTTCACGTAATTTTTACATTCGTTTTATGCCTCTTAAATATATTCCAAATAAATATTCTAAAAATTAGTCATCATTACGATGAAATTTTAATTTTGATTGAAAGGAAAACTAACGGTAAACGGTCATTCTGGGCTTTGTAAGGAGCTTATTGATATATATTTCACAAAAACGGTCTGCGTTTACTTTCTTGATTTATTCAAAACCAAATGGAATTTCGTAATCAAAACAAATATACTAGAAAATTCAAACGACATATGTTAACTATAATGTACTCTACATTAAAGTTTTTAAGTCTTCCAACTTCAACAAGCAACTAAAGGAACTATTTACACTTAACTTAAAACCGTTTTTAAATAATTAATTTTTCATATTTTTTCGAACAAGTAAAAATTTGTGTTAAAAAAATTAAAAGCCATTTTTGATCCAAACGTATTCAAATGGAGCAATTAAATTTCAAGTTATTCATGTTCAAATATTATAAATGGTTAGTTAGTAATAATACGGGTTACTTTTCTCTTTTAGGTTGCAAAGGAATTATAAACACTGGACTAAGTACGTAGAAAAAAGACTTAAGAAATTATTTAAAAAATGATTTACAGATCACGGTGTAAAGGAATATGTAAAAACAATGAAAATGTAGTCAGTCATAGTTTATTAATGAAGAAGTATTCATCGTAAAATATATAAATCTAGTGATATTTATATTTGCTACAAAATATGGCCAGTTTCCAAAAAGACTTAGATCACTGAAAAATAGAGAACGCTGCATTTCATCACTTGCATGCTTTATATTATACGTAGTCAAATTCGCCCTGAAAAATTTAATATTTTTCTTCAATTTTGACATAATATCCAAACTTTACTGTGTATTTTAAAGTGGTCCAAAAAGAATACTGATAACAAAAAATATTGTTTACATCAGTCATAACTATAAACTTTGAAATATTTTATAAGATCCTAAATTTTAGGTACCTAAGTAGTCGTAAGTCTGGTTTATATTTTTAACTATTCAGATCTTTCATATCGTTATTTCTCAACGATTTTTTAAACACTTGATCACCTGTTTGTTTTGTGTGAACTAAAGTTATTATGTAAGTATTTCATGTCAATCGAATAAAGCTTAGTTATGACAATTTTTATGATACTGAACTTGAATTATATAGAAAAGGAGAAAACTAAGTGTTCGGGATAGGGCTATGGATGTTGCCATTTTGTTACCATTTTGAAAATAAAGTTGTAACGAATTAATTTTATTTTTATTTTGTTGAATTTTTTTTTGGTGTTGCTTTCTTAAGCTGCTTTTCACACTTTTTTGATGTTTTTAGTATTTCAATAGAGAGTTAATGGAAATTACTTTACAAGACTAGTTTCTAAAAAACTTTCATTTAGAAAACCGTAATTGTGTTGCGTTATTTAAAATCTACGATCTCCAACTTATAAACTGAAATATACTATGAGTGATTAAAGGAACTCGTTTATTTTAAACCTTAATTTTTGTGAACTTTGTGGTCCACCATTTTATTTTATGAGATTAATTTCCTAACAGTGTATTGAATTATAAATTATAAAAAGTTATATTACAATTATGTAAATACTTTTATTTCCAAAATTTGTCCTGTTAAGTGGGATGTGTAAGCACAGGTGGATGCAGTGGAAAGATATTTATTATTAACTCAACTACAATCATTATTACAAATTGAGCCGTAATATATATCCATAAATATGATAAGTTTGGTTAGCTGTGATACAAAATGCCCTGCCATATATTAATTTGCTATTAAATTTTTAAAAATAACTGAAAAATTATTTATTTTGGTTAAAAACTTATTTTTTTCCATTTCAGTAGATGCCGACAACCAGAATTTAGCATTTTATATCAGAAATGTTTATAATACACATTTTTTCAATACACATGTATTAGTTGTAGGTCATATTGATCCACCTCAATGCTAGTATAATAATTCTAGCACAACAGCGCTGAATAAAAAATAATGCAATTTGAGACTAATATGAAACTGACTCTGATTCTACCATCAAAAACATATAGTTATGCAAAGCATAGTATCATTATGTTTAGAAAACAATTCAAAACTAAACATTCAAATTTTTTTCTTTTATAAAACAAATATACGACCGACTGCAAAGATAAGATGATTAATTTAAATAAAAAAAGCTGAATACTTGTAAATTAAATTTATTAGGGTTTTAAGGGTTTATTTCAATTCTACTTTTGCTTGATTCGATATAAAATTATTATATATTAAAGATAGCAATAATAATAAATTTGATACAGCAAATATACCTGCTCTATGCAGTTTTTGTAATAACGATGGTTATATATTATTTTCATCTCTCTTTTTTTGCTTTGCTTTTTTAAGACACCTTTTAATAAATTTTGTGACCACCACAATATTTTATTATGCGCTAAATGACATCTGTAGTTAATATAATTTGATAAATAAATAGACTCATCGTAATATCACATTTTTAAAAAGAAAAAATAACGTTATTAAAAAAAATTTTGGTGAAAACAAAAAACTTTCTGGTAAAAAAACTGGTAAAACAGATTTGAAACTGAGATGATATGTTGCATGATTGCGTTTTAGTACACTTTAAACTTTTTTATTTGAAAATATAATTAATTTAGTTATTTATAGAATTTAAATAGAACATGACTCAAATCTCATTATTCATTATGTGATAATTCAGTTCTTTTATAATTATAATTCGTCTTTTGGAGTCTAGTGCTCTATAAGATCATTATAAAATATTTTTTTATCAGATGAATAGTTTTTAATGGTTTAAAGATAACTGGCTGTTTGTGAAAAAATAAAACTTTCTTCGAATTAAGGAAAACATTTGGAAGAAAAAATATAGAGAATTAAATGTACTATAAGATGGATAATATATTTTAAAGTACAATTAGTAATAAATAAGACTATGAGGAAAATATTTTTATAACATTTATAAATCTCATAAACTATTGGCAACACAAAAATGTTTCAGACAATAATTGCGATTGGTAAATACATAAGGGATGGTGGAATAAATTTTAATTAAATGTCTCTTGTCTTTAACGTTCCCAAATGTAAAATTCAGATTTTAAAAAAATAAAAAATACGTTAAGTTAGAAAAATATACGTAGTACAGTGTAAAATAGAAATGGCCTTTGCTCAAAGTTGTCTAAATACATTGAGAAGTTAAGTCTCAAATATCACAGAAAATGCTCAAAAATGCCTTTGACGTTAAATACATAAGGAATGGTGAAATTAATTTTAATTACATGTCGCTTGTCTTTAACGTTCTCAAATGCAAATTTCAGATTTTGAAAAAAGAAAACACACGTTAAGTTATAAAAATATATGTAGAGTACAGTGTAAAATCGAAATGGCCTTTGCTCAAAATGGTCTAAATACATTAAGAAGTTAAGTCTGAAATATCACAGAAAATGCTAAAAAATGCTTTTGACGTGAATCTAACCACGCCTGTTACAGGCATATCTTTTTTGAAAATGTCTCAGGTAGTTTCGAAAGTAATGAAAATATTTTGCTTTTCATTTTGTTGAAAGTTGTTGCTTTTCATTAATTTCCATATTTTGTAATATTAAATTATGCGCGGTGATATTTTTATCGCAATTGTGTGTTTATTTTTTTTCACACGGTGAGTTGATTTACATAATAAGCAAATAATACGATTTCTAAATATAATTATAATTAATAATAAAGACGGCTAAGAACACTTGAAACTCATTACAACAGAGTATTGAATACAAATTTAACGACCTTTCAGAGATGCAAGATTATGTATATTTCACACAACAACGGGACACCATATTTATGAAGTTGGTAGTACTCTAAACTACCAAGACATCAGTTGCTCTCTGGACTATCAAAACAGATTACAATACATTTAATAAAAGAATAGATGTTGTTAGAAAATGATTTAAGGTACTATTAGGTAATATTAGGGCGCTGAATTTGAATTTGAAAATAATTTTTTAATTCAAAATGGCAGTATCCATCATTCGCAATAAATTGTTACTAGTTTCGCATTCGACTAATTTTAGGCTGATAGACCCGAATTCTGTAATATTTTTGAGATAAATCTAACGGCATCTGTTTATCGCAGTGAATCTTCTCTATTTTTTCTTCAATTAATTTTAGCATATTGAATTCGAATTGCGCCATGTTTGTGAGAATCAAGATTTTAGAGGGCCGAAGTTCGATTTCACAATGTCTTTGGGATTCGAGATGACGATATTTTTCCTTCGCCATAAATAGCAACTATTTTCGCCCTCAACTAATTTTTAGATATCAAATTCGAAATTTGTGATAGCTTTGAGATTCAATATAGCGACATTTTCATTTGCAATAAATGGCTACTATTTCATTTTTGAACAGGTTTATGGTACCGAATTTGATGGTGCCATCCCGGATGAAAAACCTTTTGAAATTCGAATTCAGCACTCTAAGTTTAATCAAAATCGAATATCCTGACGATTTATTTCAAGATGGCGCGATGTCACCATTTTGAGTCTTAAGATATTATGAAAATTGAAATTAGCAACTGAAGGCTAGTAGAGTCGTACGTAGAAGTCAACGTAGACGTCGGAAATAGTGAACATTTATTGCGAGAAATTGAGATGCCGTCATTTTCGATTTCTAAACCGTTGTGAAATTCAAATTAAGCGCCATAAATTTAGTCAAAATTGAATACAGTGACGATTTATTTCAAAAGAAACGGATGCTGATTCTCAAAAGTGTTGAAAATTCGAATTCAGCAGACTAAATTCTGTTGCAATCGAATATAGCGACGAATTATTTCACGCATACACAGTTGCCATCATCTTGGATCTTTTAAGAATTAAAAACATTGTGAAATTCAAATTGGTCACATTAAACGTATCGAAAATAAATATTATCAAAATTTATTATGAGGAATACATTTATTGCGAGGAATACCGCCGATTGTGGCGCACTTAAATTTGTGATTGATGGTAAACAGTAGTAATTTCAGTCATGATAAAGCCCGAAATTGAAAAATTTGAATTTCAATCCTGCTCTGCCCTATCGCAATTGATCTTGATATTGCAAGTATTTTATCAACACATGCTCTATAATTTATCGAGTAAGAGTATTGTGGAATTTAGCAGCATTCAAAAAGCGAGTATAATAAGCAAGAAATTTTTTTGTAAATAATATATCAAGAAGTTTTGGATTTGAATTATCTTTGAAAATAATCCACAATTAAATGAAACTACGTGATGTAGTATTATTTCTACTTTCTTTAATTTCTTTACCACGACCTAGGT